>OZ035828.1:17159146-17655869 GCA_964034765.1 Knipowitschia caucasica | reverse complement strand
CTTGAACCATGTGCTCATCTGCTCACTTCAATGAGTGTAGTTAATGGCAAGCTTACAGCGGCCGAATCTCCAACTGCCAACAACAATGAAGTGACACACCTTTCTGGAAAGTTCCTTCTTCAAAAGTAGAAGACGATCGGAATTGACGCTCTGCGGCCGTGTCCTCCGTTGCTGCTGGGCGCGCTGGTCTGTTAGCGACGTCGCCACAGCAGTGACCCAGGGAGCTCGAGCAACCGCAACTATCCAATCAACGACGAGTTTCAGCTGCAGCAGTAGGCACTGCGCAGACTCAAACACTTAACAATTTGTGTACATCTTAGTGTTTGCCATTTGAAATTTGCAAACACTAAGATGTGCAATTTCCAAAAATAAGCCTGGCTGGTTTTTTTGTGTGTGCAAAATTCTTTGAATTTGATTACTGTACTCTTCAACTGTACTCGTTGTGATCAATATGTTCAATAACAACTCAATAAAGTATGGCTGTGTAAAGAGAAAATGACAAGCACAACTTTTTACAATGGCACTTTTTATTTATTTAACCTTTATTCAACACTGTTTGTATTTACTCAATTAATAAATATAATTGGCATTGGCATTTAAGCCTGGAGGTCGTGGGTTCTATTCCCACCCCAACACCCTCTCCACCGATTCCCACTGATGACTGTTGTCGTTGTGTCCTTGTGCAAGACACTTAACCCCTAATTGCCCAAAGCCCCCGCTGAAAGATCAAGGCTATACTCACACTTACGGAGCGAAGGGGTAGATAATGGATGGATAATTCTAATATAAATATATATATATATATAGACACATACATAAATATGTATGTATATATATACATATTTATACATGTATATTTATATTATATATAATTTATATAAATAAATATATATATATATGTATTTATATATATATATATATATATAATATATATAAATTTATATAATGTATATATATATATACATATTTCTACATGTATATTTATATATATATATATATTATATATAATTGAATATGTATATTTATATAAATTATATATATATATATATATATATATATATATATATATATATATAAATATACATGTAGAAATATGTATATATGTACAAAAGATTATACGTTTAAGGCCATAGCAAGATTAAGCAAGATCGTGGGCAGTCCCTCGAGTGGGACCACCACCTGCAGAGGGGTCCGTGGTGGTTCGGTGCAGCGAGGACAGGGCAGCAGTCGAAGGCGGAGACCTCGGCGATCCAGTCCGCATACACAACATCTGGCTCTTGGGACGTGGAACGTCACCTCACTGGGGGGCAAGGAGCCCGAGCTCGTGGGGGAGGTTGAGAGATACCACCTAGAGATAGTCGGCCTCACCTCCACACACAGCTTGGGCTCTGGAACCTTTCAACTCACACCTCCGGGAGAGCTTCTCCCAGGTCCCGGTGGAGGAGGGGGACATTGAGTCTGAGCGGACCATGTTCTCTTTCTCTATCACCGATGCGGTGGCCCGTAGCTGTGGTCGCAAGGTTTCTGGTGCTGGTCCCGGCGGCAACCCCAGAACCCGGTGGTGGACACCGGCAGTAAGGGATGCCGTCAGACTGTAGAACGAGTCCTATCGAGCCATGATGGTTCGGGGGACTCCTGAGGCAGCTGTCCAGTACCGGCAGGCCAAGCGTGCCGCGACCCGGGCTGTTGCAGAGGCAAAAACCCGGGACTGGGAGGAGTTCGGAGAGTCCATGGATCATGACTATCGGTCGGCCTCGAAGAGATTCTGGCAAACCGTCCGGCGCCTCAGGAGGGGGAAGCAGTTCTTTGCCAACACCGTGTATGGTGCGGGTGGAGAGCTGCGGACCTCGACTGGGGATATTGTCGGGCGGTGGAAGGAATACTTTGAGGTTCTCCTCAATCTCCCCGTCACGTCCTCCATCCCGCAGGCAGAGGCTGAGGATGTTGGGGCAGATACCTCCATCTCCCTGGCTGAGGTCACCAAGGTGGTTGGCAGCCTCCTTGGCGGCAAGGCGCCAGGAGTGGATGAGATCCGTCCTGACTATCTAAAGTCTCTGGATGTTGTGGGACTGTCTTGGCTGACACATCTCTGCAACATCGCGTGGCGATCGGGGGCGGTGCCAATGGAGTGGCGGACCGGGGTGGTGGTCCCTTTCTACAAGAAGGGGGATCGGAGGATGTGTTCAAATTATCGTGGGATAAAACTCCTCAGCCTCCCTGGTAAGGTCTACTCCAAGGTACTGGAGAGGAAGCTACGGCCGATGGTCGAATCTCGGATTCAGGAGGAGCAGTGCGGTTTTCGCCCCGGCCACGGAACACTGGACCAGCTCTACACTCTCCTTCGGATACTCGAGAGTTCATGGGAGTTCGCCCAACCTGTCCACATGTGCTTTGTGGATTTGGAGAAGGCGTTCGACCGTGTTCCCCGGGGTGTCCTTTCGGGGGTCCTCCGGGAGTATGGGGTCCGGGGTTCTCCGCTGAAGGCCGTCTGGTCCCTGTATGACCGGAGCCAGAGCTGCGTTCGCATTGCCGGCAGTAAGTCAGACCTGTTCCCGGTGCATGTTGACCTCCGCCAAGGCTGCCCTTTGTCACCGGTTCTGTTCACTGTGTTTATGGACAGAATTTCTAGGCGCAGTCAGGGGCCGGAGGGGGTCCGGTTCGGCAACCACAGGATTTCATCTCTGCTGTTTGCGGATGATGTGGTCCTGTTGGCTTCAACGAACCAGGACCTGCAGAAATGCACTGGGACGGTTTGCAGCCGAGTGTGAAGCGGCTGGGATGAGAATCAGCACCTCCAAATCCGAGGCCATGGTGCTCGACCGGAAAAAGGTGCCTTGCCCTCTCCGGGTGGGTGGAGTGGTCCTTCCTCAAGTGGAGGATTTCAAGTATCTCGGGGTCTCGTTCACGAGTGAGGGAAGGATGGAGCGTGGGATTGACAGGCGGATCGGTGCAGCGTGCGCAGTGAGGCGGTTGCTGTAACGGACTGTCGTGGTGAAGAGGGAGCCGAGCCGGAAGGCAAAGCTCTCAATTTACCCTCACTCACCTATGGTCATACGCTTTGGGTAATGACCGAAAGAACAAGATCGCGGATACAAGCGGTCGAAATGAGCTTCCTCCGCAGAGTGGCTGCGCGCTCCCTTAGAGATAGGGTGAGGAGCTCAGTCACAAGGGGAGCTCGGAGTAGAGCCGCTGCTTCTCCAAGTCGAGAGGAACCAGTTGAGGTGGCTCGGGCATGTCCCACCGGGAGGAAGCCCCGGGAAGACCCAGGACACGCTGGAGGGACCATGTCTCTCAGCTGGCCTGGGAACACCTTGTGGTCCCCCCGGACGAGCTGGAGGAGGTGTGTGTGGATAGGGAAGTCTGGCCGTCTCTGCTTAGACTGCTGCCCCCGCGACCCGGCAACGGATGAAGCGGAAAAAAGAAAATGGATGGATGGATAGATTACAAGTTTATTGACGACTCAGTACCACAGTGCTATGATAAAGAAAATAATGTAATAATTCATTCTAATCATATTGTAAAAAGTACACCATTACGATGTTAAGTAATTTACAGTTATATTTTGTTTTTTCAAAAATAAATTGATAAAAACTTTACTTTCTACAAACTTTGATTGTCTTCTTGACAAAAAATGTCTGATATTACTCAAACAACTCTTTTCTGTTAATCTTACAATGATTTGTATTTTGAACAAGTGATGTAGGTAGAATTCACATATTATTTAGGCTATTTTAACAAAAATACATTGTTTTCTAGAATACTACATTTTATTGTGAATTTTACGTTTAATTGCAGTTTTTGTGTTTACATCTTTATTCTGTTGGTATTTTACAGTATTTTATTGTAAATTCGACAGTCACTTTTTACAGTGTGGTCTCTCTCTCTGGTCTCTCTCTCTGGTCTCCCTCTCTAGTCTCTCTCTCCCTGGTCTCTCTCTGTGGTCTCTCTCTCTGAGGTCTCTCTCTCTAGTCTCTCTCTGTGGTCTCTCTCTCTAGTCTCTCTCTCTGGTCTCTCTCTCTGAGGTCTCTCTCTCTAGTCTCTCTCTCTAGTCTCTCTCTCTGAGGTCTCTCTGGTCTCTCTCTCTCTGGTCTCTCTCTCTGGTCTCCCTCTCTAGTCTCTCTCTCCCTTGTCTCTCTCTCTGGTCTCTCTCTGTGGTCTCTCTCTCTGAGGTCTCTCTCTCTAGTCTCTCTCTCTAGTCTCTCTCTCTGGTCTCCTTACAAGACTTAATTTGAAAGTTTATTGTTTTTACCCTTTCATTTCGACATATTCCTGCTTAACCTTAGGTGAAAAGCCGACACAGATCCAAACAACACGGCGACCTTTCCCACTGCATTTCAAAACATGGGCGTACAAACCCACAGACCCGGCTTTACCACTTCTCTCACACTAGTCCTTGCTTAGCCACATTTTTATCCAATAAAATATCCAGAGTATGTTTTTTCCCATATGTATTGTCTTCTGTTTTGCATTCACCGCGTCTCACCCGTCCCTCACTGACAGGTCTGTGGAGAAACCTTTTGGTTGAAGTTTACAACCAAAACAAAGTGTGTGTCCAAACACTGACCCCTGCCCCCCGCTCTAACCTTCCAACAGATACACAACTTTAACTTTTAGTTTGGTGACAACTGAGAAAAGAAATCGTTTTTTTTTTTTTTTTGATCTCTCACTGCGCTGCCTGATTAGTTGAAAAATCTAGCGACTTTCTTCAATATCCCACTTTATAAAAAAACTTGTACCTGGAGTTGGTTTTAGATCCATCCGCGCTAATATCAGGCACTTCTAGCACAAACATGTAGCTCCGCCCCTTCTGTCTATAAGTTCTTGTCCCAATCCTGTAATAGTATGATGTCATTGTACCTCTATGACATCACAGCTTTCAGCCTTTTAAAAACAAAAGTATTGCCCCCTAATTATTTCCAGTATTTTCTCAAGTGAAATCACGTTTTTGTGCTTGCAGCTGGTAATTTTAACTTTTGACCAAAAAAAAAAAACATATTCTACCTCTCCCTCTGGTGGTTGCTTAGGGAGTTACAGGTGGAAAAGCTTTTCGACCCTACCTACTTGTTTTACTGTATAATTTGTACTTACAAAGTTACTACACACAAAACTTGAAATGACTAAGTAAAAAAACTCATTATATTTGTTAAAGACCGGAAATAATGCATGGAATTTATTCTTTAAGTCGACCAAGAATTTCAACTCTACCAACTACAATATGAGAAGGATTATAGACGAGGCAAGTTTATTTCTATAGCACAGTTCATAGACAAGGCAACTCAAAGTGCGCAACGAAACTAGAAAATGTCAACATAAGGCATTAAAATCATAAATAATCGCAGTACATTAAAAAAGAGAGAAGTTGTATTCGCAGCAAAACAGAGCTGCATTTTAACATTGTCAGAGTAGAAGCCTGTCTCACATTTTCAGGTAGACTGTTCCAGATCGTTACTGCATTTTATATTATTTCTATCAAATCCGTTTTTCAGACAGTAAGAAAACCAACTTAAAACCCATAAAGGTTCATTGTAATCTATAGTCTCAAGGTCTATAAAGATACATGTTCCCGACAGATGAGATTAGACACCAGACCAGACATGCAGGATGTTCCCAAATGTCCAAAAGAGGCGAAAAACTAGACTCATTCTCTTCCAATTGTTTATAGAAAAAGCCAAAGGTTTAAAGGCACGCGTGTGAGTCATCCAGACCCCCCTCTCTCGCACTGGTTTGTGGGGGATAGTCCTCGCTCCTCTCCCTCTCTCCTCCTTTACGCACCGCGCGGCATTATGCACATTCGCTATGGACGCGCAGTTTTACGCACGGGAACTATCGCCGTTTCCTAAAGACTGGTGAAATATGGCGCTGTCTTCAAGTGCGCGCTTCAGACTCGGGACTATTTCTGCTGCTATTACGCACTTTCTACGCGTCAGAACCGGGACTATAGGAGCCAAATCAAGTCTGAATCTAAAGTAATTGTGTTTTGTCGGAGTGTGTGTTTAACCACGAAAGACGCAGGATGCTCAGGGACAATCATGTATTCGCGTTGCTGCCGTGAATGTCTATATTTCTATTGTTTTGGTTGTTTCGTTTCGCATGGGCAAAGTGGAATTGCGTGAAGTCATGCGAGACGACGGCGTGGATTGTTGATTTTCTGCTCTGCAAAAAAAAAAAAAAACAGACACATTTGATTGGACTGGAGTGAAACGGACTGGAATTGACGCTAAAATAACTCATGTGAAGGCGTTGGTTTCGTTTTTGTCCCAAATTCTCCATTGATTCAACAGACGGCAGCTGTCAGGCGCAAAGGTGAGTTTTGGAAGATTAGTTGGCTATCTTTCTCAGACCATACTTTTACTCTTAAGGCAAGGCAAAATAATTTATATAGCACAGTTCATGCCGTTCGTGATTATTTATGATTTAAATGCCTTCTGGGACTGTTTCTATCTTGTTTTGTTTAGCACGTTGAGTTGCCTTGTGTATGAATTGTGCTATACATATAAATTTGCTTTGCCTTGCCACATGCCATCTCAGTGCTTAACAAAACATGATAGAAACAAACTGGATTTAGACGTTGTCAGAGTGGAAGTCTGTTTCCCATTTTCAGGAAGACTGTTCCAGGTTTGAGCTGCATACATCTGAAACGTGCCTCCCAATGTTTAGTCCTGACTCTGGCACAAGCAGGAGGCCAGTCCCTGTGCTCCTCAGAGTGTCAGCAGGAGGCCAGTCCCTGTGCTCCTCAGAGTGTCAGCAGGAGGCCAGTCCCTGTGCTCCTCAGAGTTCATGTTGGTTAATATGACCCTAACAGATCACGGATGTACTACCAATATGAATGACATTTTAGTTACAAATAGTTACAAAGGTAAACAGTACTTAACTTTTTTTCTTATAGCTAATACCTTGTGTTTGTCCCAACAATAAGAGTTTTGTAAAAAAAAAAAAAAAGAAAGAAAACAAAAAAAAAGTAAAACTTTTTGAAGAAATTAGATGTTATTAGAAAACATGGCATATTTTGCAGCTGTGAGAAATGGCCCTGTGAGTCACTATTTGTGTCACGGTTTAACAGAACCCAAGACTAGACACAGATCGGCGAGAGAAGGGTTTATTTACAATGGAGAATATGCAATGAAGCACGTGATGTGGACAGAGGCAGAGGCAAGCAGGCAGAGGCAAGCAGGCAGAGGCAAGCAGGCAGAGGCAGGCAGGCAGAGGCAGGCAGGCAGAGGCAAGCAGGCAGAGGCAGGCAGGCAGAGGCAGGCAGGCAGAGGCAAGCAGGCAGAGGCAGGCAGGCAGAGGCAGGCAGGCAGAGGCAGGCGGGCAGTGGCAGGCGGGCAGTGGCAGGCAGGAACAGACAGGCAGGCAGGATCTACGCACAGGAAGCGAGGTAAGTACAACAAACAATCACAATCGTAGAGCAGAGAACATAAATGTTTCACTAAAAAGAAGCGACAACGAACTGGCATTGACTTGCTGGGAACGAGGCTTCTTATGCAGCTGGAGATGAGTGGCAAGTGGAGTCAGGTGAGTAGCCACGCCCAGGAAGGTGGAGACAAGACAAACACAGAAGGGGAGGGAGAGAGACAGCAGGGAGCAGATCCTGACAATTTGATGCTTTGGGCTGAGAGCTGATTGGCTGAGTGAGGGTGGTCCTCTCATTTTCACTTTTCTGTCTGATTCATCTTTATGGCTGATATAAAGATGAAATAAAAAAGTGATGTTTATTTATGTAGCGCATTTGTACAGACCAAGGTGCACCCAAAGCGCTTTACAACGTTCAGAATTCAGATATTGTTCCATTCTCTGACACGATGATGACAGAAGTGAGACGCTGAAACCCCTAACCAACACCATCCATTCACTCACTCGTTATATTCATACCTATTGTACATGTTTTAGTCGTCAGGGAAACCGGTTACAAGCGACCGTTAATCAAAGTTACGCCTTTGAAAGCATCACAAGGCTCCACCTGATCAGCTGGCTGCATCTTCTGTTCCCCAGGGTTTGGCCCCCAGGGGATTTGAGATTTCACGTATATCTTTTTCCAGTTCGAGCCGTGGCTGCCACCGTCACCGCCATGTCTTCGTCCAAGTCCCTGTACATCGTCATGGAGGTGCTGATCGCCGTGTCGTCCGTGGTCGGCAACGTGATGGTGGTGTGGGCGGTGCGCATCAACCGCTCGCTGCGAGACACCACCTTCTGCTTCATCGTGTCCCTGGCGCTGGCCGACATCGCCGTGGGGGCCCTGGTGATCCCGCTGGCCATCACCATCAGCATCGGCCTCCAGACGCACTTCTACAGCTGCCTGCTCTTCGCCTGCACCGTGCTCGTGCTCACGCAGAGCTCCATCCTCGCGCTGCTCGCCATCGCCGTCGACCGCTACCTGCGCGTCAAGATCCCCATGAGGTAGGCCGCAAAGGTGAATCCAGCCGAGTTTTTGTCTGCTTTATGTTTCACATGTTTTCATGTTCAGATTATTGTTTAGTAACCTGGCAAGAGCCAGATTGATGATTGTGTAGAACTCTAATGCGTTCTCCACAATATCAATCTGGGACTTCTGCAGGAGAATCCTTTTGGGGAAAGGAGGGATAAGCAGCAGAATACTTCAAGCTGATTGGGCGAAGTGACGCTGTGTGCCCGCCTACCAAGGTTTGACTTAAACCAATCCCGGTAACATTATGTCGTCATCGGCGTGCACAAAGCGCCTCTCGCTGTTCATCTTTCAAAAAAGAAATTGGAGATTCTGCTAAAACTGACTTGCGTAGCCATGTTTGTTTTGCTTCGGCCCGGCACTTCTTGCTTTCGTCAAACCCGGATATCCCGCCCTAAACCCCCAGACTGGCGCGTGATTGGCTTGAACACCTAGATGTTCTACTCGAAAAGGGTTGGAGGGAGCGGGGGAAGATGTATTCTCGAGTGTTTGTGAACTCACAAATACCGCGAGAATTCAGCTTGCAGGCAAGGTTAATTGTTTAGAGCAGCTGTTTCAAACATGTTGCCCCCTAGTGGACATCAAACTGTAATGTCAGTCTGGGCTATGGCATGTTATACTTAGTTTTAAAGCTACTTTTATCAAGAAAACAGCCAAACCATTGACATTATTATAAATACTGAACCCTGAATGCAAAAAGGAATAATTCATAAGTAAACATTATCAAACTCAGTCTACAATAGACAGTCTCATTTCTTTTCATCCAGTTTTGTTTCAGGCAGCTGGACTCATTTTGTTCATAGAAATATATGAAAATTGAATTAAGTCATATACAAGAATTGTAAATATTTGGTCAAAAAACTAAAACTAAATAAAAAGTCACAGATGCAAAGGATGAGCCATACAACTTTCCACAAATGCTTCATTTTGCACCTGTTCTTCGGCACAAACCTTGACTTTCTCTTTCCTTAATGCGGCCCAGATTCATTCAGACTTGACCTCATGCGGCCCTCAGATAAATTGAGCTTGCAACCCCTAGTATAGATTAAGAAAAAGTTGGTTGTTTCGTAATAACAACAACAAAAATAAGTATAAACACTTTTAAACGCGCCTGTTGATGCTAGCTAAGGCTAACACTGTGGCCACTCCGCCTCGACTGGGTACTGACGGTGGTAGTTGTAAGTGGTTCAAGTTAGGGCTGCAACAACGAATCGATAAAATCAATAATTTCATTATCGATTCGTTGTGTCACGCGATTAATGCGTCACCCACTACGTCGCGGAACCGTGGATCTGCGCGGAGCTCACATGAGTTGGGCTCATTCTTGTACAGCTGTGTTCAGACTTTTTTTATATAATGCACAAAGATGGTGACTTCTGATTAATTCTAATTCACTGTGGCATTAGCAGCGCACACACAGCGCACACACTGCTCCTCTGCTCGCTCACACACACACGTCTGCTTCTCTGCTCGCTCACACACACACGTCTGCTCCTCTGCTCGCTCACACACACACAATGCGCTCGCATCTCGCTAGGTGTAGCAATGCTTAGTCTCTTTCCTCCTATCTGAATCACTTCAGATTTAAATCCATGATTTAGACAGTAGACACCGCTAAAGTTATTTGACAGCTCGGAATTCTGCCAATTGTCTGAAAATTCTCATCCATATATATATATATATATATATATATATAAAATCGGTGCATCCCTAAAAATACCTATTTTTGTGCATTTGCATGTTTTTTTGTTTAGGTCCATGGCCATGTTTGTGAACAAAGGGATGAATATATATATATATATATATATATATATATATATATAATATTATGTATCCGATTAATCGAAGAAATAATCGACAGATTAATCGATTATTAAAATAATCGTTAGTTGCAGCCCTAGTTCAAGTATTGTATTTAGTTGTAGGACATTGATAAAAATATGATTGCCTTGCCACATTATCACAAGTCAATGTATCTTTATCACAATATTCTAATTCAATGTATTATATAATGAATTTTGTATGGACCTTGAGTCCAGAATAAAGATTATATATTGCCCTAAATCAATCAATCAACGTTCAAACTGCATGCCTCCCATAGTGCAATTAAAACACACTGTAAAAACACATACAAATGGCAATGCAAAAAACAAAACTAAAATGATGATCCACTGCCTGATGATCATCAGACATAGGCATGGCTAAAAAGAACCGTTTTCAGCCTGAACTAGAATAAGGCAAGTGTAGCGGCCTGTAGGGAAGATGAGCAATTCAGATCGGTCAATAACGATGTATATTGATTGTTTTTTTGTTTTGTTTTTTAAACCTAAGTAAATACATTTGTCGTGTTGGCTAACACACGTTAGCAGCCCTTGTTTATAGTCACGGGGAAAAAGGCTCGAGGAATATGTTCACAAGCACAGTGTCCCCCATTGTTAGTCCTGGTTTAGTCCTGGTTTGGTCCTGGTTTGGTCCTGGTTTAGCTCCTGTTTTGGCTGTTTTTGAGTGTCTTGTTTCCCCGTGACGACTCCGGAAAAAGTTAATCTCTTGCTTTCGCCGAATGCATCGAGTCTCTGTACCCACTGCCTCTGCCGCTCCGCACATGCTGTTCCTCGCACGGACGTGCATAACTATTGACACGGCACTGAAACATAATCTGTAGATCCATGGACGCTACGCATGGTGCAGTTGTTGTTTTTAGCATTTCCCAGAATGTTTCGGAATCTGGAACAATCTTCCTGAAGATGTGAGACAGGCCTCCTCTCTGACAATGTTTAAAACCAAGTTAAAAACGGTGCTGTTTAGCTGTGCATACAACTGAGGGATTTTATATTTTTATCTTTCGTTTTAATGTTCTGTGATTATTTATGATTTTAATGCTATCTTGTTCAGCACTTTGAGTTGCCTTGTGTATGAATTGTGCTATACAAATAAACTTGCCTTGCCTTGCCTTCCTGCCCGGCTGTGATAGGTCGAGAAGCCTTTGCCTACATCCCCCAGAATTCCGCACGCTTCTGATTCTGCTTTACTTCCTGTGATTTCTTCCTGTTTTTTTCTAACGGAGTGAAGTTGAACTATTGAACATTCCATCGACCCCTGTTCTATTGATATTGAACACGTGTCTATTGCGATATATATCGTTATTGTTTTATCGCCCAGCCCTAGCGGCCTGTCTCACAACTTCAAGAAGATTGTTCCAGATTATAGGTGCATGGGTCTGGAATGCTGTAGCAGTCATTTTTGGAGTATCTACAAAGTTAAATGTAAAAAGATAATTTGGTCTTCTTCTGTTTATGGCTCAGAAGGTTCTTTTATTAAGACAAGAAAGTAAAGAAAGCTAGTACTGCTTAATTACCACATGTTTGGGCGGGAGACATCAGGACCAAAGAGCGAGTTGGAGAAAAATGTCGTTCCTGCTTTTGTCAGAGGAGACACGTGATGGTTGCCGGATGCAGTCAGTCTGACAGATCTCACAGATCCGTCAGTCTGACTGTGTCCCCCGCCGCGCTGTGGTCTCTGGAGAAGTGAATCCCAAGTGTGAGCCAAGGTGAAAGCCCCTTCGTCTTTGTTGATGGTCTGTGCACCCCGCTTCCTGATTTCAATCGCCTCTCGTATCCATCTTTTGTATTTGTGTTCTTTACAAAGTTATCAAACAACACATCAGAGAATCAAACAGTCCAAACATTGTAAATTCAATAATAGCAAACACATAAGAGCCATAGGGAGCGGCATGACCATTGTTCATAAATGTTCATACATTTCACTGTCCTTTGACCCTCCTGCTTTGACAAGGAACCCACAAGAAGGACTGTGGTGATGATCCAGGACACTTTAACTTTCTAATGTATGGACTTTGGTCTCTCTTTATGGACCAATACATATGTCTTAACTGTTGATTCTCTGATCTGTGTTGGTGATTTCAATGGTTTTGTTAAGTCCTCTGAGATGACTGCTGTTGTAAGTAAGTAAGTAAGTAATCTTTATTTATATACCGCCTTTTCACTGCACATCGGAGTCTCAAAGCGGTTTACAATTGTTATTTTTGGGAGTGGGGGTGCCAGTACAGGAGGCACATGCCAGACCTATTGTACATATTTTTAGTGGTAGGGGAAACCGGAGGACCCGGAGGAAACCTACGCAGACACGGGGAGAACATGCAAACTCCACTCAGAAAGGCCCTGGTCCAACCGGGATTCGAACCCAGGACCTTCTT
Organism: Knipowitschia caucasica; assembly: GCA_964034765.1. NCBI lineage: Eukaryota > Metazoa > Chordata > Actinopteri > Gobiiformes > Gobiidae > Knipowitschia > Knipowitschia caucasica. The sequence goes on along the minus strand of OZ035828.1, from coordinate 17,643,234 downwards.
GCTGAGAGGCGAGAGTGCTATCCACTCAGCCACCGTGCCGCCCGGTGATGTGATTTAGGGCTATACAAGAATAAATTGTATTGTATTGTATACAGATCCTAGACTGTAGAACGAGTACTGGGGTATGTTGTACAAACCCAGAACAAATCCCTAAATTCCAGAGACCTGCAGCTCATTGTTGTGTTGCAGAGTGTGTTATCAGACTGAGCTATGTTAAGTGAGAGACAAGTTTATCGTGTTTGTGTTGGAGAATTGAAGAGGTCAGCTGATGTTGCAACAGAATAAGTTCATTATAACAGTAAGAACAGTTCAAAGGGAGAGCTTGGATTAAAAACATGCCACACACACGACAGAAGTGCAGTTCTGTTGCCATGACAATAAGAGTAATGACTAAACTCTCACTTCAGCTTAAAACTATTGCACAAGCTCGTGTTGTTGGCAGGAAGTGATCTTCAGCACAATCTGCTGATGCAGATTAGCTTCTGTTTTTATTTTTAACCCTAGAACTCTGATTTTGAAATGACTCAACTCATGAACATTCTTATTCATAACTTTTTTCTGTATCTGTAGTTTTTTGTTTACTATATAATTGTTTTTATTCAATTATGTTGTATTTTTATAGTTCTACCTTTAACTCCCAGAGCAGTCGGTGGTCGTTGCTTAATTGTTACCATAGCAATTTCCAAAAAGTTTTTTTCTGTATTTCAAGTTTATATGAACCACTTTTAGCACCAATTAAGAGATGAGTAAACAATTTTACAAATGACTTTTTATTAAACTGATGGGGTTATTTCCTAGTATTCCATTTTGAATGGAAGCAGTCAAATGACCGCTCTGTGAGTCCTAGTGTTAATGACACACGCTGACACAGACATGAGTCCTACATTGGTTGATACATCGGCGTGAGAGAATGTGAGTGGACAAAGGCCGAAGCGTTACATCACGACGGTACAAACGCTTCATTCAGAGAGCGAGGGCAGTACCTCTGAAAACACTCACAGTTTCTGAGAAATTCTTACGTGTTTCTACTCTTGCATAACACACCCCTCTGACTTGGACTGGGAATTACAATCCCCAATTCACGCAATTTAGACATGTTCAGAGCAGTCCTATCTCTGTCCAATCACAGCAACAGGACGTGGGCTGCGATCTTTGCATCCTGGATCCACATCTGCGGCTCTGAAAGCAGAAACGGAAACACATGATGACACCCTGTGGTGATGCGATGTTGCGGGAGTGAATTTGACCTGTTGCACACATTTTAATAGAAGGGGAAACAGGAGCACCTGGAGGAAACCTACACAGATACAGAGTACATGCCAAACCCCTCTCAGAAAAGCTCTGTTATGACCCAGAGTGCTAATCATTCAAACAGTCAACAAATGAAATGCTCAATCACAATATCAGATATGTACTGTTATCAAAGAACTGACACTGATCCAGGAAGTCAGTATAACCAGAATTAATACTCTCAAAGCAGACGTGCAGATTTGGACGTGTAATTACTTTTTATTCTTCCTGACTTTGTAACGTTTTCAATAACTAGTTTATTTCTATGTCATTATCTTTATGAAAATCTTTTTAATTATTTATGTTTCTTGGTAACCTCTATGGCAGTTCAATCCCCCGTTTTGAGGTGCTGGTCCTGGACTGGTTCTGGTTCACCATGGTTATCACCAGAGAAGAGTAAGTGCTAGTTACCATCACAACACACTGTTTGCTTGCCAACAGTTATTTGGTCTTTGACATTAGTCTTTTTGCTGTATTATATTCACCAGTTTTCAATCAATCAATCAAATTTTATTTATAAAGCCCTTTTCATACACATTTTTTTACACAAAGTGCTTTACAGTTTAGTTAAAAACAATCTAACATGCCCAGCCCTAAACCCTCCTCCCCACAGACCCTCCCAAAACCACATTTATAATTATATGTACAACCACATGCGTACACACACACACACACACACACACACACACACACACACACACACACACACACACACACATACAAGTGTGTGTCTCAGTGCAGAGGGCTCCTCCAGAGGAAACACTGGGGACACTAAAACAATACAATAATACAATAGAAAGTAGAACAAGAAAATGAGACACTAAAAAGAAAAATGGCAGCTGCCTAATATTGATAGTAAATGGGTAGATACAATAAATAATTAAAAATAGTAAATAATACAAAAAAAATAAAAATAGAATGTGTCTAAAAACATAAATAGATGTACTAAAAAGCAATAATAAATAATAAAGACTAATCAAAAGCTACTCTAAAAAGGTGCGTCTTGAGCCTACTTTTAAAAATATGAACGTTCTCTGCGGCCCTGAGCTCCTCCGGCAGACTGTTCCAGAGACGGGGGCCGTAGTGCTGGAAAGATGCCTCGCCGTGAGTGTGTGTCCTGACTTTGGGGATGGTTAGGAGTCTGCTGCCGGAGGAGCGCAGGGGCCGGGAAGGTTCATAGGATAAAAGCAAATCTGAAAGATAAGAAGGCCCAAGACCATTAAGACATTTAAAAACCATTAAAAGAACCTTAAAATCGATCCTGAAACACACGGGGAGCCAGTGCAGCGATTTTAAAACCGGTGTAATGTGGTCCCGCCCCCTGGTCTTAGTCAGGACACGTGCGGCCATGTTTTGAAGTAATTGTAAACCTGAAATGTTCTTTTTGGGAAGACCAGAGAGCAGGGCATTACAGTAGTCAATGCGACTGGTTATAAAAGCATGCATCAGCGTCTCCGTGTTGGCCCGAGAGAGAATGGGGCGGACTCTGGCGATGTTCTTTAGATGATAAAAACCTATTTTTGTGATGTTCTTGATGTGAGGAATAAAAGTCAGCTCAGAGTCAATGATTACGCCCAGGTTTCTCACTTGTGATGATGGATTAAAAGAGTGTGATTGGAGTTTTGATAAAAGTTTCTCTCTCTGGGCCTCAGGACCGATGACTAAAACCTCAGTTTTGTCCTGGTTGAGCTGGAGAAAGTTTTCTGCCATCCAGGATTTCAGGTCTAGAATGCAGTTAAAAAGAGCATCCATTGGCCTGGTGTCATCAGGAGACATGGAGATGTACAGCTGAGTATCATCTGCATAACTGTTTTAGCACTGTAAGAGTGAGTAAAGAATAATAATACATCAAACATATATAGAACTTTGGTCAGAGCGCTGCTGTGAGTTAGGTATATTCACGAGTCAAATGATTTTCCAGGATTCTTCTGCAAAAATCCCATTTCCTCAATTTGAGGAAAGAGAAAAAATATACTAACACGTTTCGACCGATTAAGTCTTCATCAGGGCATTAAGCAGTGACCGTCTGCCCTGATGATGCTCTAATCAGTCTAAATGTGTTGGTGTCACTCAATATTATTTTATCTATTCTAATTTACAGCTAATTAAGTGCATACTTTATGGTTAATTAGCTCTTGATTGGTATTTGTTAAGAACTTATTATTCCTTATTCTACATGGCCTTGTTCAACTTCAAACTAATACCAACACTTCCCCATGTGGGTTAGGACTAGGGTTAGGGCTAAGGTTAGGACTAGGGTTAGACTATTTAGCACTTAATTATCTGTTAATTAGTGGGGGCTACTCTAAAGTGTTACTTCAAGGATTTTTAGTCAGTTGTGCCTCGGACCTTCTTTGTCCTCTTCATATATTGCGCATTTTTGGACACTTCAAAGATGCTTTACAACACATACATTGAAACGCTGGTGATAAAAGTATTCTGCCGATTGTTTTACGGGAATGAGAAAAGGTTAAAGAATAACCTTCTAAATTATATACTTTTTATAAATCTGGTAGAAGACTAAACATTTTTGGGATAATGTAACAGAATTCTCTTGGTTTGAAGGGAAGTTCTAGTAGTTCCATAAATCTTGGAGTCCTTGTCTCAACATCGGTGCTTCTCTTGTAACTCGATTAAAACACGTGTCCTTGAACAAATGGTTAACTACAAAAAGCCTCCCTTCTTCTTCTTCTTCCTCTCACCTTTTCATTTACGATTGTTCTTCTCATGAGGCGAGCGGTCGTGTTAGCACCTATTTGAGGCACGGGGCTCGTACGCTGATTTGATTTGCTGAAGTGAATTGGTAAAATAAAATGTCAGGCTGGAGCTATCTGGGGCGCAGGAGTGGTGGGTGATCAGTATGCAGACGGTGATCCAGGAGCCCAGAGAACCAGCTCCACATCGTCTTGTGTAGCTGCACATTCAGATGCAGGAGACAGAAAAGGCCCCGCGATCTTTATCGAACTGACATCAATGAAGAAGGGATTGGGGAAAAAATGTGAAATACTGTTGATCCTTGTTGATACTTGATCACTGTTAAAGCTGGGGGACATCACTTTTTGCTTCATAAATAATCTCATCTATAATCTATGAATTCATGAAACGGACTGAGGAGTTTTTAAATGTGAATATGAATGTTTTGACTTCTCATGTACAGAGCAGAGTGAGGCATAGGTCTGAACCATAGACTGTAATTATTAACGGACGTAGTCACGCCGATCTCCGCCGTTCTAACTAATGGGCCAAAAATCGGGCTTTCATGGAGTGATTAAAAATGGCCACGGGGGCTGGAAAATGTGAAAAAACGCATCTGCGCATGCGTCAACCGGCACGAGCTCTATTCATTTGAACGAGAGACTTCAAAAATTTACAGCGAGTAAACTAGACTGGTCCAAAAATATTCACCCCCCTCAGCATTGACACACATGTGGAACGGAGCTTTGGGCCAAGAGCCAACTTTTGGTCCATCCTGTAAAGACGTTTTTGAGAGGTCTGCCAATGCTATATGTTAGCATTGGCTAATTCTTATTCCGAGTCCACCCCCATCGGCCCGGGGTGGTATTGCAAGCATGTCAGCGCAAGTCATTTTGGCCACTTTTGAGCCGGGACCACTGGTCTGAATTCTGGAGGGATTGGAGAAACTGTCTTTGCAGAATTTTGTAAATCTTGTATGTTTGTATGTTGTTTTTATCTATTTGTTTTTGTTTTTATGGACATTTTTTGTGCGTCTGAGTTAAAGGTATATAGGAGGATTTTCTACTTCCAGGTTGATCATCAAGACTACTGGTTCTCCTAATTGTCATTGTCAATCATTCTGATTTCTTCAAAAAACGGAGAGGGTGCTTTTTAGGGTTCTTTTGAAAGACAAGTTTAGATGTATTACCTTGTTAACATGTTTTGGCTGCAGAGCTGCGAGCCATCTTCAGAACTGTCCCCTGCCTTGGTGACTGATGTTACTTCCTGAGTAGGGCGGTTCTTTCCTAGAATTTGGGAAAATCCTCCAAAATACATGTTTGTCTCTGTAACAGTAAAATGTTGTGAACAAATCAGACCACAATCCTCAGTCTTCTTTTCATTAGAAAACAAATGTTATCCTTTGCATACTTGAAATAAAGAGCCCTGGGCGTCACTATTTGACTCTTTGGGCTGGGAGCTGATTGGCTGAGTGAGGGTCTGAAGCTCTAAACATGAGACTGAAACCACGATACATTCTTGTGAAAACCTTTTTGAGAGCGGGGAACTAGTTACATATAATTAATTATGTGTGTTTTGAAAGTTGGGTTCCCCAGCTTTATCTGCCTCAATGGTCTGTTTTCACTTTGAGGAAGCTTTAGTCAATGAGAAGAAGGAAACGGCGCCTTCCCAGCTTTTTACAATAAAAGTGCATTCAAATAGATTAGACAGAATATGAACATTACAGTTTTTTCCTGTTGCTTGAACACATTTTGCAAAATTTCGCTCATAGTCCCACAACTCTAAGAAAACCTGACACAACACTGGGACATAAACCAACCACATCAGTGTCAAAATGAAACTCCTTTATCAAAACTCAAACTCTGCTCTCAAAACTGAAAAAAAAAAATTAAACTCTGAGGACAAAATGACACACACTTGCATCATGTGAACGCACTTTCAGATTGGAAGCAACACACTACAGTACTTTATACAAAACACTGCAGTCATTTTACCTGTTTTTATTCTATTTATCAGTTAGTTTTCTGTGAAGCTCAATGGAACTGATTTGTTCACAACAAAGGTTTACCATTAACCAGGAAGTACTAAAAGGTTACAAATAATATCAACACAATACTGTACATCACAGTACTACAGTATACTGTACATCACAGTACTACAGTATACTTGACTGCATTTGTGTCAATGCAGTAACACAAAAAACTCTAATGTAAAACTAGGCAGTTGTGCGTGTGTGGATTATGGATCATGGTTCCTGCTCTGACTATTTCCACAAAGGCAAGTTCCTGCTGTTGGTGAACAGTTGACCTCCAGAAGGTCTAGTCATTTTGTCAATATGAAACCACAAATTGTTACTATAGGTTTAGTTTTTTTACATTATTGTAAAATGTACACATTACTGTACCATCTCAGTTTTATGTACTTTACTGTCTTGTATGTTTCACAAAACTACATTTTTTTCAAAAGAAGCAATAGCCACCTTGCGTTACAGTACATGTGATACAGTACAGTACCGTAAATACTGTAGGTACAGTCTGCAGTAGAGAGTTGGAAACATGTTTCCAACTGAAGGTCCTGATGATGGAGCTGAGGCTGGACTCAGTGTCCCTCAGTGTGAGGTCATGGTTTATCACATGATCCACAAAAGTTGCTCTAATGTCATCAGAAATATTGTGTTGTTTTTGTCCTGTTTAACTCTTTGTCGTTCTCTTCCTCTTCTTCCTCTTCCTCTTGCTCTGTCTCCAGACTTGCAAAGTTCTGAAAATGGCTAAACTGAGATCTGTTTGTGTCTGTCTCAAACAGGACTCTGTAGAGAGTCATAACTCTGTAAAAACAGACTTGTTTTGGACGATTTAAAGATCAAACCAGAGCTTAGACTCTCATCTGTCCATATGCTGCATGTCTCTGTTCATACCTCTACTTTGAGCCCGTTTTTTATTCTCTTCTTTTCTTTGGCGTTTGGCTGCACCTGACGGCTTGGACTACCTTTTCATAATAATGTTGACCAAAAACTTTTCATAATAACGTTGACCAAAAACACGTCCACCTCTCTTTCACACTTTCTGGGATTCGCAAGTGCAGCCTACAGCAGCAGGGTTCAATGATGACAATTTTGATTAAGTTTATAGTATACATAAACAGTTTTATTTATGTTTTTTTTTTTTTCAATGAAACACTTAGCAGAATAATTAGAAAGGAAACTATTTATATATTTTTTTATTTTTAAGACCGCAATTTTGCGCCCCATCCTGCAGATGGCGCCCCAGGCCGGCCCTGCACTTAAGGATGAGAGATACTTCCTGAAAAGTCAAAGGTTTTTGCCCAATATCTCTTGATACATGTCTCAATTCATCCTTTCCTTAACACTAGAGCTCCCAGAGCAGTCAATTTAACAGCTTTTAGTTTTGGACGTGTAATTAGTTACCATAGCAACACACTGTTCACTTTACAGCAGTTAGGATTTAGTGACCTTTCAACAAACTGTTTGTTTGTTTTATTTCTGTTCTTGTGTTGTGCACACTGGTGACTTTTGCACATGTATTCCAATGTGGTTTTACTGCAAATGGCAAATAAATGAATCTGATCTGAATCTGAAACTGTTTTTTCTGTATTTCAAGTTATATGAACCAATTTTAAGTAAAAACGTTATAAATTGCTCAATGTTAATAAAAGTAGTGAAAGCTAAAACATGTCTACATCCCCATGCTTCACGGTGAGGGGGGACACCTGGCATAATGGGCAAGTGTAAATATAATGTATTTTTTTATTCACCAGAGCGGCGCGTACACAAACACTAGCAGCCTCTTTCTCGGCAAAGTAATGTTTCCACAGTTGTTGTGCTCCAAGATGCTCCAGGACATGTGTTTTTGTGTTTTTCATTGTCTTGTTTTATTGCTGAAGTCTTTCACTTGAATATTAAGAGTAACACTTCCCCCTGTGTTCCCCCTGACAGCTACAAGCGTGTGGTGACGGCGCGCAGGGCGGGCGTGGCCGTGCTGCTCTGTTGGCTCGTGTCCTTTGTGGTGGGACTGACGCCGATGTTCGGCTGGAACAACCTGCAGCAGCTGCGTCTGAACGGCTCCGCAGACCTGGTGGTGACCTGTGAGTTCGAGACCGTCATCAGCATGGACTACATGGTCTACTTCAACTTCTTCGGCTGGGTGCTGCCCCCCCTGCTGCTCATGCTGGGGATCTACGCCGAGATCTTCTACATGATCCACAGGCAGCTCAACAAGAAGGTCAGACACAGTCCACAGCAGGGACCTTCAGATGTGTTCAATCAATCAATCAATCAATCATTTATTTGTATAGCACAATTCGTGTACAAGGCAATTCAAAGTGCTTCACAAGAAAAAGAAAAAAACACAGATCAAAAATGCATTCAAAAGTCAATAAGTATACAATTATTTAAATATCAAATATTAAGATAAAGCAGTTTAAAAGGACCTTAGTGCTGCATTTGACACAATAGACCACAGCATTCTACTGCAGAGGCTAGAATGTGATATAGGTCTTAGAGGAACAGCCCTTGGCTGGTTTAAATCCTATTTATCAGATCGATATCACTTCGTCAATGTGAATCAGGACTCGTCGCCTTATTCTGGAGTGGAATTCGGTGTGCCGCAGGGTTCGGTACTCGGACCGATTCTTTTTACTCTCTACATGCTGCCACTGGGAAACATTATTAAAAAGCATGGAATTAATTTCCACTGCTATGCAGATGACACACAGCTTTATCTGTCGATGAAGCCTAATCAGACAGATCAGCTAGAAAAGCTCAGTGCCTGCATAAAGGACCTTAAAATGTGGATGACTCTTAACTTCCTACTTCTCAACCCGGAGAAGACAGAAGTGATCCTACTCGGTCCGAAGCGCCTGCGTGACTCCCTCACTAACCAGATGGTTACTCTCGATAATGTCAGTATAATACCCAGTAACACTGTGAGGAATCTTGGAGTCATTTTTGACCAAGAACTCTCCTTCAAGGCTTATATAAGCCAAGCAACTAAAACGGCGTACTTCCACTTACGGAACATCGCTAAAATTAGGAATTTCCTTCCTAAAAGTGACGCGGAAAAACTCATTTACGCGTTTGTCACCTCAAGGCTCGACTACTGTAACGCTTTACTGGCAGCGTGCCCTAAAGCCTCTTTGAAGAGCTTCCAGCTCGTTCAGAATACAGCAGCTAGGATCTTAACAGGTACCAAAAGGAGGGAGCACATAACTCCGGTGTTAAAATCACTCCACTGGCTCCCTGTGGAGTACAGAATAAAGTTTAAAATCCTACTCTTAACATATAAAGCCATAAATGGCTTGGCTCCTTCTTATCTCCAAGACACGTTAGTGTCGTATCAACCAGGTCGAGCGTTGCGCTCACAAAACGCCAGACGTCTGGTAGTCCCTAAGGTCTCAAAGGTCACTGTTGGTGGCAGAGCATTTAGCTACCAAGCTCCTTTACTGTGGAATCAGCTTCCCATTTATGTTAAGGAAGCAGATACGGTCTCCACATTCAAGGCCAGGCTTAAAGCACTTTACTTTAATTTAGCATATAATTAGGTAATATATAATATGTAGTGTATATATTATATATATATATGCTGTATTATGTTATATATTATGTTATATATTATTCAATAATGTATTGTGTTATGTTGTATATTATGTTATATATTATGCTGTATGTTATTCTTTATTCAAGGCTAGGTTTAAAACAGTCCTCTTTAGTTTAGCATATGGCTAGGAAGGTAAGACTCGGAGAAGGTTAAACTCCTCAGAGTGTTAGTCAAGCTGCATAGGGAGTCAGTTTGCTGGGAGAAGTATGGTAACTTGAGCACTATCCTCTCCTCCTTCCTACTTTATCTGTTTAGCATTTTTAGGATTCTGACTGTAGTTTGTTCATTGCTATTCACCCGTTGTCCCATTGTCTGTTTCATGGTACGATGACGGGATCTCTGAGCCTGGCCTCTTCCATCTACACCTGCGGACTGCCCCGCCTGACCCGCCTGGGAGTGCTTCAGTCCTGCACCGGACCTGTCCACGTTCAGCGTCCACTGGTCCACGTTCTGTAGCTAGCTTAGGTCCTAGATCATTAGCCTGTCCGTCCGGAGGAGCGGATCCCTTTCTCATATGGGTCTCCCTCCCTGTGGGTTTCCCTAGTTCTCCTCCAAGGTTTCTCACTTTTTCCCACTGGGTTTTTTAAGAGTTTTTCCTTGTCGATGCAGGAGGGTCTTGTTGGACAGTTAGTGTCCAACAGAAAGGATTGGTGATGATCAGGACACTTTAGCATTCTACAACATGTATGGACATTTTCTTCTGTGTGTGCTTTATATTCTTCATGTGTTTTAACTGTTGATTCTCTGACCTGTGTTGGTGATTTCAATGGTTTTGTTAAGTCCTCTGAGATGACTTCTGTTGTGACCTAGGGCTATACAAGAATAAATTGTATTGTATTGTATTGTGTAAAAGTATTGGGTTTAAAATACATTACAAAGTGGGTTTAAAAAAAGAAAGAAAGCCAATAAAAGTAATCAGTAATACAAAATGGAATCAGTCAGTTGTATGCACAGCTAAAGAGATATGTTTTCAGCCCCGTTTTGAACATGGTCAGGGTAGTGGCCTGTGTCACAACCTCAGGAAGGCCATTCCATATCCTAGCAGCATAAATCTGAAAAGCAGCCTCCCCATGTTTCGGCCTGACTCTGGACACCTGCAGGCCAGTCCCTGTGCTCCTCAAAGTATGAGCGGGTTCATATGGGACTAGCATGTCAAGGATGTACCCTGGTGCAAGGCCATGGAGAGACTTGAACACAAGAAGAGCTACTTTAAAGTCTATTCTCTGAGCCACAGGAAGCCAGTGCAGAGACCTGAGAACTGGACTAATGTGGTCGTACTTCCTGGTTCTAGTCAGGCCTCGAGCTGCTGCATTTTGAATGTACTGCAGCTGTTTTATTGCTCCTTTAGAAAGACCTGTGAGCAGGCCGTTACAGTAGTCTAGCCTACTGAAGACAAATACATGTACAGTATAAGGATCTCTAAGTCTGCTTTAGACACTAGATTTTTGATTCTCGCAATGTTCTTTAACTGATAAAAAGCGGTTGATGTCACAGATTTGAGGTGGCAATTAAAATTCAGGTCAGAATCCATTATCACGCCTAGATTTTTGACCTGATTCTTAGGTTTCAAGTGGAAGGATATAAGATGATTTGACACAATGTCTCTTTGCTTTTGGGGATCAAAAACAATCACTTCAGTTTTATCTGTATTTAGCTGAAGAAAATTGTTTTGCATCCATGCACTAATTTCTTGGATGCAGTGACATAGTGAGTCCACTGGACTATATTCATCGGCTGTTAGTGATACATAGATCTGAGTGTCATCTGCATAGTTGTGGTATGACACATTATGGCTTCTGATCAACTCACCCAATGGAAGCAAGTAGATATTAAATAGGAGTGGTCCCAGGATTGATCCCTGTGGCACTCCACATGTCATGGCCATGTGGTCTGAGACAGAGTCTCCCATCTCAACATAATATTTCCTATCCTCCAGATATGACTTAAACCACTTTAGGACAGTGCCAGAGACTCCCACCCACTCCTCCAGTCTGCTGCAGGAGGGTTCCATGGTTCACAGTGTCAAAGGCAGCACTGAGATCTAAGAGGACCAGCACTGATACTTTGCCTGCGTCACTGTTCAGATGAATGTCATTGGTTACCTTAATCAGGGCAGTTTCGGTGCTGTGATGTGGCATAAAACCTGATTGGAACAGGTCATAGCTGTTATTGGACAGTAGAAAGTCACTAAGCTGCAAGTGAACGACTTTCTCCAGAATCTTTCCCATAAAAGGGAGATACATCCCATGAAAGTTTCTTGAGGCATTTCTGACATAAGGTCGGCAACTGGCCTCCTGAAATGAAGAATAAAGCCTATAAAATCCCCCTTTGTCGCGCGCTCTTGATCTGTCGCACCGCTCTCTCTCAGCATGTGTCAAAGCCAGTCCTCTCTCCGCAGTCTCTAAACTTTGCCTGCTCTGCTGTGTTCTTTAATCTGCTCTTTCCCTACCCTTTATCTTCCTTTTTCAGGGGCCCTCATAGTCATTACTGCACATATGTTTGATTATTTGACCTTTTGTTAGTGAATCAACAACTTTGTAAAGTCCTTCAAGACAACTGCTGTTGTTTTAGGACTATATACAAAAGTACATTTAATTGAGTCTATTGAAGAAGCTTGAGCAGAGATGGGGTATGGACCCCAGGAAGACTAGCAACCACTTAGTGGAAGATAATGGAGATCCAAATAAATAAATGCATAAAAACATAAAAAGCCTCTTACAGCTTGTGATGTGGCCGTCTATCTACATTGGACCAGCTAGATTTCTTTGGGCATGATGGTCCCCTCTTGGTGTGGATGGTGTCCTCAAAAGACCCACCAAGTAGAGGTAGTGTTATGGAAGGTCAGGTCTGTCCTGAAGTCCTTAGTTCAGGCCATCTACTATGGGGTGCCGATTGTAAAAATTGTGTTAAAATTTTTTAGCTGAACATTTTTCAACATTTAGCTCACTTTCCTCACATTTAGCGCATTTTCCTCACATTTAAGACAGACATTCATGTAAAACAACACGTTATATGTAGTTGTCAAATACATGTTAAATATTATATATATATGTTTATATCTAAATCTAAATGTGAAATGTTATATCTAAATATTATATCTATATCTAAATGTTAAATGTTATATCTAAATATTATATCTATATCTAAATGTTAAATGTTATATCTAAATATTATATCTATATCTAAATGTTAAATGTTATATCTAAATGTTATATCTATATCTAAATGTTATATCTATATCTAAATGTTAAATGTTATATCTAAATGTTATATCTATATCTAAATGTCATATCTATATCTAAATGTTATATCTAAATATATCTATATCTAAATGTTAAATGTTATATCTAAATGTTATATATATATATATCTAAATGTTAAATGTTATATCTAAATGTTATATCTATAGCTAAATGTTATATCTAAATGTTAAATCTAAATGTTATATCTATATCTAAATGTTATATCTAAATATTATATCTATATCTAAATGTTATATCTATATCTAAATGTTATATCTAAATATTATATCTATATCTAAATGTTAAATCTAAATGTTAAATCTAAATGTTAAATCTAAATGTTATATCTAAATGTGTCGCCAAGTGTAAAGCTAAATATATAGAAAATATTTAAATCCGCAAGGAAACCACGCCCACTGCAGTGGCTTCAAATCCAGTGGGGGGTCCGCCCCCTTTCCTGAAATGAGTTGCTTGTTTTCACCCTTTTATTGTGTGTATTTTTCTGATTTTTAAACTGTCGTGAAGCACTTTGTGGCTCTTGTCTGTGAAAGGTGCTACAAATACAGAAACAGTGTTCAGGTGTCAGGACTGACACCTGAACACTGTTTCGTTGTGCACTTGTACAATGACAATAAAGCACTTACTTACTAAATAAAGATTACGTACTCACTCAAATAACGTACTCACTCACTCAAATAACATAGTAAACTTACAAAGTACATGAAATGCTGCTAAAGACAGAAACAAACTTACTTGAGGGGTTTGTTAGTTAGCATTTATCCTTGTTTTTAGTCCAGTTTTTGAAAAACCTTTTTAAAGTTTAAAAAACAACTTTTTTTTTAAACATTTAAAAAAAAAAAAATTAAAAAAATTTTAAATGATTTTTGATGCTTTACAATTCTTTTACGAAGAAAATAAGTCCATGTCCTAAAAATAGTCATTTTAAAGAAAAATATTTGCCTTAATCTGAAACTCCAGACGCCCCGTGGACCATTTTACAGGCTGCTCCTTTTACATAGTTGTCTATGGCGAAAAGGGCTTTTGAGCCGTAGGCTGCAATACCACGGCCTGCCACTAGAGCAACTCATTTCAGGAAAGGGGGCGGACCCCCCACTGGATTTGAAGCCACTGCAGTGGGCGTGGTTTCCTTGCGGATTTAAATATTTTCTATATATTTAGCTTTACACTTGGCGACACATTTAGATATAACATTTAGATTTAACATTTAGATTTAACATTTAGATATAGATATAACATTTAGATATAGATATAATATTTAGATATAACATTTAACATTTAGATATAGATATAATATTTAGATATAACATTTAGATATAGATATAACATTTAGATATAACATTTAGATATAGATATAACATTTAGATTTAACATTTAGATATAACATTTAGATATAGATATAACATTTAGATATAACATTTAACATTTAGATATATATATAACATTTAGATATAACATTTAACATTTAGATATAGATATATTTAGATATAACATTTAGATATAGATATGACATTTAGATATAGATATAACATTTAGATATAACATTTAACATTTAGATATAGATATAACATTTAGATATAGATATAACATTTAGATATAACATTTAACATTTAGATATAGATATAATATTTAGATATAACATTTAACATTTAGATATAGATATAATATTTAGATATAACATTTAACATTTAGATATAGATATAATATTTAGATATAACATTTCACATTTAGATTTAGATATAAACATATATATATAATATTTAACATGTATTTGACAACTACATATAACGTGTTGTTTTACATGAATGTCTGTCTTAAATGTGAGGAAACTGCGCTAAATGTGAGGAAAGTGAGCTAAATGTTGAAAAATGTTCAGCTAAAAAATTTTAACAGAATTTTTACAATCGGCACCCCATAATCTACTCTGCTCTGGTTCAGCATGAAACTCTGAACACTTTACATGAGGCAAATTTTCACATGGCAAAAGCACAAAAGTCAATGAATTTGTAGCTTAAATCAGCTAGCCACTGAGGACACAATGCCATTACCAGCAACTTCAAAACAATGTAACAATGTGATTTAAATCTTTCACGTCTCATCATACCATCATTGTGAAGTAAAGGTCTTATGCTCTCCTTCATGGTTCACAGTCCATCTAAAGCACATGTGGAAATAATTTCAGTGATAACCCATCCATTAATCCATCCATCCATTTTCTTCACCTTTGTCCATATCTGGGTCAGGAGGGTGGCAATTCGCTGCCACCCAATGGGTGCTCTGTCTGTGACAGCGTAGCCTTGATCTTTAAAGTGATACACCATACAACACTCGAAACTTGTGAGATTATAGCCCTTTCTTGCATACTGGGGACATCACCTCAATTGAAGGGGGTTGATCTCTGCTCTTCTTCCTGGGAGCTCCAGTTTTACGGTACCGTAGTAGTTCTGGAAGCAGTCTTTGATGAAGTGTCGCTTGCAGATGCACAAGTCTCCAAGTCCTGTAATGGTGCTTTCAGACCGCCAACGCTGAAATGCTGAAGCCCCGCTCACCAGACGCGCATTCTCTAGTTTTCAGACGCAGAGGTCTTCACACCAAGATGTATGCCGCGCACCGGAAGTGCCGGAAGTAGCCGGCCGGCTCTGATGCTAACAGAGTTTAGCTAGCGGCTTCTTGTGTACAGATCTTCTCCAATATGCAGCTTTGCAGCGTGTCTTTGAACAGAGACCTTATATAACAGTAGTATGTGTTCACGGAGGTGCGCCATACGTTTTTTCATATTATTCAACGGTTTTTCCGCATCGGCGAACACACTCGAAGCAGTTGCATAAGGTCACGGGAGCATGAAAACCCGTATTTTCACAAGCACAGAGTCCCCCATTGTCAACCCTGGTTTGAGTTCTGGTGAAGCCTGGTGTGGGTCCTGTTTTGGCTGTTTACGAGTATTTTCAGTCTGCTCGCTCAGTCCGCTAATGTCCCCATGACCACTTTGCTGCTCTCTGATTGGTTGTCGCACGAACGTCCCGAGCAAAGGATGAGCAGAATCCACCTCCTGCTCCTCTCCTTTCACTTTCCCGCCAAGTCGGTGCGTGTCTACTGAACAGTCCGTCCGTGTGTGCCGAGAGGTCCGTGCGTTGTGACGCTCGAACGCGAGTCACTATAGACTTTGCATTGAAAGCCGACGCAACGCATGATCCGGTCTGAAATCACTATAAGGCTAACACTTTTTGTCGGCGACAGGAGCAGTAAAAACATACTCTGGTATCACATTCATGACTGGTACTCGCGGGACTCGAGAGAGAGACTGTTTCAGGCACTTTGATGGGCCTTTCTGTTTCGATTTCTTCCCCTGTCAATCGCTTGGGTGCTTCTGCAGCTCGGTGCCATGTTGAATTGAAATTGAATTGAGGCTCCCTCCCAAGAATGAAAGAGAAAGATTGCTCATTCACTAAAGCTTGAGGGAATCAATGAAAAAACTACTTTGGGCAAAGTTGAAAAGCATAATATAGAACATTTAAGTCTCCAGACGCTTCTTATGTCCTTGAAAAATAGATCCAAAGCCTTCACATTAACTCCTCGTCTCTCTCTCCTCAGGTAATCTCCAGTCACTCAGACCCTCGGCGGTACTTCGGGAAAGAGCTGAAACTGGCCAAATCTCTGGCTCTGGTGCTGTTCCTGTTCGCGGTGAGCTGGCTGCCTCTGCACATCCTGAACTGCATCACGCTCTTCTGCCCCGGCTGCCCCTCCACGCCCTCCCTCATCTACGTGGCCATCCTGCTCAGCCACGCCAACTCCGCGGTCAACCCTGTCGTCTACGCCTTCCGCATCAACAAGTTCCGCTCGGCCTTCCGCAAGATCTGGACAACATACGTCCTGTGCCATGACCCGGTGGGGAGGCTCCCGCAGAGGGGAAGCCAGAGGAGCCGAAGCAAAGAGACCCGGCTCAGGCAAAACGATGACGACGACGACGTGTGACGCTTTGGAATTAACTGTCCTTGGTGCGAGAGTGGAGCCCAAAACCACCTTATGATGGTATCTTGAGAAGCATTTTATAGAAAGGGCTTTTGAACAATAGAGGCTTGTGTTGAGACCTTTCGATTGGAAGACAACGCAGATAATTTCTGGGAAAAAGGAGGGAATGGATCTGTAAGATGGTCAGAAATGGATGGAAAGACTTCAGACTGTTTCGTCCAGCTTAATGACATTATTCTGTCGATTGTGGACCAATATTAAGACCACAATTAGTTAAATTGTGAACCAAGTGAATTAAAACATCTGTTGATAATTTCCAAAAGTCTATTTGCACATGGTTTTTATCTGTGGAATTCAACACCACATTACAGTTTTTGAACTGTTCATGCTAATGACTATAATAATGTTTACAAGTGACATGAGAACGTGGAAAGATCCAGAAAGACCAGGAAGTGTTTTTTATGGCTGGCTCGTGGTAGTTTACAGTGAGACCAGCTCTCTGAACGTTGTGTTAAGTGCTTCTTAAATAATTACGTGGATTGTGTGAGAAAGTGTGGTGTAAGTTATGACTGCGACAAACTGGTTTTCATAAACTATGTATGTCTTCTTTTAAACTTGATTTTACAATAAGGCAGAGCGCTCATGTCTTTGTACATCAGTGTTTGAGGGTGGAGGTCCCAGAGGGTGTGTTCCAGTTGTCATGGGATCACACTCCTCAGCCTCCCCCGTCAGGTCTACTCCAGAGTACTGGAGAGGAAACTAGGACCAATGATCGAGTCTCCAATCCAGGAGCAACAGTGTGGTTTTCGTCCCGGCCTCAGAACACTGGACCAGCTCTATACTCTCCATCGGATACTCGAGGGTTCATGGGAGTTCGCCCAACCTGTCCACATGTGCTTTGTGGATCTGGAGAAGGTGTTCAACCGTGTTCCCTGGGGTATCCTTTGGGGGTTCTCCAGGAGTACGGTGTCCGGGGTCCTCTGCTGAGAATTGTCCGGTCCCTGTATGACTGGAGCCAGAGCTGCGTTCAGTGCAGTGAGTCAGACCTGCGCCCGGTGTTGGCCTCCACCAGGGCTGCCCTTTGTCCCCGGTTCTATCTTTATGGACAGACCTTCTCGGCGGTCAGGACACACTGGAGGGAGATGTCTCTCACCGGCAACGCCTCAGATCCCAATGAAAGAGCCTGAAATAGTGGACCTCATGTATGAAACTTGCGTACGCAAAATATTTACACTTTTCCGCATTTATCAATCTGGACGTACGATACGCACAGAATTTACACCAAGTCAATAGGTGGTGTAAATGTGTATGCTCATTTCAACCTTCATTACAACACGCCAAAACACGCATGAAATGCAAGACATATTCCCACACGCTGACAAGATTATAGGCACACCTCTCATAGTACAAATATGCAATTTTACGATGTTATGTTAAGGCTAGTTTGTGTTATTAAATAAGGTGCAAGATGTCAAACTTAGTCTCCCACAAATCTGTGGATTGTTATATGCACCTACAATCAGTGCGTAATGGCATTTGGTTCATGCGGGTCCAAGCAAAGACGCGCGCCACCGTGGAGCGCTGCGCGGGTCTGATCAGGCTCTGGGACATGTAGGGGGTACGCTCTGGTACCTCCCGGTACAAGTGTGCCATATGGTCCTAGCTCGGTTCTCCACAACAGGCACAGGACCACAGTGTGCCACTGGTGGAGCAGCCCATGGATGACTTTCATACATGAGGCCCAGTGTATGTGGAGAGGGAAGTTGAGCGTCTCTGCTCAGACTGCTGCCCCTGCTTCTCAGCATGAGATAAAGTGGAAGAGAATGGGTGGATGAATATTATTGTATGAGATTTTAAGAATATGGTTCACTTTTAGAGACTTTTTTTTGAGAAGGAAAGCTCTCCTCCCAAACGTTGAAAGTAACTGAGCCCCTTCTTCACTGTGATGTAATGACAGATATCTTGTTCTACACTACTTGCTACAACAACATGTAATTTAATTACAGTAACTAAGTTACACCCAACTGTTGAAGATTTAGCACTTTCAACAGGAAACAGCTCTGTCATAAACCATGAACCTCCGGCAGCTTTTAGCAACAAGTGTTTAAGTCTGGAACCAACAGTAGTTTTGTTAGATGTTCAATTAAATGTACATCATTTTGATGTTTATTTATGTAAACATTGTGAAACTTATTTGTTGTATGTTTTGTCATTCCTCCATAAAGTAACATTCAAATTCAAATTCATACCACTAGGATGAATCTGGAGATGGCGATTTTCTACTGGGAATAAGGGCTTCATACTGGACAGGGTGTGGAAAGTGTGGGGGACATTGCCCACAGAGCGGACAAAGCTTAGATCATGTTCCTCCATAATCCCTGGGCAGAGGCGACAGCAGTGTGTGAACAACAACAAAGCAAATGTCCTTTAACTTGGCTTTTAAAACACAGGTCAAATGTGGCAGCCTTAACCACAAGGATACACAACATTTACAACACATACAACACACCATTATGAAATGACTGCACACTTCTATGAGTCGTGTCTGTCATGGTTTAAGTTTATTTCCTGTTTTATTTTTAAATGTGTTATCCCTGTGTCTTTGGTTGGTCTTCCTGTTTGATTACCTGTGTGTCGTTAGTCTTGTATTTAGCCCTGTGTGTTCCTTCACTCCCTGTTCCGTCATTGTCATCCCTCGTCTGTTTCAATTTCTGTTCTCTGTGGTTTTTCTGGTTTTGGATTAGTTATATTTGTTATTAAATCTTCTCATTTCTCATATAATTTTACCCTTGTGACAGTGTCTTTAGGCTGACTTTAAAGCCCACTCCCTCTCTCACAGTTGGGAGGAGTACCAGGCCCCAGCAGCTTGGAGCAAGAAGGTCCTGGGTTTGATTCAATTTGCATCTTCTCCCTATGTCTGCGTGGGTGTCCTCTGCCACTAAAACATGTACTTGAATGCAAAGAGAGTGGAAACGATCTGGGAAAACAAGAATCCTATCTTTGTCTTTGAAATGTGCTGTATCAATAAAGATGACTTATGTCCAAAGGAGGACTGTGTGTGTGTACTGTGTGTTTAATGTGTGTTGACTCTGTGTCGTGTCTGAATAATTGGAGGGTTTTATTCTTTGTTTTATTTCGTAATAGTGTTTGTTTTGGTCTTTATGTGTATTTCTTATATAAAGTATTAGTTACACAACTAATATCAACAATCTATAATGTATCAGCAAACTCCTTATTTCACATTTGTTCTGTGGCCTTCACCGCGAGTATTATAATCCAGCGGCATCATTAAAAAGAAACATGAGACTGACCTTTTGCTGATGAATTATGAAACTACAAGAACTCCCAGAGCCGGCATTTTGACTGCTCCCATTCAAACCAAGGTTATTCTGAGCAATTCCCCAAAATACGTTTCTACACCAGACATAACGTAAAAAAATAAATAATAACTTTATTCACTTTTAATAAGAGCTAAAACTAGTGATAATAACTAAAATACAGTAAAAACAGTTATTGAAACGCTGCCAAAGAACTAACTGCTGACAGTAAAAGGTGTGTTGCTATGGTAACTTCTCTGGAGGAAAACCAAGCTCAGTCCTGGACCAGCACCTTCAAAAAGAGGATTTAGCTGCCGTAAAGTTGGTTAGAAAGCAATGTCATCGAATAATTAGACGGAAATAAAGTTTGTATAGAAACAGAAAAATTTAGTGTAAAACTGTACCTGAGCTGAGTAATTAACTCCCAAAACCAAAAGCCGTCAAATTGACTGCTCTGGGAGTTAATATCAAGTTGTGTCCAGTGTTGGAAAGAACACTGTACTAATATTTTAATGCCAGAATATGGAAAGCCTTTTGTCAAGTTTGATGTTATATTGTACTGTAGTTTATGGTATTATCTAGAGGTACAGGTGCAGGTAACAAGGAGCCTCTCAGGACAGGAGGAGAGAGGAGGCGAGGGGGAGAACAGGAGGTGCTGAAGGAGGAGGTGCAACACAGGCTTGTATAGTGTAAAAATGACAGTATTTCAGTGGAAAATGTTGGGATCTTCTTCAATTCAATGTATTTGTGTATATAACCCTAAATCACAACAGCAGTCGTTTTGTGGTGGTCAATTCCTCAACATCAGAGAATCAATCGAAAACAGCAAATGCAATAATAAGACACACATAGGAGCCATTGGTCCAAAGGGAGCAGGATTACCCTTGTTCATAAATGTTAATAAAGGTCCCTAAATGTCCTGGATCAGAACTGTCCTTAGACCCTCCTGCATCAGCAAGGAACAGCTATAAAAAAAAACTGAGAAAATAGTTGGAATCCTCAGAAAGGGCCACATTGAGAGAGGGATCCACTCTTTGGCTGATCTTACCAGCTACACTTGAAGAATTCTGTGAGATGAAAAAAGAAAAAACTCATTGTAAATAAAGTATACTGCTGGAGTTTAGAGCTACATATCGAGGTACAGCGTGTGAATACTGCCGGAGCTGGAGTTGGCTGGATGACACTGAACTTGTGTTTATGATCTCAAAGACTCTACTTTGTGTTAGCGGCAGAGGGCCACACAACATGAGGGCCTTGGTTTGGTCTTTCCAGAGTTAAAAAGCCAAGTTGCAGCAAGTTTCCACCAGCCCATACTCTACTCTGCTCAGCTCTACCTGGTTGCGTGTCCATTACGCTTTAGTATCTGGTATGTATCCTAGCAACAGACCCACAAAAAAACCTTTATCCATGGAAATTTCCGGTAACCATGGCTTCAAAATGGGACTCTGAATAACCATAAGCCTCATTTCCACCGCTATACATAGCCCTACTTTACTCTACTCGGCTCTACACCTGGTTGTGTTTTTGTTCAGTATCTGGTATTATATTGTAGCAACCTACCCAAAAAAAACCAGTATCTGGAGAAATTCCTTAGTTTCCAGGGTAGGGTAGGATAGCGTAGGGTAGGGTAGAGTGGAGTAGCTGGAAACAGGGCTTGAGTGTCCTTTGTGGCCCCAGGACTGGACTCTGTAAATCAAAACAGATTGGCCCCAGTCCCAGGTCTCACATTGAGTCTGGACAATGGGCACTGTTCTTTTATGTGAGAGGTTTCTGGTTCCGACAGCTGCTCCACACGTTTTATTGCCCACGAACTGGACTTTCTGACACCTGCAGCTGTCTCCGTCCAGACAAAAGATTTAAAATCCACATTTATTGGTTTGGCTCAGAACAAGCAGCTTCTCACAAAAGAAAACAATCCAATTGTTAATTTGCAAAAAAAAATATACAAATGTCATTAGAAAAATAATGAAAGGCTTTGCCCTTTACCAAGTATTGTTGAATATTGCAGCTGAATGTCAGATTTTTTACAACTACTACCACGATTTAGTCACTGAAAATGGCAGTAAATCATTTACATATGATTATTGTTTTAAAGTGTAGTGAATGTGTTGTGTGGTGATGTGGTCACGGTTCATTTACTGCCCTTCCTTTCAGAGGAGTGGGGCAACACTGCCATCTTCTGGTCAGATCGGTTGCAACACAAATGCAGAAATGGCATTGCTGCATCTGAATACATAATGAAACATATCTTTCCATCTCATGATGCTTATACATGCTAGCGTAACCGCTGCGGAATCGGCCTTTTTATGTTACTTTAAATTATAATAATATTAAGTAACAATATTTTACATAATGCACCTTACATCTTTAAGAAACATCAAAGTGCTACGGATTAAAATCAATCAACACACAAAAGAAAGGATACTAGAAATTAGAATACATAAATGAAAGGGTTAGGCCTCTTTTGACCCTTGTGCTGCCTGTTGGGTCAATAGGACTCACCACAGTGATTAAAAGTAGAGGGAAAATACCCTAAGTTATGGTATAAAAAGGTCTAAATGACTGGTCAAGTCTCCAATGGTGCTGAGCTTCGACCTGAGATGGAGGCAGTGGGTGGCGGTCGAGGGGGGGCAGGTCACAGGTGGTGGGTGGGTGGGGGCAGTGTGAGGCGGTGAGTGAGCAACTCTGGGAGAGGACAAATACACACAAATACAAGTACATATACAAATAACAGACAAGAATCATACAACTTCACATTTTATTGAAATCGTACAAATTCTAAAAACCACACATTATTTTGAGGCGTTTACAAAAACACTGTAGTTTAAACTCATCGCTGGTGATGACAGACATTCCTATGGTTCTAACACAGTCTGCAGATTGTGCTTTTACTGCAGACACATGCAAACATGCTTCAAGTTACAAAAACAAGAAATAAAGCAATACTTTCAACTTTACCCACAAAAATCATGCAGAGATTTGGATTTTGTTATGAGTTTGATCTCAAAAACTCCACTTCAGTTTGAAATATTTGGGTTTTAAGGCAGTGATCCAGAGCAAAGATAGTATATCAGGAGTGGACTGACCGGAGTGTGACATCACCATAGAGTTAGCCTTAGTGCGGAAGAAGCTGATTTGAACATAAGCTAACTGGAGCCAATTTCCTTATATGAAGGGGCAGATGTGTTGCTAGCATGGTGGCTAAGGCAATCTGGAGTTGGCCTTGCACGAAATAAGGCATCTGATTGGTCAATCCATACATGGCTCATATCTGAATTTACAAAAGACAATATCATCATGAGCTCGAGGATTTAACTTTTCAATGCAAGTCAATAGGAGCCAAACTTTGTCCATGAGCACTTCCCTATCGGGCTTCATTGATCTAGTGAATTAGCATTGTCCATCTATATACGGTCTATGGGCTGAATATGAAATCCAATACTAATTTTGATACATTTCTCTTGCAATGCCCGTACAGCAGTTATGTAAATAGAAGCAATGGAAATGAGATGAGGCACTGAATGCTATTTGAGAACTATTACAAGCATTTCTAGTTCTCTAAATGAATCAAAAAGAGTTCCACTAGTTTGAAAACATTGCACTTTCAGTTGGTTAAAAACACATTGAGTGTTCTTTCTTGGCAGTATTTGATAAAAGGCACCAGACAAAAGAATTTAGAGAAAAAGTCAATAGAAGTCCATCCACAGGTTGTTCTCAATCGTGCTGGAATGGACTGGACTTGAAATGATTAAGTTCACTGCATTGACTGTTCTTGGTCCTAATCATAGAACTAGAGTTACTTTTGGTAACTTTTGCTACATTTTCAGCCTTATACCAAAAAGGTGCTTTCGCTTTTGAGTTACAATTTGATGTCAGCATTTCAGAAACAGACGACCATCTACAAGCCAAATCTCAAAGCAAATTCATAAATGTTTCCTTTCATTTCCACTCTGCTCCACAAAGTTTCCGGATTAATGGATTACATTTAAGTCGTACTGGCATCTGAATAAGCAGTTTCACTTCCTAAGCAGTTCATTATTTTTAAATGTTTTTTTGTGGTAGTTTTAGAATTTAGAGCCGAGGTAACACATATATATTCTTTGTCCCACAGATGAGTATTGTAAAAGTAAAATGTTTTGAACAAATCAGACCACAACATGCTTATTACAACACATGTCATATTTTGTACTTAAAAAAAGAGCCCTGCGAGTCCCTGTTTGACTCTTTGAGCTGAGAGCTGATTGGATGAA
Organism: Knipowitschia caucasica; assembly: GCA_964034765.1. Classification (NCBI taxonomy): domain Eukaryota; kingdom Metazoa; phylum Chordata; class Actinopteri; order Gobiiformes; family Gobiidae; genus Knipowitschia; species Knipowitschia caucasica. The sequence continues at coordinate 17,618,842 of OZ035828.1, read as the reverse complement.
TGCGGCTGGTTCTCTTTTTCACGTTCCCGTCTGAAAAAGTTGATCTAAAGATGTGACAGAGGCCAAAAATGCAAAACTTAAAACTAGTGACGGAAGCAAACAATTATGTGGTTTTCATGACATAGTTCCATTGAAAGTTAAGTACCCCAGCTTTAATCTCATGGCCTTTGCTTTCCTAACAATATCCTTATGATCTTTTCTGATGGAGTAGATTAATCACTGCCTTCAGCTCAGTTTAAAAACCTACAGGTTATAGTTTCATGATCACTGAACCATTTCCCTTTTAGTTTTGGTAAATGAAAACAACGACATTTCCTAAAAATCAAAAACAGCTGTGGAGCGCCCCATTCCCTTTAATTGTACCGCATCTCAAGATTTAGCATATTGTGCAAAACTAAAACATCTGATGGTTTATTGCCAGCTAAAACTATCAACAACTTCTAAACCCTGGCAATTCCCAAATCACGTACATCACACAGGCATAGTTTCACTTTGCACACTGGAACTCCCAGAGCAGTCATTTTGGCGGCTTTTTGTTTTGGAAGTGAATAACTCGGCTTATGTACCTTTCTGGTTTTCATAACGTCGTGACTTTGCGGTGTAGCTGCAGTGGTTAATTCCTATGTGTGGCAGTTAAAGCAACTTTTCTGGTCCAGGACTGGTTCAGAGGAGTCTCAGCTCAGGGAAAAGTGCTAGTTACCGTAGCAACCCAGTCTTTACCTGACAGCAATTGGCATTTAGCCGCTCAACAAACAGTTTTTGCTGTAATTCTAGTTATATTCACCAGTTTGAGCACTTTGAAAAGACATATGCTTAGTTTCAATAGAACTAAATGATCAAAAGCAGTATTCATAAGCGTACCTGTAGTAGTAATTTTGAGAAATGATATGTAGATTTTTTGTTTTATTCTTATGTATGCCTTATTCTATTTATAATTTTCTAATTTGTTTGCATTGAGAGCCAAAGCAATTTCCTAGTTTTATGACTTCCTGTTTCTCACGATTGCAATAAAAATAACTGCTCTGGGTAGTTTCAGAGTCCTAGTGTAAATGCTGCTAAGAATAAAAACAATCACAATCACCGAGAACAAACGGAATTCAAGATTGTTGTGCCGATAAAGTCTCCCTGTTTCTGTAAAGCAACAAGTGGTAAGGTCTGTGGTAAGTTCTGTGGTAAGTTCTGTGGTAAGTTCTGTGGTAAGTTCTGTGGTAAGTTCTGTGGTAAGTTCTGTGGTAAGTTCTGTGGTAAGTTCTGTGGTAAGTTCCCATAATTTGCAGCTTTGTAACCGCAGCTGACCTTCGCCCAGTTTTGTTGAAATATTTGGATGACTAAACTTGAGCCACGGGACATTTCATTTCAACAGCTGGTGACTGAGCTTCTCCGCAGGTGTGACCGAGTGCCAGTCGGGCCCTGAGGATATTTTTAGTTAAAAGAAAAAAGCATTACTTGGTGATTTTTTTTGGCTGTTTTTAAATGATAATCATACCATTTACTTGGTTATTTCATGTTTTATAATGTGAACTAAAATCTTCAGTAGAAAATACATGGTAAAAACGGTATAAAAAAAACAAACAAATTCCGTCTGCACCTCCCTATGCAGCCACCAGAGGGAGGAGACAAGTTTTTTTCTTTCAAATTGGAAATCTACCGACTGCAAATACAAACATGCGATTGTAAAGACAGTGACATCATCAATGACAGACCTGAGACAGGAGCTTTTAGACAGAAGGGGGCGGAGCTACATGCTAGTGACAGAGGTTCTTGATATTAGCGTAGCTGAGGGAACAGTGCTACATGACGTTTTAGCATCACATAAGTCCGTTTAGGACATCGAGACCGACCGGCTTGGATGGTGCAGGATATGGGAGCTTAGACAGTGCAGCGGTTTGGTGTGAAGTCCATGATTCACAATGAGGTGTTCTGTTGACTCGCGGCCGCCACTCGCTCCTGGAACAAAACAGAAAACAAAAAAACCATTAGGAGGTCAGTGGTACTTTGGAAGATCAGACCAAAGAGAAAACGTGGAGGCGTCACGGTGATGAGACTTTATGAACATCCCCTCTTCGATGAGAGAAAGCAGAACAAGACAATTATGGCAAAAATAAGAGACAAATGCAAGACCCTGAAAGGTCTGTAAGACTGTCACGTTTTGGATATGGAAGAGTTTTTCATTTTCCAAAGCAGGAGGGTCTAAGGACCGTGGTGATGATCCAGGACACTCGATATCGATGGACTTTAACAACATTTATGGACATTGGTCGTCTGCCCCTTATGGACCAATGCCTCTATGTGCATTTATCCATGCATTTCGTGTTTGAACGTTTTCTCTGGTCTGTGTTGGTGAAATAACGGTTTTGTAAAGTCCTCCGAGATAACTACTGATGTGTATTTAGCAAAATACAAAAGTAAATGTAATTGAATTGACTGGAGTTTATAGATTAAGATTGGGGAAATTTCTGTGTTCCATCACAAGTTATAGAACAGTACGAAAGAGGAGCGCACGGCGAAGTGAACAATAGCTATACTAGTTAAAATAAAAACAATCTCTACCTCTAGCATCAATAATAAGTATAAAATCTCTATGTTGAACTGAGCTAGTGCGGCCGAGCGAGTGTGGAAGTGGTTCTAGCCCACTTCCTTCACCCTCGCTGTGTAAATCCCACACTCGGTCCTTGCTTTTTAAACCTTCCGGTCTCAAAAACCTGATCTTAAGATGTGACAACTAGTGATAGAACTGAACTGTTTTGAGAGCGAGGAACTAGTGACTTTTTGGTTTTTTCACATTGATGCATCTTTGCGGTACCTGTGTGGTGGTCGCAGGCAAAGTTGCATTTTAATATTTGTTGTATGCATTTCAACAAGTGGCATGCTCTGGAATTGAAAACATTTGATTTGGGGAAACAGATTTGTCATGCGTCAAAGTCAGTCTGGCCTTGAGAGCAGACGATGACAGATACTGCAGCCGTGTTATGACTGTCGTGTGCAAACAGAATCATTTTAAAGATTTGGTTTGAAGATAAGATTTTATGGCTCATGCTGGAGTCTGAATTGTGGCCTGACCCTGCTGAACTGTGAGCTGGAAATCACCTTATCCATCAGTATTGTAACAGCCCCGGCAGGTCTTTTATTGCGAAGGCTTACTTTACAACACATTTGTACAGTATCAATATAACAATGACAAGTCTTTCTGTGTTCCATACTTTTGCTATAAAAGTAAGTAAGTAATGTTTATTCATAAAGAGCCTTTTTTCAGACCAAGGTCACCCAAAGCATGTTCAGAGTTTAGATATTGTTCAATTCTCTCCACGCGGTGATGACGGAAGCGAGAGAACACACTGGAGCGTCAAAGCCCCGGTCAACACCATCCATTCACCATCACTCGTTACATTCAGACCTGCTGTGCATGTTTTTAGTGGAAGAGGAAACTGGAGCACCCGGAGGAAAACCAACGCAGACACGGGGAAACTCCACTCAGAAAGGCCCTGTTCTGACCGGGATTTTAACCATAGACTGTAAATATTAACAGACTTAGCCACGCCTATCTCCACCATTTAAACTAACGTGCCCTCACTTTTGCCTTCTATGGGGATTTTCAAACAAAATGGCTGTGTGGGCAGAAAACATTTTTTAGAACGCATTTGCGCACGCGTCAGCCGGCACGAGCCCCATTCAATTGACGAGTGCCTTCAAAACTCCACTGCGACTAAACTAGACCGGTCCAAAAAAATTGACACACATGTGGAACGTAGCTTTGGGCCAAGAGCTGACCTTCCTGTCAAAATGAATTGCTTCACGTGTGTGAAGCAATTCAAACAAATTGAATTGCTTCACACACGTTAAAATTATACAGCTATCTTTAATTAAAAACTACGGATGAAAATTAGCCTACATGGCTAACTCTGGCACATTTACATGTTAAAAACACATGTTGATGAATGTGCACTGTCCCAATTCAAATAAAGATAAGAAAAAAAAAAAAAAAACAACTAATATACATGTATTTTAAGTTAAATGTGGGTAACTAACTATCTGGTCAGTTTTTATACATTCTAACATTATTGTACTAAGTGTAAAGTTTAAATTGAATGTTATATAAACGCTTGCTTTAAAATTTATTAAATTGTTAAAACACAATGTCCGTAATTCTTCATCAGACGTTTATGCTTCTTTCCAAGTAACATAGCAAAACTTATTTACACACATATGCATATATATTTCAAAATTAGCATTTTCCCGACGTTTTGGTGTGTACCGCAAAGAATTATGGGCAATATCCTTCGCCAGAGTGCACATAGATGCAGGCTACGGCAAAGTGTGGATCAGGGGCGCAAAGGGGGCGGGGCCAAAGACCTCCCTGGAGAATTGGGACGCACTTGCACACTTTATCGGGAACGCGCAAATGAGGGGCGCGAGGGTGGAAGTGCGAGTATTGGGACTGGGCCACACACATTTAAGCACAGGTGCCCCAATCACTGGATCCACCCTGCCTGAGAGGGAAACGCCCCTGTCAGGCAGGGAGGGGCCGTGACACCCCCCTCCTTATGATGAGGGTCCACCCTCAATCCAGGCATACGGCTCCAGTCAGTGCCTCGCATCCTTCACCAACTGCCAGCCCCCCCTCTAGGCAACCCTGGTACCTGGGAAGCAGTTTAAGAGTGGCGGAGTAGACAGAAGGCAAAGGAAACAAACAGTTACTACACAGGAGCACGGGAAAGAGCATCAGCAATAACGTTGTCCTTACCCCGTATATGCCTAATCTCTAGATCAGTGTCTCCCAAAGTGGGGTCCGCGGCCCCCTGGTGGGCCGCGAGGGTACTGCAGGGGGGCCGCGGGAGGTCATAAAAAAAATATATATAATTATTTAATGTTAAATTTATAATGTTTTGTTTGTAATATTAAAATATTTGTGTTCATTATTTGACTTGAATAATCCACTGTAATCATTTTTGTATTACAATGTTTGTAGCAGAGGCTATTTCCCCAAAATAAAATAACCAGAAGAGCCTATTCTTAATGTTGTCTTCTTGGTTATTATTTTGGGGGGCCACGCAGACCCGTCAGATTTTTAAGGGGGCCTCGGTGTTACTGAGTTTGGGAATGGCTGCTCTAGATTATATGGCTGCAGGAACAGAGCCCAACGCATCAGTCTCTGATTTGGGTTTTGTAAGGATTTAAGGAACGTAAGGGGATTATGGTCCGTGAAAACAGTCAAGGGGGTCAGACCGGAACCGATATAGACCTCAAAATGCTGTAAAGCCCAAATGAGACCCAGAGCCTCCTTCTCAATCACCGAGTCATTAAGTTGGTACTTACTAAACTTCCGGGAGAAGAAACTTACAGGACAGTCTATAGTTTCATCATTTTCCTGCAAGAGAACAGCACCTGCACCAATGTGACTTCCATCAACTTCAAGTTTAAAGGGCTTACTGAAATTTGGAGCTGCCAACACCGGAGCCGAACACAGAAGAGCCTTGACCAAAACAAAAGCCTCATGACACTGGGAGGACCAGGCAAACTCTGCCTTAGCCTTCAACAGGTTGGTCAGGGGGGACACCACAGAGGAGAAGTTCTTGCAGAAAGCACGATAGTACCCTGCCATCCCCAAGAAGCGCATAAGCTCCTTCTTCGTGGTGGGCTGCGGAAAATCCTTCACAGCCTGGACTTTCGCTTCCACAGGACGAACAAACCCCTGACCCACAACCTTGCTGAGATAACAGACAGTGGCCTTGGCAAATTCACATTTTGCCAGATTTACTGTCAACCTGGCCCACTCCAGTCTGTCGAACAGGGCCTGAACTCTGCAGAGATGCTCATCCCAAGTGTGTGAGTAGACCACCACATCGAGATAAACGGCACAACCTTCCAATCCCGAGACTACTCGAGTCATCAACCTCTGGAAGGTGGCAGGAGCATTCCGCAATCCAAAAGGCATTACTGTGTAAGAAAACAAGCCAGACGGTGTTATAAAAGCAGCAATCTCACGAGCTCTTTTCGTGAGTGGCACTTGCCAATAACCTTTTAAAAGATCAAATTTGCTAACATACTTTGCAGAACCAACCTGATCAATGCAGTCCTCCATCCTAGGCAAAGGATAAAGGTCTGCCTTAGTCACATTGTTCACCTTTCGATAATCGGTGCAGGGCCGAAATGAGGAATCAGATTTCTTAACAAGAAGACAGGGTGATGCCCAATTGGAATAACAAGGCTCAGCAAAACCATTTTCCAGCATATAATCCACCTGTCTCCAACTGCAGTCTCTTCTCCTCAGACACTCTGTAAAACTTTTGCTTTATGAGCTTAGCATCTCCGATGTCTATGTCATGTTCCATTAAATGAGTTTGACGGGGTACGTCCGAAAACAAAAACTTGTGTTTTTTAATCAGAGCGACTAATTGGTTACGTTTTGTCCAAATGGTCCAAATGGTCCACCAAACTGCCTAGATTTTGCAACGTTGTAGAGTTTTTAAGACGACCCTTTAAAATCTCATCCGGAGCCACAGTCATCTCCTCCCCCCCTCTGCAAAGTCCGAACAACCCTCAGCGACCGTCACAGCCAGCAATGCGGACCTCACAGAGCCGTCAGCGACCTGCCCAGGAGAAGGAGAATGATATGGTTTAAGAAAATTAACTTTACAAGCATGACATGTCTCGATGAATTTTACCACATCCCGCTTGAGACACGGCCAGAAAAAATGTCTGAGAATCCTGTCATAAGTTTTACGAACACCTAGATGACCTGCCACGTCACCATGTGACATACGCAGCACTTTTTCTCGTAATGAAATGGGCACAACAGTTTGAAACACTGAATCCCCCAAACCCTGAACCCTACTTTGAATCCACTTTCTAACCAATAGACCAGTGTCTCCCAAAGTGGGGTCCGCGGCCCCCTGGTGGGCCGCGAGGGTACTGCAGGGGGGCCGCGGGAGGTCATAAAAAAAAATATATATATATATAATTATTTAATGTTAAATTTATAATGTTTTGTTTGTAATATTAAAATATTTGTGTTCATTATTTGACTTGAATAATCCACTGTAATCATTTTTGTATTACAATGTTTGTAGCAGAGGCTATTTCCCCAAAATAAAATAACCAGAAGAGCCTATTCTTAATGTTGTCTTCTTGGTTATTATTTTGGGGGGCCACGCAGACCCGTCAGATTTTTAAGGGGGCCTCGGTGTTACTGAGTTTGGGAATGGCTGCAATAGACCATCTGAAATGAAATAACATTGAGCACTATCCCTCACTTCAGATTCCGGAACAACCTTGTCATAAAGATCAGACAAAGATGCATCGGACTTTTGCTCAGCTATCAAAACATCCCTAGAAACAGTTAAAGGATCTAACTGGAGTTTAACTGGCCACTCCAGATCCTCTGTCTGCAACTCTACCTCCCCACGACGAGAAGCTGCACGGGTAACTACACAACTAGGGAAAACATCAGAAGCCACGCTATCACAATCTGGACTCTTATCTGCAGAAGAAGTGGGAGGGTCTTTGAAAATGTGAGGGTTGCCATCCGCCCACACTGTACTACCTGCCAGATCATTCCCCATAATCATGTGGACTCCCTCTACTGGCAACCTTGGTCGGACTCCAACCACCACACAAGTTAACCTGATCCGATGAAGTGGTGAAGAAAATGGAACCAAACCCATACCATTAACCAAAATACAACTGCCCATGTCAGATTGTTTTGAAAATGGCAACACAGACTCTAAAATAAATGAATCTAGAGCCCCCGTATCTCTTAAGATTTTAATTGGGACTTTTTGATCTCCCTGTACTAGAGATACGGTACCGTCTGAAATAAAAGATGAAAAATCATCTTTAACTGAGGCACCATTAACCAGTTTACAACACTCATCTTGATGCTCAAACACCGAACTTGACTGGACTAGAGGAGCCGCCATAGCTGCAGGCTTCACCTGGCCTGATTTTCTTGCTTTTAGAAGTGGACAGTCCTTTTTCCAGTGACCCTCAACAAAACAATATCTACAAGTATTTGTTGCACCAACTGATCCTTTGGAACCTCCATTACCAGACTCATGCCTATACTTTTGTGAACTAACCAGGGACCTCTGTGTTGGAGCCCCAAACTTAGAGTGAAAACCCATACTCAACTCAAAATTACTTCTGTGGGTCAAAACATAGTCATCTGCTAGCCTTGCTGCTTCACTAGGACCCCTGACGTTACGCTCATTAAGATAGGTGGCCACCTGTACAGGCACAGATTTTTTTAAACTGCTCCAACACCATCAAATTGGACAAATCCTGGAATGTAACCACTTCCAATGCAGTACACCACCTATTGAAGGCAACAGTCAAATCACGAACAAACTCTGAATATGTTTGAGAATCCAATTTTTTCCTATAACAAAAACGCTGTTGATAAGCCTCGGGTACAAGCTCATAAACTTTAAACACTGCAGCCTCAACTGTAGCATACACCCGGCTATCAGCTACACTCAGTGATGAAAAATCCTCAAGAGCTTTACCTGTAAGGACACATTGCAACAACGTAGTCTTGTCCACATCAGACTAAGCTCTTGCGTCAGCAATACGTTCAAACAAAGTGAAATAAGTGTCTAAATCAGACTCATCAAACTTTGGCAACACGCGAAGATTCTGTGCTACATCAAACTGTGGTCCTCTAGCCTCTGCCACAGGCCTGTTCACACTCCTCAGCCTTTCTAAGTCCAACTGCATCAGCAACAGCTCCCTCTGCTGCTCGAAAGTCAACATACTCTGGCTGGTCTGAAAACCTGCCCTTGAAGACTCACTACAAAAAACACCAGCTTCAATAAGACCCTGTTTTAACACAACCTTGACCGTCTCTTTAAGCTTCCTGTCCACAATTCCAATCTTGTAATGCTCTGCTATCTCAAGTAACTGCTCCTTGGTACACAAATCTAAAACCAACTCTGACGGAGACTGAACAAAATCATCCACGACAGACATTTTTAATCAACTTTTCCACCAATACAAGATCACAACTCACCTGCTGCTGGTCTGGGTTTAGATTAGGAGATCCATCCCCCTATCTCAGTAAAAAAGCTAACTAGCTGGACCCTAGTCTTCTTGCGGTCTCTTATGATGGGGTGTTATGCACTCGAAACCAGCAGAGTAAAGAGAGGTAGAAGCTACCTCCTCACAACTACGGAGGTGCTCCCGAGCCGATGTAGGGGAAAGGGGAAAGGGATGCTCTACCCACGTTCACCGCCTAAAACAGAAGCACCACAAGCCCCCTAATGAGACCTGCTGATAAGCCTACCCAGGGAGGACTCCAATCAAGCACAACCCAGAACATAAGCCCAATGTGAGTTGCTAATCCTACAAACTAATGGAAGCAAAAACACTGCTCCTCTCCACACAATAACCAAAACCAATCTATCCCTCAACAAAAGTTTGACAAACTCAGTACTCACCGAAAATACAGCCAAATTTACCAATAACTCTGCCAAACTACACAAATGCAACTTCAAAAGAAAGGTACCAAAATATTCAACCAATATCCAATGTAACCAATCAGAAAAACCAACCTAGAAGTACTGTAGTAACAAAATTTAAGTAGAACCTAAGTATCAAACTTTAGGACGGGCCCCCACTTGTCACAAGCTGGCTCTATACTTGTGTCAAAATGAGGGACAGACAGGTAGGGTCATTTACATATTTATTGTAAATGAAAACAACGAACAAAGGATAATAATCAACAAGAATGAGGTGTGAGTATGTGAGCAGTGGAATGTGTGCAAGTCAGTGAATGAAAACCAGTGTGTGTGTGCATATGTCTGAGTGTGAAAACAAAGCTAATATTAACGAATGACGAAACAAAGAATCAAAGATCCAGTACCTGGAGGGAGCATAGCAGAGCAGACCAAGTGTTAGTGACACACACACATTTAAGCACAGGTGCCCCAATCACTGGATCCACCCTGCCTGAGAGGGAAACGCCCCTGTCAGGCAGGGAGGGGCCGTGACAAGATGTTTTTGAGAGGTTAGAGGATACTATACATTAGCATTGAATAATTCTTATTCCGGGTCCACCGCCATCGGCCCGGGGTGGTATTGCAAGCATGTCAGCGCACGTCATTTTGGACATTTTTGAGCCGTGACCCGCCCCCACTAATTTGAACCCAGGACCTTCTTGCTGAAAAGCGAGAGTGCGATCCACTTGGCTGGATGTGGTCGGGTCCCCCATCAGGTCACTCACCCATCCTCCCTGCTCCTGGATCCAAGGCCCCACACGCTGGTTCAGGAAGGTCCCGATGGTGGTCTGCAGCTGCTGCCTCAGTCCTGGACACGTCTGCTTCAAGTACAAACCAAGGGCCATGGTGGCTTTGATCAGCTGCAGCTCTGGGGCCACCTCTGCCTTCTGCCCCACGTGAGACTGCACCAGGGTGTCCACACCACTGTGCAAGGTCTTCTCCAAGGCCTGGAAGAAGACACAAGGAAACCCTACATTTCACCACGAATCATTCTTACATGTCCAATACAATGTTAGCTTGGCAAACACATATCACAGGTCATGGTCTGGGAACCGTCCGTTTTTGACGATTAGTGCCATTTGTGCAAGCCTCTGCTGCCACCTGCTGGATCTGTAAACAAACTACAAGCTTCCGTCGGTCCAATAGTGCGTCATCGTCATATTGCTGGTCCTCCCGTCTCTGTCCCCAAGTCCAATGCAATTATGTTGGCTTGAAATTTTCACATGGATTTGAGACTAATCACAGAAGAGGGCGGGATGGCAAGCCGATGATGAAGCTATCGTCCCTGTGTTTAACTTGCACTAATGGCAGTAATCGTTCGGCACCATCTGTTTGACTTCTTTTGATGAATTTCTGTCGCGACATTTGAGAACGAGTTGAATTGAAATGATTGGCGAATGGAGATACATTGAGCCCAATAAACTGTAATCGTAAACCACACCTCTCCTACGAGAAAATGAACAGACGGTTCCCAGAATACATATCAGTTGTGATATTCAGTGTTAGCCAAGCTGTCATGCAATTAAAAATTATTTTAAGCGCACGCAGCAGCAAAGGGATTTCCCAAACAACATACTAAAAGTCTTAAGAAATCCCAGTTGAACAAATAAGTTTCAATTTCACCGATCGATTTGAGCCACACGTAAGACTACACGTAAATTATTATTTGGCTTATTTTCTTCCCTTTCTCCAATTACAATGCGCAAACTTAAAGTTAAAGTTTAAGTTAAATGCTATACCCGATTTATTTTCTAAGGAGTTCAGAAAAATGCATAGGATAGACTTTATTGATCTCACACAGGAGAAATTTACATATTACTACAAACAAGTAGTATTAAAATCCGTCATTTAATTGAAAACTTGAGCTCATTGATTCAGCTTGTGTATGAATTCAGGCCGTAAAAAGTGCTGAGTAGAAACTTAGCGTGACGCTGCGCTCTTCCACTCACAGAACGAGGAGCGGCCCTGTTACGAACAGGCCACGCCTCCTCTAGCGTCTACAGCGCTGGTAAACACAGTAGCATGAAGCTGATAGTGGCTTTAACTAGGGATGCACCGATCCGATACTGGTATCGATATCGGCGCCGATACCAGAAAAACTACTGGATCGGATATCTGCGTAGAGAGAGGCGCCGTGCTGCCGATCCATTTTCTTTTCTTTTTTTTTTTTTTTTAATTATATATTTTTTTAATACATACCAGGTACCGCACAATGTCTTATATTACATTGTGCATAATGTACATATACGTATAAAATGAATTAATTAAAAGTAATTTATCAGATCTCACGTACACGTCACTTCCTCGTGGCGCTCTACAACAACACAGCATGGAGCGCAGGAAAGAATCAGCGTTGTTCACGCGGCGGTAAACTAGCGAAATACAACACGACTAAGCACCACGAGAAACAGCATGGGGAGTTTTTGCATCGAAAGGAGATTACGTGAAAACAACGAGACACAGATGACACTGACGCAGCGTCACAAAAAGCTTTTCAGCAACAACCCGAAAGTGTTGGAGCTCATCAGTTTGGGCTCGCAGCCGCATAGACCATTTGGAACCCAGGTACATGCCGTCGCCAAATACATATCTGAAATCCAGTTAAAGCTACGGTACTATTATTTATTTACATTTTCATGCAGCGTGTTTTGTTTGTTGTAAGTGTTTTTTAATTCAAACACAGTTAATATAAGTACATTTATATTCAATAAATGTATAAGGTATAATACAGTGTTGGAATGTTTAAAGGACAACTCACCCTCAAATCTACTTTTTTTTGCTGATAAACTGTATAAATGAGTGTCCAATAGTGTTGTCCACATATCCTGGTCATAATTTGGTCACTTTGGTGCAAATTCGTTGAAAGTTAAACTTTCTGCCTAAAACCGTCTGTGAGGCGCCATCTGCTGGCGACCTGTATTACTACATTTGAATTTTGAATCTGGCGCCAACACTGGCGCGGCAGCAAGACCTGACGTCTGAAGCAAGACCTGACGTCAGCAGCCCCCCGCCCAGAGCAATGTAAACGGCCCAGTCTCGTTCACGCCCCCTTTAGTCCTCCAGGCTACGCCCATTTAGAGGAAGATTTGAACAGGAAATGTGAGTGACGTAAGCTCCGAGGAGCGGGGGTGAGAACCACTTTAATGTGAACATTGAGCAGCTCTTTATAGTTGCATCATTGCACATTTTTATGTTGAATCCATTTTTATCTGGAAAGTTTAGCGCTTTAGTTCATCCACTGCTTTTGCAGTTACTTGAACAAAGAGTTTCCGGTATCGGTCAATATCGTATCGGCAGATACCCATAGTTCCGGTATTGGTAGTAAAAAAGCTGGATCGGTGCATCTCTAGCTTTAACTCCTCTTGCTGTAACTGCAGACAAAGTAAAACAACAAAAAAGAGAAGAGGGAACTAAACGAAAAAATTATCAAAGAAATCGAGCCCAGTTGAACAACAGCTAGCTGCTGGAGCGTATCGCCTCGGACTATCTATGCTCGGACTACAATCTTTCAGTTATATATTTTGTTAGCAGCGCGTTGTTTTTGAACCATGTCATCAGTGATTGTTGTACAGCTTACAAGAAGTTGCGCTAATGCTAATGTTTGCGTACGTATCAGATCTAGATGGCTCCGTGGGATGAGAGCGTAGGGGAAATGAGAAGCCTGTGAGCGAGTTGAGGGGCGGTGCTAAACATTAAAACTGAAAAAATCCTTGTAGAAAACTAAAAAGGGTTAAAACATATATATATTTTAGGGGGGAAATGAAGACGGTAGATCCCATATTTGTCCCCCTTTATTTCTGGGCTTTCCTCTCAATGCTGATTGCGGATTTATTCCCCCCCCCCGCCTCATTAAGCTTTTTGCAACAGCTACAAAACAAACAGAAATAAACATGAACTGCTCTTGACTCCAGGACGGCGATGCAGGTCAGAACATGTTTGCCAACTACAGTCTGACTCATACTTTACATTGTCAAGGAGAATTTCCACTTGTTACAATAAACATATTATGTAATTATTATTTATTAAGTTTCCTTTTCAGATCAAGATCATGCCGCCTCAGCATTTGGAACGATCAGACCAACACCAAAGCATTGGGAGCAACAACCCAGACCCAGTATTCACACAAGAACAAAAGATTTACAACACAAATAAGCAACCTGTGAGTTTTAACCATTATATTCATAATTATTCTTTTATTTATTTGAGTAACTACAATTTTTATTTCGATTTACACATTAACAAGAAATGGAACAGCTCTAATGGAGGCCAGAGCAAGAAAGCTTTTAAGAGCCTTCCCCATTTACTTACCCCATTTCTGGTTCTAGCCCACTTCCCTCACCCTCGCTGTGTAAATTACATATTTTCAAACTCGTTACACAAAGCTGCAGACCTTTTCCTCAATGCAAAAATTACAAGAATTTTGACTAAAAACTAAAGACGAAGGATATAAAACAACACGAAAGTCACACAAAAGGCCATATTTTGCGTAAAGACATCGTATCAAGCCTTATAACAAGAGCGAAACTCAGCTAAAAATCACAAACTACATTTGTCTGAATATGGATGTAAACGTAACCACAGAATTTCAGCTGATTCACTTTTATGAGGCACAGTCATCACGGTGTGTCAACGTTTTATTCAGACCGATAATAAAACAAAACTCCTTTATGGGACACATCAACAGGGGTCAAAAACCTCTGCAGCACAGGGACTGGTCTCCTGCTGGGACACTGAGGAGCACAGGGACTGGCCTCCTGCTGGGACACTGAGGAGCACAGGGACTGGCCTCCTGCTGGGACACTGAGGAGCACAGGGACCGGCCTCCTGCTGGGACACTGAGGAGCACAGGGACTGGCCTCCTGCTGGGACACTGAGGAGCACAGGGACCGGCCTCCTGCTGGGACACTGAGGAGCACAGGGACTGGCCTCCTGCTGGGACACTGAGGAGCACAGGGACCGGCCTCCTGCTGGGACACTGAGGAGCACAGGGACTGGCCTCCTGCTGGGACACTGAGGAGCACAGGGACTGGCCTCCTGCTGGGACACTGAGGAGCACAGGGACTGGCCTCCTGCTGGGACACTGAGGAGCACAGGGACCGGCCTCCTGCTGGGACACTGAGGAGCACAGGGACTGGCCTCCTGCTGGGACTCTGTTCCAGATTTTAGCTGCATAAGACTGAAACGCTGCCTCCACATGTTTAGTCCTGATTCAGTCTTCCTGAAAATGTGAGACAGACTTCTATTCTAACAAACTTTAAATCCAGGTTAAAGAAGCTATACTTGATGAGTTCATAATGAGTTCATAAAAATGCTTATAACTACATACAAGTTGTATTATAATCCGTAATTTAATTAAAAACTTGAGCTCATTGATTCAGCTTGTGTATGAATTCAGGCCGTATAAAAGTGCTGAGCAGAGACTTGGCGTGACACCCGCTCTCCTCCAATCACAGAACGAGGCTGCGTCCTCGAGCCTCTATAGCACTGCTAAACACAGTAGCATGTTAGCAGAATTGGCTATAACTCCTCTTTGAGTATTTGTGCATGAACTCTGCCATACAAATAAACTTGCCTTGCCTAGAAGACCCTTTTATTTTGACAAATTCCTGTCCTCAAAACAACACGCAAAGCTTTCCCACTGTTCACCCCGGGGTGACAAGCAATTTCAACACAGGAAAAAGCTGCGGGATCTTAGGAAATAAAAAACAAATCCTTTCGCACCAAGATGTTCCGATAATCCAGATTGAGAAAAACATGAGATTATGATTTAAATAAAAATACCTCTTGAGCCACAGCCACCTTCAGCTCCCGGAGTTTGGCCTGGAAGTTTGCGTCTTCGTTCAAAGCGTCCGCCACTTTTCTGAGTTTCTCCGCGATCGAAGCTGCATCAAACTCGTCGTCAGCTGTGAGAAAAAACAACATTCAAACCACCGTTCTCTCCACCTTTCGCCCATTTCAGAACATTTTATCTCAAACAGAAAAAGGACTTTGCACCAATACATGGGATCGTAAATCAAGTGTCGCCGCCATGGTCAGTCTGATGAATAAACAGTCACATAGTAGTAAGCAGTACTCCTAAGCATGGCAGGGTTAATTTAGTATAGGCATTTAAATAAATAATCAGTATATTCAAAAGAGTGAAGATACAATCCTTCAGTTATATTTAACCCAAATTGGAACATTTTCAGAGTAAAAAACTGTCTCACATTTTCAGGAAGACAGATTTTTGCTGCATAAATCTCAAACTCTGCCTCCCCATGGGTAGTTCTGACTCTGGGCGCCAGCAGGAGGCCAGTCCTTGTGCTTTTTCAGTGAGCACTTACTCTCTGTTGAGTTCATCCATCCCACAATGCTTACAGACGGCATTTAGAAAGGTTTAATGTGATAAAGTCAATTGTTCTCATCCAAATGTCTTTGACCCAAAGTTGAACTCATGAGCCGGATGCATAAACATTAAGTTTTTGTCTAAGTATCCTTTGAGTTAAATCTATCCATCCATTTTCTTCTGCGGGGAAGAGTGTGTGTGGACTTTCCTATCCACACACACTTCCTCCAGCACTTCCGGGAAGAGTTTAATGCAGGGAGAGGATACAACAGATTTGAGATCCAATGATCCTATGTATTTGAGCTCTTTTGTAAAACAGTCGCCATCTGTTTTTGTTGGTGTAGTGTCATGAATCATTAATCAGCTGGTATTATTTGTCTGATAAACTCTTTACAATCCAAGTTCTGTCACAATTTTGTTTAATATGCATAGAAGTTAATAAGACTCATACGAGACGAGTTTGTGTCCCAAACCTTTTGAATTCTCTTCAAGAATGAGATAAGTTAAAACAACCTTTATTCTTTCCTCAGAGGTAAAATCAGGAGAAATTATAGGAGAAATAAAAGCACTCATCAAACAAGATCTATTATTTTAGATAATAAATAGATATTAAACATTCTTTTCTCTGAGGAAAGAATGAACTCTCGACCTACTCTCATCGTTAAGATTCACACTTACAGATGGTATTTATTTACTTTAGCAGCAGAGAATATAACTAGAATAAGTAAAAATAATAGCAATGGGTACTGTATTTAGTAGTCTACGTTTGCTCCGTAGTTACATACATGATCATGGATTAATAATCATTTAAAATGCGTTGAATACGTTTTGCAAGCCTTATTTTTGCCCCTTATCTTCAGTTCAAGCTAACTGTGGCAGGCGCATAGTAAAACACGAAGCTGAAAATGAAAGAACATCTATTTAACACATAGTTCTAAGTCAATCGATATGTTGTTTTGGCTTTGAAAATGAAAGTAATATTCGCCACTTCTGGTCAAACCCTTTTCTTTCATCGCGCGGATGAAGCTCATTCATTTTTACCGGTAAACGGCGGATATCTTGGTACTTACGTCCATCTGTCTCGATGTCTCCAGATCTAAAACCCACTTCCGAATCATCGTTAAGCAGATGCTCGAGAACCTGAAAAGTCTGCTTCTGGACGTGTGCTAAATCAGGAGCCATCGCAAAAAACCAAAAACACACTGTTCGACTTCCGGGATTGACGTCACAGGTACGTGCTGCGCGTACAGTCTGCTGCGCGGTCGCTGTGGTCACGGAAGTGTATCTATGACGTATCCGGGAACTTGTTGTTAGGACCACAAAATACAAACAACAAATACAGAATCATTTTAGCATTAAACACAACAAGGCAAATAAACATACACAAAAACACAATAAATAATGATAATCAGAATCAGAATCATACTTTTATTGCCATGTAGGTAACAGGAAGTCACAGATTAGGAAATTACTTTGACTCGGTGCAACAGTCAGAAAAGAGAGGTGAGAATAGAGTAAGGCATAATCAAAAATCAGCATACACTTCTAAGGTATAACATAATTCTCTGTAACCGGTGCCTTTTGTGTCCCAGAGGTTTAACGCAAAGATTAAAAAATAAAGTTACCAGTAAAATGAATTTTAACCAAGAAACAGAAAGAAACATGTGTATTTGCATAGAACACAAGAACATATTTAAAAAAAATACATTATTCACGTATTCATAGGTCTCTGAGTATCAGATGGCAGAGGAAAATGCATGTCCCCAGTGACCAAAATTACTTTTTCATTCAATCTAATATATAAATTGCCATTAACCCATTTTTTTCTGGTATTATAATCATTTGCTGTCTGCTCTAACTAAAAAGAAAACTGAAAAGAATTCATGTTTTTTTTTAATGGTACTTTGTAGTCTTGTCCCCCAAGTTTGTTCAACCCCGTAACGGCGTGGCATTTTCCACCCTTTTTTAAAGTAAATTGTTCAGTCCAACATACTCAACCTTCACAAAGTTACTTACTCAAGTCTTTTCAAGGTCATGCTGTGAAGAGAGGTAATTATTAGCATACATTTTTAACCATACTTCATTTTTGTTGTTAATATTGTTTAGGAAGAACTGTGTGGAAAAGTATATCAATTTCATGATTTCCAAATGCCATGTGGTACTAACATGTTTGCTAACAAGGGAGATATGGGTCTGTGTACTTTTGCGTTCAATACATTTTCTATTTTTGAAGGGAAATGGAAAATCAAAAAAAGGCTATTTTGCATTTGTTTTCATTGCTTATAAGACATATATATAATATGATGACCGGATTTGGGAACTAGAAAATGCAATAATTAACGTTTTTTAATATGTATGAATTTCGGCCTCAATCGATTACCCAGAAGTGAAACAAGTTTGTTTACTTCAGCCCTATTCGCTCTAATTTAGTATAATTTAATACGCAAATGACCTGCTGTATTTGTCCTGTGATAATACTTATCCCGTGAGAATCTGCATGTCAGTGATTGTAATCGCTATGGTCCCTTTCTCTTTACTTTATGCGTTGTTTTTGTCAATGAGCAGAGGAGTCGCGTCGCAGCTGTGAACATAGACTGTATATTTAATAGTTACCTAATGTAACTTAAGTTATACGAATAGGTGCGTAGTCCCTTAGGACTTCGCTAGTGGGATATCACTCGTGACCCCCAGGTCACACGCCAGAGAGATCAAAATAATTTGCTCCAATCACCAGCCACCCTCCTTTATAAAGGCCCCTGCACACAGCCGCACCCCCTCTTGAACTCTGCCAAGCCGGGCTGGCCTGATGGGCTCGTAGCTAAGGGACTACGCACCTATTCGTAGAACTTAAGTTACATTAGGTAACTATTAATTCTACGTCATGGTGCTACGTCCCTTAGGACTTCGCTAGTGGGACACAACGCGGAGGCCGTAGGAACATGTACTCCCAGTAGGCCAGCGAAGGGTGATTGGAGCTCCGCCCGAGCAAGACCCTCACACAGTGAGAGGACTCAGGGCAGAAGAACAAATGGAGCATTTATAGTTACCAATGTAACGTGTTGGACGAAAAGTGTAGTCCTTCGGACTTCGCTATAGGCGATATCACTGTGACCCCAGGGTCACACGCCAGAGAGATCAAAATAATTTGCTCCAATCACCAGCCACCTTCCTCTATAAAAGGCCCCTGCACAAGGCCGCACCCCCTCTTGAACTACTGCCAAGCCGGGCTGGCCTGATGGGCTCAGTAGCTAAGGGACTACGCACCTATTCGTAGAACTTAAGTTACATTAAGTAACTATTAATTCTACGTCATGGTGCTACGTCCCTTAGGACTTCGCTAGTGGGACACAACGCGGAGGCCGTAGGAAAATGTACTCCCCAGCAGGCCCGCGAATGGGTGATTGGAGCTCCGCCCGAGCAAGACCCTCACACCGTGAGAGGGACTCAGGGGCAGAAGAAACAAATTGCGTGTTACAGGGCCACTCCTACCAAGGATACCCCCACGTAACACAGACCGTAGGTCACCCGTAGTCCACAGGACGCCTCTCCCAAGAGCTCCTGACGTGGACTACCACAAGGTGCCAACACATAGGTGCCGCCGCTCCTCCTCGGGGGAGGCATGCGGTGGCGGATAGAAAGCCCTAATCCTGATGACTCTCGACCTAAAGGCCGACGTGATGACCTTGGGGAGAAAGGCCGGATTGGGCCACAATACCACCATGCCGTCGCCCTCTCCAAAGGACAGGCAAGACGCATGGACAGAGAGCGCACACAAGTCGCCCGCCCTCTTAGCAGACGCCAACGCCAGCAAGAGGGCTTAAAAGCGACACACTCGGGACACACTCGGGACTCGCCTCCGCCGCCGGTTCAAAAGGCGGACCCGACAGCCCCCTAAGGACCACCCTGAGGTCCCAAACCGGGGGCGTTCTCTAGAGCGGGGGCCTCCTCCTGCACGCCCCCCGCAGAAAACGTTTAACCAACGGATATGAGAGCGGGCTGTGAACCCCCCGAATCCGTCGTGACCCGAGGTAATGGCTGCCGCGAACACCGCCAAGGTGGCGACAGCCCTCCCTTTGTCAAAAAGCTCCTGTAGGAATCCCAGGACCCCCTCCAGCGGGCAACGCCTGGGGTCCCAGGAACGAGAACCGCACCAGTCGCTGAAGAGCCTCCACCTCGTGGCGTAGGCCCTCACAGTGGACTGCGCCCTCGCCCCCTGAATGGTCTCCACCACCGCAGGGGGAAGACCCAGGTCTACGAGGTTCCGCCTCTCAACCTCCAAACCCAGAGCCTGCGGCCGATTATCGGGCGTGAAAACAGGGCTCCCCCCCCCTGGACTAGAGCCCCCGGCTCGTCCGGGGGGCCCAGGGCTCCATCACCGCCATGCCCCTCAGGAAGGGGAACCACCGGGCATGCGGACTGTCCGGAGCCACCAGGATCACCGACCTCCTCTCCTGTTCGATCCCTCCGCAGCAGGACCGGCAGGAGACGCACTGGTGGGAAAGCGTACAGCAGGCCCTCTGGCCAGGGGTAATGAGCCAGAGCGTCCACGCCTAGGGGCGGCTCGTCCGCGGCCCTTAAGGCGAACCAGGACGGGCACTGTGCGTTTTCTGCACTGGCGAAAAGGGTGACCACTGGACGGCCGAACCTCCGCCAGATCTCCGCAGCTACCCGTGGGGCCAGGCCCCACTCGTCCTGGAGTAGGCCCCCTCTGGACATCCTGTCGGCCCCCACTTTCCGGACCCCCGGGACGTGGCGCGCCCTGAGAGACAGGAGGTGAAGCGCCGCCCACAGCAGCGTCACCGTCGCCATGCGATGGAGAGCGGGGGACCTGGTGCCCCCCTGCCTGTTCAGATAGGAGACCACTGTGGTGTTGTCTGAGCGCACCATCACGTGTCTCCCCTGCAGCTGAGGAGCAAAGTGCAGCAGTACTCTGTGCACTGCCTCCATCTCCAGCAGGTTGATGTGACGGGCTGAGTCCGACCAGCAGCCTCCTACAGAGCTCTGGCCGAGGACCCCGCCCCATCCTTCGAGTGACGCGTCCGTGAACACCTCCACGTGAGACACGGCGCAGGCCAGAGTCACTCCGTCCCGCAATAGACCCGGAGTGAGCCAGAACCTGATGTCCGATGCTGCCACTTGTGGAACCCAGATCAGCCTCCCCCCGTCCCGGGAGGGGTGAAGCCTGAGGCGTGAGAACCACCTCTGAAAATTCTGGACAATGCAGCACGGAATGTCACAGAATCTAGCTGCAGGCCGAGATAAATCATGCGTTGAGCGGGCTGCAGCTTGCTTTTCTCCCTGTTTACCACAAAGCCCAGACGCTGTATGTGGGACAGGACCCAGTGCGTATGACTCACGGCCACTTCCCTGGATGAGGCCAGAATTAACCCGTCGTCTATGTAGGTTAAAATTCTTACTCCTGCGCGTCTGAGCGGCTCCAGTGCTGCCTCCACGCACTTGGAAAAAGTGCGAGGCGCGAGTGCGTAGCCGAAGGGGAGACGGCAGTACTCGTAATTCCTCTCTCCCACTGCGAAGCGCAGAAACCTCCTGTGTTCCGGCACTATCGGCACGTGGAAGTAAGCGTCTGTCAGGTCTATGGAGGACATCCAATCTGCCTGCCTGACACACTTGAGGAGCTGCTTTGTGGACAGCATCCGAAACTGCCGTTTGGAAATGCACTCGTTCAAAACGCGCAGATCCAAAATGGGACGCACCCCGCCTGACTTCTTTGGCACTAAGAAGTAAGGGGAGTACAGCCCCCTGGTGGCGTCCTGCGGGTCTACCTCCACTGCTGCGCCTTGACTCAGCAGGGAGGAGACCTCCACTTGCAGTGCCTCTAATGATCCCCGTACCTGAGAGCGTGCTGCCCGTACGCCTCGGAATGGTGGTGGCTTCCGGGAGCATTGCAGTGCGTAACCCCTGCGCAATGTTTTCTCCAGCCATAGATCTGTCAGCAAACCTTGCTCCCTCCAGATGCTGTAGAAGTCTGTGAGGGGCGGAACGGGAGCTGGAACACGAGACGTCACGGCCCCGCCCTCTCCTGGTGTTCCTAGCAGGGAGGGGGGGGTGGACGAAAGGGCCGGGGGGCCCCCTGTGTCACACCGTGAGCGCCGGGGGCGGTCACGTGTCCTGCAGGCCCGACGTCATAAGTACGGGACTGCTCATCCCACGTGACTCAGCTGCTGTGCCCCCCCCTGGCTCTTGCCTCATGGAGG
Source organism: Knipowitschia caucasica (assembly GCA_964034765.1). NCBI lineage: Eukaryota > Metazoa > Chordata > Actinopteri > Gobiiformes > Gobiidae > Knipowitschia > Knipowitschia caucasica. The sequence continues at coordinate 17,596,811 of OZ035828.1, read as the reverse complement.
GGGGGGCGAGCCCCTGGAGTGGGAGACCCCGTGTTAGCCTTGTAGCTCAGAGATGCTAACACGCGTTCGGCCGAAGCACACACATCATTACTCACCAGATCCCTCCGCCTGACCTCTCTCTGGGAGGGCATAGCATGAACCAGAGAACCGGAGCTCGTAGCTCGCGTAGCGCACTGCACACCCTGCTCTGGGGGCTGCAGGCCTAGCGAAGCAACGTTATGTGCTCGGGAAGTAACACAATCAGAATTCACATTATTTGACATGTTACATACCCCCAAATGAGACTCAGAAACGAGTAATGATGAAATGCCGGTCGGCCTTTATTGAAGTAAAACTTTCCACCCCGACCTCCTCTGCCATAGGGAGGTCGGCGGTGGGTGCGTTGCTCCCGCGAGCCACCCGTGGGTCTGTCTGGACCCGGGGGCCTCGTCGAGGGTGGACGATGGACAACAGAGCGCGGAAACGGGTCAGGATGCCTCCCAGGCGAACGCTCTCTGCCTCTGTCCCGGCACCGTAATGGTTGGTGGGCCTCGCGCCTCGGTGCTAGGTGCGGGGCTAGCCTAGCCGAGTCGTTGGCTGCAGACTCCAGTCTCGCCACCAGGGCCTGCATGTCCGTGCTGAAGAGGGACATCTGAGAGATGGGCAGGTCCAGCAGCTGCCTCTTCTCCGCCTCCCTGATATTAGCCAGCCCAAGCCAAAGGTGCCTGGCCTCGACTTGGGCTGCAGCCATGGAGCGGCCACCGTCCACAGCTAACGTCTGGCACATGCGCAGAATCGCCGCCGAGGTGGTCCTCGCCTGTGACAGGAGGTCTCCACTGAGCGCCTGGTCAGAAGAGAGCAACATATCCAGGGCCCCCGTGATGAATGCCATGTTGTTAGCCAATGCGAGGACCTGTGCCGCATTGGCATAACATCTATCCGGCATCGCCATTTTAAGGTTAGAAATCATATAGCTCAAATTGTTCTTCTTCTAGTGACAAGTAATTGTGTTCTCCTTTTTATTGTATGTTAAATGAATAGTTTCTTCAACCAATAATGATTCTGAACTTGAAAAATTTACAAATATTATACAAAGGAATGAGTATACAAACATTTTTTACCACTTAAACCTACTATTCTGACCACTTTTTATGTACACACATATAAATGTAATTATTGAATTTCTTAAGCTAATTACTTTGACTACTTATCAAAAACAACCAGTTCTTTGAATTAACACGTTTTTTGTTTCTTCTGACGCTGAAAAAATCTCTAAAAACAGCGCATACTAACAATCGTTTTTAAATTCTCTTCTGCCGAAAAAACCTCAAAAAACGGCTTCTATCGCCCTTTTACATTCTTCTCACGCCGAAAAAGCCTAGAAAACGGCGGTGATCGGTTTATATAAAAAAATGCGCATATATATTTACAATATAAACAGGAATCATAAAAGAGCCAGTAGCCAACCACATTGAAACTTTTTGATGTAAGACCAATTTAACAGATTTTTTGAAGAGGCATCTGTAATTTCCTTTTTGTGTAGATCTACTTGTACCTTTGTTGGTGGAGCTGTATCTTTTACGGAGACTTCTGCAAAGCCAGAGAAGATGAAGCGCTGTTCTGGAGCAAAAAGGTGGTTGAAAAAATAAAAATAAAATAATAAAAATGGTCTTTGTCTTGGGCTTTTTGAATCACGTCGGGGTGTCACCAAATTGTGAAAGATCCCAGACGTAAGACCAAAAAGAGACTTTGACAAAACTGCGTAGTTCAAAATAAAGTTTTTATTATCAGAAGGTTTGAGCGTATTCTGATCAAGCACAACGCTGCTTCCCGTGTTGTCTGGCCTGCAGAAGTCTGCTGTACAGGCAAAGGGTGGCTGTTTATATACACTGTAAATGATTAGGTAAGCATTAGACTTTGGTAGCATGACTATGCAGAAGAGAGCGTATGGTTTCAATGTTCAACTATGATATAACTATGTTTTCGTAATGGACCAAACTCCAATGTACATGAGATAGTATTATCTCATGTTATGTACATCAACACCTTATCTGCTCCATGCTTTTGTAAGCAGTTTAAAGTACAGTGTACGCCTGTTAAACTGAACTTGTTTAACATGATACTTTAGAAGCAAACAATAATTAAATATTCACAATCTCAAACGGCGCCAGAGTGAAAGAGGGGGTGCGGCCTTGTGCAGGGGCATTTATAGAGGAGGGTGGCTGGTGATTGGAGCAAATTATTTTGATCTCTCTGGCGTGTGACCTGGGTGTCACGAGTGATATCCCACTAGCGAAGTCCTAAGGGACGTAGCACCATGACGTAGAACTGTGAACACAGCTGCAGAGTCGCGGCTGCTGCGGTCTCTGTGAGGTCTATGGAGAAGTGTAGAGGTCAGTGTAATGTGTTCACTGACACTACATGATCAGACCGATGGGTTATGTGTGTACGTTTACTTTGCACTCTCTATTGATAACTGTGGTCAGACGCGACTTTCTGAACTGGGTGAAGTGGGGAGATTCCATAGACTGTATATATTAAGATTTGCGCACGTGCGGCCGTTATGTGAGATGTCAGTAAGAAATAGTATTTTACAGATATTGCTTATCCCGTGTGAATGGACTGCAAAATCTCAGACGCCCTCCACAATTATCACAAATTATCAGGGGTCCAAAGGTAATACTAAGCCAACAGTTGTTGGCTTAATAAAACCTACACTTCAAGAACACTTAGTCTCTTACAAAGGCTGAAAACACATGGTAGCCTCGGCCTTCCGATCCATTCTTGGACAAAGGCCTTTCTTTAGCCTCAGCTCACCTTAGCCATAGCATTTTAACCATGTATCCAGACAATTTGCATATTTCATATCTATACTGTGTTGTATATACTTCATTAAACTACAAAACCATCTTTGTCTGAAAGTGATATTTGTGCTGCTTTAACTCTAGAAATTAGGTCACTGATTTGTAAAAGTATTCAGACCTTCAGATTCTATTGAAGAGAATTGTATTTATAGCTGATTAAATAATTAAAGAACTCATGAGATTACTGAATCAATAAATGAGTCAATTACAGTAATAGATAAAACGTGATTATCACTGGTGCCCATAAATATAGCTACTATCAATTATTGTATTTACTACATGATTGTTTTTGATCCAATTCTCAGATATCAAATAAATAACTTAAATTATGTGTGATATCGATTGTGTATATACAGTACATACACATACATACTCATACACATACATACATACATAGGTACACACATACACACTGTACATACACATACATGTCTTGTACTCAGTTACCTCACTAAAAACAGTCATGTGAAACTTAACTGTAGTTTTCAAATGGCTTTACAGGTCGTGTTTAGTGCTCACCAAGATCTGACTTTTTTCATTGAAAACAAGTGTCACAATGAAAACATGACTCACATGTGACTGTGTGCTTCATGAACAATGGTGTCAGGACTCATTATTATGATGACACAGACCGTTTCATCGACATTAAGACTTGCTTTTCAGGAATTAACTTTTCATTTTGAGAAAGTGACGCACTTTTGCAGGTTTTACACGAGGCTTTGTAGTTTGTACACACTGTTCTGAGAAATGCACAAACTGTTGTGCAAATGTGAAGAATGACGTGAGAAATGCACCAAAGCCCCTGAGAAAAACTGTGTTATACTGTTAGCTTTTTAGAATGATCAAGTCATTTGTTTTGTTTGTGTGGATGGATGTGTTTTTGGTGCTACTGGACACCACGTCTATCTACACTGTACAGTATACTCTGACAATGTCTGGCAGTGGGCGGCACGGTGGCTGAGTGGATTGCACTCTCGCCTCTCAGCAAGAAGGCTCTGGGTTCGAATCCTGAGTGGAGTTTGCATGTTCTCCCCGTGTCTGAGCAGGTTTCCTCCGGGTACTCTGGTTTCCCCTACCACTAAAAACATGTGTAATAGTTCAGGGTGAATGAGTGTGTGTTTGTGAGTGTGAATGTGGGACAACAGATGCAAATTAGCCTAACGTTACAACCCGGAGTAATGTGTTCATTCATTAACATGTACTGTCCCAAACAAACAAACAATAAATACAAAAGTTAGTATCCAGGTCAAAAACAGTTCTATTTGGGATTGTTTCTACCTTGTTTTGTTCAGCACTTTGAGTTCCCTTGTGTATGAACTGTGCTATACAAATAAACATAGCATGCCTTCCCTTTTCTGTTGAGAGGTAAATTACAGTTTTTTTTCTCAGTCGCTTTGGTGCATTTTTTACATCAATCTTCACATTTGCACGACAGTTCGTGCATTTCTCAGAAATATTAGTAAAAGCTACAAAACATTGTGAATAACCTGCAAAAGTGCGACACTTTCTCAAAATGAAAAGTGAATTCCTCAAAAGCAAGTCTTCATGTCGATGAAACTTAACTCTCTGTGTTTTCAATGTTATAATTCAGATCTCGGTGACACTTGGTGAGCACAAAACCATGTACAGCCCAAAACTACAGTAAAGTTACACATGACTGTATTTAGAGACATAACTGAGTACAAGACACATATGTATGTACTGTGTGTGTGTGTGTGTGTGTGTGTTCGTGTTCTAATAATCCAAACGAGTTATTCAGGGAGCTACTTTTAATCAAGTTCATCTGGAGGTCATTACAGCACTATCTCTATACAGGTTATCGTCATGCATATCAACAACGCCACCTAGTGGTAACCTCCAGTAATCTACTGATCATAACATGTACTGTATGTATGTACAGTATGTATCTGTGTGTGCGTGTGCGTGCGTGCATACGTATGTATGCATGTATGTGTTTGTGTACAGTATGAATGTCCGTATGTATCTGCGTATGTATGTATGCATGTATGTAGGTATGTGTACTTATGTACGTACGTATGTATGTATGTATGTATGTCTGTGTGTGTATGTATGTATGTATCTGTGTGTGTATGTATGTCTGTGTGTGTGTGTATGTATGTATCTGTGTATGTATGTCTGTGTGTATGTATGTCTGTGTGTGTGTGTATGTATGTATGTCTGTCTGTGTGTGTGTGTGTGTGTATGTATGTATGTATGTCTGTGTGTGTGTGTGTGTGTGTATGTATGTATGTATGTCTGTGTGTGTGTATGTATGTGTGTGTGTATGTATGTGTGTGTGTGTGAATGTATTTATGTATGTCTGTGTGTGTATGTATGTATGTGTGTATGTATGTATGTGTGTGTGTGTATGTATGTATGTCTGTGTGTGTATGTATGTATGTATGTATGTATGTATATGAATGTATGTATTTTATGTATGTATATATGCATGCATGTATGTGTAAATGTGTGTGTGTATGTATGTATGTATGTATCTATATGTATGTATGTATTTATCTGTGTGTGTGTATGTGTGTGTGTATGTATCTGTGTATGTATATACTGTATGTATGCATGCATGTATGTGTGTGTATGTATGTACGTATATGTGTGTGTGTATATATGTATGTATGTACTGTATGTATTTATCTGTGTACATGTATGTGTGTGTGTGTCACATATTTACTGCACATGCTTTCTGCAATTCTACAGCATTGTGCAAAAATAAACAGCCACTCACAGTATTTAGAACAAACATAAGAGATACCATTACGGTAGAACTGTGACAAATGTAAACAATACAACAGTAAAAAACGGACATAAACTATTCCTGGACTGCCACGCCTTCCTGTCTGTCTGGCCACATATGTTCATCTACATCACAACGCTGTCTTGCAAGGCAGCGAAGAAAGTATCTCCTTGAGGCGAATCCACCTCCTCATGAGTGAAAGCTGAAATTCACCTGAGAGCAATTTTTCAATCTTGGAAAGATTTTCAGAACATAAAAAAAAGGAATTTATGATATTAGCTGGACAGATTTTGGTTTTAAGAACCAGTTCAACAATTTATATTTTTTCTTGTTGCATGAACATTATAGACAGATGCTTAGACCAATGTTGCAGAACCTTAAGCTGTTGGCTGTTGCCAACATGTCGTTTTGTGAAACCTACAATACAGTAAAGTACATAGGACTGTTCAATGGAGATGTCACAGTACTGTAAAAAACTAAACAGTAACAATTTGTGGTTGAACATTTCTATACGACCTTCTGGAGGTGGTCGTCAACTGTTCACCAACAGCAGAAACTTGCCTTTGTGGAAACGGTCAGAGCAGGAACCATGATCCATAATCCAACCACGCACAACTGCCTAGTTTTACAATAGAGGGTTTTTGTGTTACTGCATTGACACAAATGCAGTAAAGTATACTTTAGTACTGTGATGTACTGTATACTTTAGTACTGTGATGTACTGTACTGTATACTTTAGTACTGTGATGTACAGTATTGATTTGATATTATTTGTGACCTTTCAGTACTTCCTGGTTGTTGATAAACCTTTGTCAAGGACAAATACAGTTCTATTGAGCTTCACAGAAAACTTACTGATAAACAGAATAAAAACAGTGAGAAGTACTGTAGTGTTTTGTATAAAGTACTGTAGTGTTTTGTATAAAGTACTGTAGTGTTTTGTATAAAGTACTGTAGTGTGTTGTTTCCAATCTGAAAGTGTGTTCACATGATGCAAGTGTGTGTCATTTTGTCCTCAGAGTTTCATCTTGACAAACGATTGTTTAGTTTTGAGGGCAGAGTTTGAGTTTTGATAAAGGAGTTTCATTTTGACCTAGATGTGTTTGGTTTATGTCCCAGTGTTGTGTCAGGGAATGTAAAATGTGTTCAAGCAACAGGAAAAAAATGAGGACTATTAGTTTTATAGGAAATGACTATTCAGCTTCATAAGTATGTTTCATTTTGACAGGACAGAAGCAAACGAGAATGTTATGAAACAGCAGAGAATTGTATGAAAGTAACTGATACATGAACAAAAGCATTTGTAATCTGTTCAAGAATGAAAAACTACTACGATGATGTGCACCAACGAGACCATATAGAGGAGGTTGAACTAATAGTTCTGAGAACTTTAAGTCTGATGTGAGAAAGGCACCAAAGCGACTGAGAAAAACTTTATTGAGTATGAAACATGTAATTACTCTATTACACCAGAAGATGGCACTATTCACATTGTTTTCAATTTGCATCTTGCTTTTCCTCCGCTCCTGTTCAAACAAATCTAGACTATTATATATATTTTCACCATAATCAATTGTTCTCATTAATCTAATCCTGAATAATCCCTTCTGTTCTATTCATTCTTGTTGAGCTAAAACCATCATTTCATCATTGATTATACCATAGTCTGTATAAAGATACGCCCTATAGCCTTCACACGTATTAATCTCCTTTATAATAGGTATTCACGCCGCACTTGTCACTGTCTCTGTTCTGTACATGCTTTTTAATTACACAAACAGCAGATAAGGCCACAGAGTCAGAGAATATTATTAACGTGACACTAATTAAGTTAAGCAGCTCATAGTTTTATGATGAGACTAATGCATGACTGTAAATCCAGGCTGTCTCTTCCTCTGGTTTAATTGAGCACTTTGAGGCAACTCTCTAATAATTAAAATCCCCTACTTGTGCCTTAGGAGTCTAATTGAAAGGTTTATGTGACATCAGCAGATTCACAAAGAGCTTAAACAGTTAAACATTGTGGTGGAGGGCGGCGGAGCAACCTCTAGTGTGAGTTTTACTGTTCTACATTTCATTTGTATTTGTGTATAATTCATGCTTTTGTTTTTCCTTTGTGCAGCATGTGAACCACTTTTGGCAGCTCGTGTTGTTGTAAATGTGCTATACAAATAAATCTGACGTTTGACTTTGAGGAAAAAAAACACTATTCATAAACTTAATGTGGCATACAACAAGATGGGAAAGTGCAAGCACATACATAGATAGTTAGAGAGATAGATACTCAGATGGATGGATGGATCCCAACCAAAGACCCATTAGTTTAGAGTCTTTCTCTCCTCACCGTACAAAGACCTGTGTAGACTGTGTTCTTGTTTTTATCTGTTTGTTTTTAAATGGGAAGCGTTTTGTGATCCTGTGAAAGGCGCCATGCAAATAAACTTTATTTACTTACTCTTTTCATTTCCAACACTTCTTTCCAGGCTTTCCCATATAGTTGTACTGGCACCTGCTGAAACACTGAAATAGAATTGAAAGCAACCTACAGAACAAGTTCAGCGTCCCTCAAAGTTGCCAATATTTACACTCGCCCACAGTGCCAGACTTTTAATCAGTCCGCCTCTGAGCCGAATCCACGGATATATACAATAAAAAAGGAGTTCTCGGGCTGAAAAGTGGATTGGATGCTTTGACAAAAAATATTTAAAAATGTATACAAAAATGTGTGAGTTTCAAATAATGATCTCTGATGGGATTAGGAGGAGGTCTGCCTCTTTCAATGGACTCCAACCAATTCTCTGAGCTGGAGAGAGCACGGCTGGAAGAACGTCACAAGATACTTTCTATCACCACATCAGGGTAAATGTAGGACGAATACAACAAAGTTTCAAATAAGGCCACACATCAATATAGTCTGAACTAGCGAGCTGGATTAAAAAGTGCAAACCGTGAAAATAGTGACAAATCCGCACAGCTTTAGTATAAATGTTTTGTATAAATGTCCTTGTTTCACAGGTGCCATTGTTTTTCTATTGTGTTTACAACGGTCGAATAATGTATTATGTCTATTGTGCTCGTGGGTATTTTGCATGGATGTAATACATTCTCTGGATATGGTTTTTGCTAGCTTAAACCGGTCTCAGCTACATTTACCAGGGCTTTTACGCGGGAAATTTCCCCGTAGATCTCAAAACGCCTCGACCTCATCTTCATTTGAGAAGATGAGGTCATGGGCGGCACGGTGGCTGAATGGATAGTACTTTCGCTTTTCAGCAAGAAGGTCCTGGGTTCAAATCCAGGTCGGAACAGGGCCTTTCTGAGTGGCGTTTGCATGTTCTCCCCGTGTCTGCGTAGGTTTCCTCTGGGTTTCCCCTACCACTAAAAACATGGACAGTAGGTCTGGGATGCGCCTCCTGTACTGGCAACCCCGCTCCCATCTCTGTGTGGAGTGAGAGGATAAATGCCCACAATAACAATTGTAAACCGCTTTGTGACTCTGGTCTGTGAAAGACGCTATATAATAAAAGATTACTTACTTTCTTACTTCATAGAACCTAAAGCTTACTTAAATGCTGAGTTTGCGCTAAACAATGCATAAACCAACCTCTTAAAATAATCAAGGACTCTTCTGGCCCCTGGAAAAGCCATGTTCCAGCTTCTTCCCTCTGGCAGAAGATATCGTTCCCTGAGAGGCAGCACAGATGCAGTTTAAACAAAGCTCTTTACAATTGTATTTTTTTCCTTGTAGGCATCTGAAATTCTTCCCCATGTGATTTTTCAAAATCAAATAATGAAGATACAGATCATGTCAAACTTTGGTTCTGTTGAATTTAAACTCTTCTGGCTCTTCTGTGGCAGTTCTGAATTGTATCCATTGGATCGAAGGCATGTGACCCGCTGACCCCTCCCTCTGCTCAAGCCTGCAAAGCATCATGGGATTACACAAGTAGCACATTTTGGACTCTCAAACAGTGGGGGCGGGTCCCAGCTCAAAAGTGGCCAAAATGACGTGCGCTGACATGCTTGCAATACCACCCCAGGCCGATGGGGGTGGACCCAGAAGAAGAATTAGCCAATGCTAACATATAGCATTAGCAGACCTCTCAAAAACGTCTTTACAGGATGGACCAAAAGTTGGCTCTTGGCCCAAAGCTCCGTTCCACATGTGTGTCAATGCTGAGGGGGGTGGATTTTTTTGGTCCACTCTAGTTTACTTGCTGTGAATTTTTTAAGTCTCTCGTTCAAATGAATGGAGTTGCGCCGGCTGACGCTTGCGCAGATGCGTTTTTTCACAATTTTCTTGTGGGCGGGACCACTTGCGGCCATTTTGGATAGCTCCAGTAGAGCACATTTTTTGGCCCATTAGTTAGAACGGAGATAGGCGTGACTCTGTCCGTTAATATACAGTATACAGTCTATGCTCTCAACAGACACCACAGGGATATAAAGTGAGGCCGATCTGCACCATCAGCTCCTCTGACCTCCAACACACACACACACAGACACACAGACACACACACACACATAGCGACACACAGACATAAACGCACGCACACATATATACACAAACACACATAAGAACACACATATACATAGACAGACACACACACACACAAACACACAGGTAATGTGGGTGTATTGTGCTGCCTCAGGACAAAACAGTCTGCATTATAAGGTATTTGTGTTTGATTTGATCGGAAAAGTAAATTATAACAGTTTCATAACCGAGACCGCTGGTTTTAATGACTTCAATTGTCTTCTTAAAGCTGGGGTACCTAACTTTGAAACCACTTAATATGTAATACAATCAATGTATCCTGTTCCTATTGATGTCAAACCAGATTGCTTTTATCACACGTTTTTGTATTAATGTATTTCTGTCGCTGAAAAAGTTGATGTGACAAAGGGACCAGCCCTCACTCAGCCAATCAGCTCTCAGCGTGTACAAGAGAACATGTTGTGGCCTGATTTGTTCACAACGTGTTACCGAGACCAGGCTCTTGCTGTTGGGACAAACACAGAATAGTTATGAAACAAAAAAGATAGGTACTCCAGCTTTTATTCAAGTGAAAAAACAACAAACCAAAACAAAATTGCTTTTTGCAGTTGTCCATGTTTGAAGTGAAGCTCGAGTCCCGCGAGTTTCTGCTTCAATTTGCTCCTGTGTGTTTGTGTGTCAAGTTTTTCCACCTGCTCTGAGTGGACACACACACACACACTCCACCCTGGAGCAGTTTTATGTGCTGTGGTTTGACTCGTTCACGACCTGTAAATAACGTGGACCTCTTTGTTTGTGTGGTGATGTCAAGGAGGCTTCTGGGACCGTTTTAAATACTTCGAACAAATCCACTCTGGGAAAAGAAACAGTACGGAAACCATTCCCTAACACAATTTTTGCTTTTTACCATGTTACAACCATAGCCCCGTTTCCACCAGCCCTACTCTGCTCTGTCTACTACTCGGCTCGGCTCTACTCTATACCTGTTAGACCTGTGTTCCCCGACCTGGCACATATTATTCATTGAACACGATCAAACGGCACACCACCAACTGAAACTGATTCAAAAATGAAACTCTCTCTAGCCATTATAAACAAAGCAAAGTTGTTCTCATCAAAGTGCTGTATGTAGAAAATCAAAGAAGCGTGAAAAAGTCTTTATAATCTTCTCACATTATTTTGACCAATTAGGTGGTAATGGATAACTTCCAGAGGCACACTATTGTACCATGGCTCACGGGTTGGAAATCACTGCTCTATACGTTTGGGAGCGTTTCCACCGGCAGTGGCGGAGCCAGAGGGGTAGCCAGGGTGGCCACTGCCACCTCTAAAAATATCCTTGCCACCCCCAGTGCCCCCCTCGGAAGACGGCAATGTAATAATGTTAATCTTGAGAATCTTCCGCACTTTTTCCGGCAAAAGCTAAAAATTCCCACGGTTTCCCCCGTCTGTGAACGCACCCTGACTCCGTGTGGAGCCAGTGCTGTACGCTAATGCTTTGGGTTGTTGGACTCAAATGTGCCCAAGTCGTGATGAAAACAAAGAGGTAAGTTAGCGATGCAGAGCCGTTTACATTTGACACAAAGTATAGACACACGTACTGCAGCGCATTACTTGTTCAGTTTGTAGAACTTTTAGTGTGTGTATGTGTGTGTGCGTGCCTGTGTGCGTGCCTGTATGCGCGCCTGTGTGCGTGTGTCAGCGTGCCATTGTGTCTGCGTGTGTGTGCGTGCCTGTGTGTGCCAGTGTGGGTCTGCGTGCCTGTGCGCGTGTGTGCGTGCCTGTGTGTGTGTGCGTGCGGGGTGCATGCGTGTTTATTTTCCATTATTAATTGCCCATCGTATCATCGCCCTCTTCCCTTTAGTGTAAACATTAAAAGAAAAGGAGGAAACATTGCCTACAGGCCTTTTTTTGTTAGGAAAAGGCTGTAGATCAGGATGATGAAACCTGAAGGTCAGACTGGAGGCAGTATGTTTTGAGATGATGAGGAATTTGTTGTGTTGTATTAAAATATAGCTTATATAATTGAGTTTCAGAGAATGAGAGGGTGTCGCAGACAGGTGCAGGATTGTCTATTGGCAGAAGGCGTTTTTTCACACACAAAAAAAGAAACAAAATAGCTAAGATTATGGATGATGTGCAGTCGCTTGACCCCAAAATTTTTTTGAAAGAAGAGCCCCTGTTTTCATTTGGCAGAACCTTTGAGTCAGATATAGAGGACCTTAAGCATGAAGTACGTCAAACTAGGCGGCTTCTTGGGAGGAAAAAATGGATTAGAGAGTCCCTATTGGACTTCCTTGTCCTTTTGGAACGTTTGGAAAGTGTTTCATGAGCTTTTGAGGCTTGCAAAGATCTTTTTAATACCTGTCAGTACTGCGTCTTGTGAAATAAGTTTCTCTGTCCTAAAACTTATTAAAAACCATCTCATAACTACTATGGCAGATGATTGAGTCATCTTGGTATCCTCAGTGTAGGGTAAAGGAGGGCTCAGGGCTGAATATGGATGAGTTTGTCAACATCTTTGCTGCTTTACACCAGAACCGTAGGAATTTGCTAAAATTGTTAAAAGAAAAATGTAATGCAATGTTTGAATGATGTTATTTTGCACTTTTTTGTTCAGACTACTATTTAAATACACTTTTTTGCTTTGTAGTTTCCAAGTGTGCTCTCAGTTCACTTTATATTAAAAATAATGACAAGATTAAGATTAAAATGTATAGTTTAGCCAGTTTTTGTGCGAAATAAAATTTCGGAATAGTATAAAGGTGGTGGACCCCTCAAAAAAACCCTTGCCACCCCCTGGCCACCCTCTGTTTAAAAGTCTGGCTCCGCCACTGTCCACCGGACCTGTTTTACCGGCGTTCTGTCGAGTTGGTCTTACACACCGGTACCAGGTACTTTTTTTGGGTCCTAGTTCAATCCAGGCCGAGCTAAAGTATTATGACTTACAGTGATTGGCCAGAGTGCTGCTGGAAGCCATGGCTACAAAGAAATTACCCCATATACTGGTTTGTTGTGGGTATATGTTGCTAGGATACGGCACCAGAAACTTAAAGACCTTATGACGGGTTTGATTTATTTAGAAATACAGTTTTAATACCATTTTATATTAGAAGAGAACTACTGACTGATCCTCCTGTAGGTGGTGGGTCCAGGAGGATCAAGATCAAGCCTGTCATTCAGTATATGGTCATGCCTTGATCTTTCAGCGGGGGCTTCAGACAAAGTGGGGTTAAGTGTCTTGCCCAAGGACACGACAGCAGATATAGATGTCACCAAAAATATACATATATACACACCTTACTAAAGCATTGTAAGTGAGTGAACTGCACCGTTCTGCAGGGCTGCTCTGTGCACCTTTTTAGTAAACTTTTAACAACTTTTTAGCGCGTTTTTATTGTTCAGTTTTTTAATATATCTGAGTGTTTTATCTTATTAATTCAGTGGTTTCAGCAAATAGCGCTTAGTCCCGACTGAAACCCACTAGTAGCACAGAGGCTAACACAAGCTAACGAGGACATGGAAAGTGACAATGAAATTGGCTCAAACATGCACAATATTAGTCGCCTCACCTTGGAGCTCCGTGAGAGCGACCGTGCCACCATTGCAGAACTACGAAAAGAAGTCCTTCGTCTCACCGCAGAGTTGAATGAGAAACAATCTCTAGTGTCCAAACTTTTTGAAGTCGCTGGTGGGCAGCATTCACGGCTTATGTCACTGAGCGCTGCATATTGTGACACTGTCGTGTGGGAGAGATCCGTCAGCTCCGGACCCTCCTGTTCTACACCTAAGCGCCCGGCTCCGAATAACGAGCCCGCGGATTCCGAGGAGCCATCCTGCGCCGTGGCCCATGTCCTGAGTCTGGCAAACCACTATGCAGCCCTCTCCACTGACATCCCGGCCCCCTCAGCAGAATCCCTGGACACTGCAGCGTACTCTACTGCTCGAGGATCCAAGTCCACTACGAGGAAAACGCTCCTAAAGGAAGCAGTCCTCAGGCGAAAGAGCGGTCCACCGGCCATGTTGGCCTGTTCCCCTTCTTTGACCCCAGTGCAGCAGCCTCAGACTGGGGTAGCGAGCCATCATCACCACCGCTCACCTCCACCGGGTCAGCAGCAGCGTCCAGAGCCAGCCCCGCTCACCGCTCCAGCGTCCCCGAGCACACAGCGTGGGTCGCCTGTAGCTGAGAGTCAGCACCCCCGCTCCTCCTCTCCATGTGTTCAGCGGCGCTCGGGTCCTGCTTCGGGTGAACCCGCTGGTTCCGTCCACCGAGCTCCTTCTCCGAGGCCGCGTCCACGTCCACTCTTCGCCCCGACCACTCTGATTATTGGAGATTCCATCGTGAGACACGTCCGCTTCTTTAACGCGGTCACTTGCTGTATTCCCGGAGCTACTGTGCCAGACCTGCTCATCCGTCTCCCTCCTCTGCTTCAGTCCCTGCCTGATACCGTTTCCAAGGTAGTCGTGCATGTGGGAATTAACGACATGAAACTTCAGCAGTCAGAAGTCACTAAGAAACATTTTATGGATCTGTTCCACCTCCTTCAATCCTCCGGATTATCTGTTTTTATCTCTGGTCCAATCCCGACTGTAAACAGAGGTGACTGCCTCTACAGTCGTGTTGTGGCGCTGCATATGTGGATCCAGGCTACATGCAGCTCTTTTAACTTTGTCTTTGTGAATAACTTTGCCCTTTTCTGGAAACGTTACGAAGCCTATCGTCCAGACGGATTACACCCAAACAGATACGGTAGCAGCCTGTTGATGGACTACATACGTTATGTTGTTCAGCGTTCCCCGAGGGGGGCGTGACTGTTTACATCTGAGCCCCCTCGGACCCCACCGCACTCCCCCGCCTCCTGCTCACCAGCACCGGGTGAGTACAACGGTGCAAACACTGCTCCCTGTTCGTCTGGCAGTGCATTACCAGTCCAAACACTGAACTGTGCTGACTCCCTTCTGACTCTGGGAGCTAAAGAACAACAACAAGGGTTTTCACATTTTAGGCCAATTGAGACTGTGTGTGTTCCTCGCACCAGCTCAAAAATGTTTTTAAATTCTAAAAAACGAAATCAAAACAGGACAGCAATTAGACGGTCCAACCCTGCAAATCTAATTTCTGTTCCCTGTAGAAATCAATCAACCACATTAATCGACTCTGACGTTATTTTTAAACTTGCTATGCTTAATGTCAGATCTCTATGTAACAAATCATTTTTAATTAATAATTTTATCACTTCTTATGATCTTGATTTTATGCTTATGGACCAAAATACAGGAAATGCAGTTCTAATAGAAGCAACACCACCCAATTTTAAATTCGAATCCGAAATACGAGAAAACAAAAGGGGGGGAGGCATAGCTGCAGTTTTTAGAGAGCACTTTGTCTCCCATAGAATGCCCCTTGGAAATTTTTCATCGTTTGAGTATATTTCTTTTAAAATGGAACAAAAGCAATCTTCTACTCTTTTCATTGTCCTGTACAGGCCACCACAGTCATGTTGCGATTTTATTGACCATTTTACTGAACTACTTTCATTCGTGTGCACAGATTTTGATAGTTTAGTTATTACAGGTGATTTTAATGTACATGTTGATAATGTTGATGACAGAAATGCAAAGGAGCTGGATTCTGTGTTTGAGACCTTTGGTTTCATTCAGCACGTGAGTGGCCCCACCCACAGCAGAGGGCACACTCTTGACCTGCTAATTACAAAGGGGGTTAATGTATCAAATGTTAATGTAGTTGATGTTGCTTTGTCAGATCATTTCTGTGTATTTTTTGACATGTGTTTTGCTAGCAAACCACCAGCTGAATTTACAATTGTTAGAAGAAGACACATACATGAAAACACAAGTGAACTGTTCATGGGAATGCTAAATTTTGAGAAAACTCCATGCTCTACTGTTGATGAATTGTATAACTCTGTCACCACCAGTGTTCTGACTGTTCTGGACGCCATTGCTCCTGTGACGGTTAAAATAGTTACCAGTAAGAAAAAGGCCCCATGGACTAAGGCAGACTCGGTCAGGGCACAGAAGCAAGAGTGCCGGAGGGCCGAACGGAAGTGGCGAAAGTCCAATTTCCAGGGCGATTATGAAATCTTTAAAGTTGAGTTGGGTGAATTTAACCGGGTTCTACGTAGAACAAGAGAAATGTATTTTTCTGACATTATTGGAGGTTGCAGTAACAATTTTCGTGTTATGTTTTCAACAGTTGGTAGATTAACGAACCCCCCTGTAAAGTTGCCCCTAGAATTTTCCTCTAAATCTAGGTGTAATGAGTTCGCACAGTTTTTCGATGACAAAGTACAAGGAATCAAAAACACTATCACCTCCACAGCACGTATAACAATGCAACAGCCAGAGAAGCTTTTTGAGCTTACTCACTTTGCACCTGTGGATACTGAAACTGTCAAAAAGATAATCATGAGTCTGAGCTCCTCCACATGTAGCCTGGATATATTGCCCTCTAAATTTCTGAAGTCCGTCCTGAGCAGTTTGTTACCTTCACTGACACAAATAGTAAACATGTCTCTGTCGTCAGGAACATTTCCTATGGCCCTAAAAACAGCAGTCATAAGACCTCTCCTAAAAAAGAGCAGTCTGGATCCTGCGGGACTTCAAAATTATCGCCCCATATCAAATCTGCCATTCATTGGAAAAATTCTTGAAAAAGTGGCCTCCCAACAACTCACTGAATTTTTAACAATGAATAATTCTTTTGATATGTTCCAGTCTGGGTTTAGACCCCACCACAGCACTGAGACCGCTCTAGTGAAGGTAACAAACGACATTCGACTTCACACTGATGCAGGTAAAGTCACAGTTTTGGTCATGTTAGATCTTAGTGCCGCGTTCGACACTGTCGACCATGAGATCCTCATGCAGAGACTGGAGGACTGGGTTGGTGTCACTGGCACAGCCCTAGACTGGTTTAGGTCTTACCTGGAGGATAGGAAGTACTTTGTGGAGATTGGAGACTGCGTCTCAGATCATGTGGCCCTGACCTGTGGAGTACCACAGGGGTCGATCCTGGGACCTCTCCTATTTAATCTCTACATGCTGCCGTTAGGTCAGTTAATACAAAGAAACAAAGTGTCCTACCACAATTACGCCGACGACACTCAGATCTATGTCTCACTGACTGCAGGAGAACATGGACCACTGGATTTGCTCCTTCACTGTATCCAACAGATCAGTGACTGGATGCAAAATAATTTCCTCCAGCTAAATGCAGACAAAACCGAAATCATTGTCTTTGGTCCCCAGAAACAAAGAGAGGGCGTCATTTGTCAACTTCAGTCTCTCTCCCTACTTCCTTCAGACAAGGTCAGAAATTTGGGGGTAATACTGGACTCAGACCTAAACTTCAATAGCCACATAAAATCAATAACATCAACAGCTTTTTACCATCTGAAGAACATTGCCAAAGTTAGAAATATAGTGTCCAGGGCAGACTTGGAGATTCTTGTCCATGCATTTGTCTCCAGCAGGCTAGACTACTGCAATGGCCTGCTTACAGGTCTGTCCAAACAGACCTGTAAGCAGCTGCAGTACATCCAAAATGCAGCAGCTCGAGTCCTGACAGGAACCAGGAAGTATGACCATATTAGTCCGGTCCTCAGGTCACTGCACTGGCTTCCTGTGGCTCAGAGAATAGATTTTAAAACAGCTCTGCTTGTGTACAAGTCTCTCCATGGCCTTGCACCAAAATACATTAGTGACATGTTGGTGTCATATGAACCAGCCCGGACTCTGAGGAGCACAGGGACTGGCCTCCTGCTGGTGCCCAGAGTGAGAACCAAACATGGGGAGGCTGCGTTTCAGATCTATGCAGCTAAGATCTGGAACAATCTCCCTGAAAATGTGAGGGAGGCGTCTACTCTGTCAATGTTCAAATCCAGGTTAAAGACTGTTCTGTTTGCCTGTGCATACAACTGAAGGATTTTATCTGCATTTCTAATGCACTGTTGTCATTTTTGATTTTTATTTTTTATTTTTTTAAATTTCTTGTGTAATTTTGAAAGTTTTAATGGTTTTATTCTTTTGTGTGATTTTAATGTTTTAATTGTGTTTTAATCTTTTGTGTGATTTTAATGTTTTAATTGTGTTTTAATCTTTTGTGTGATTCTAATGTTTTAATTGTGATTCTGGTGTTTGTTTTATGTGATGATTTGTGATGTGGACTGTGAAGCGCTTTGTGTTGCCCTGTGTATGAAAGGCGCTCTACAAATAAACTTTGATTGATTGATTGATACTAAAGGTTTCAAAATCAGTTGTTTTTTTTGTCTGATCCCCCCAAATCGAAATAACCCCATAGCAACGCCCTTAGAAACGAAAAAACTTCACAGCCCTTGGTGACGTCAGAACGGGTACGTTTCAACGCTGTAAGTTGTTTACAATTTGGTATTCGTTCTTTTTTCGCGGATATTCAAGATGACAAGGCCGTGTACAGCGAGTATGAGATAACTACGAGAATGCCACATTTCGTTGTCACAGAGATAGTCCAGTGGATGTGTCGATGGACTGTCAATCCATATACTGGGGTTCAAATCTCACCTCAGACACTTTTTCACACTCAAAACGGCAATTTATGTGTAGTGAGCAATTGTCACCTGTAGAGGGCAGTATTGTGTTGGGCATCAGTGGAGAGAAGAGAGAAAAGGCAGTCCTGTGGCATAGATCCATGGTTTTCAATGCATGGGCGTAACCCGCTATGACGTCACACAGAGGTTAGAGCATAGACAACTTAAATTCATGAAAAACACGTTCTTTTTATAAAATATAGGATTTTTTTTGCCGGAATCTCTTTCAAATTGACATTGTCATGCAATTTTGATATCCACTATTTTTTTTTTTTTAAACCCGTCATAAGGTCTTTAAGCATAATGGAAATGCAACCAGTTAGAGTAGAGTCGAGTAGAGCTGAGACATACGGAGACATACAATCTATTTTTTACATCAGCCGCTTCTAATGAGCCCAACGACCTTTTTGTTTATTCTGAAGCCAAATTACGTAAAACTTTATTCAAAAAAAATCTCTTCTGTTTATTTGAGAATGGCCTCAAACCCTCGCTGCTGTTGTGCACCTTCTCAACACCACGATGGAGTGCGGTTTTCAGTGTTGTGGTTAAACTCACTCCGTTAATTGCCCTGGTCTCGTTTGCCTGATGGAAAGTCTTTCATTAATTAGTTTGGAGAATTACAGTTCTCCCATCTCGCTAATCAACTGCACCGAGAATACTTTTCTCGTGGACGTTCTGACCGTGTCGTAAACGCTATAAACTCAGCGGCGAATGTGTTTCGTGAGTGGCTTTAAACATGTTTTTGTCTCTGGAACAAAAGTATTTATCCGACTCCCTGCACAGGTTTTTTGTATAGCACAGTTTATACATGCTTAAAGTGCTGAACAGAACTAGATTTGTTACAGATATTAGCTCCATGAATTTTGAAACGCTGCCTCTCCATGTTTAGTTTTGACTCTGGGCACCAGTAGGAGTCCAATCCCTGTGCTCCTCCAAGTCCCAGTAAGAAGCTAGTCCCTGTGCTCCTCAGAGTCCCAGTAAGAAGCTAGTCCCTGTGCTTCTTAAAGTCAACGTAGGAGGCCAGTCCCTGTGCTTCTTAAAGTCAACGTAGGAGGCCAGTCCCTGTGCTCCTCAGAGTCCCAGTAAGAGGCCAGTCCCTGTGCTCCTCAGAGTCCCAGCAGGAGGCCGGTCCCTGTGCTCCTCAGAGTCCCAGTAAGAGGCCAGTCCCTGTGCTCCTCAGAGTTCCAGCAGGAGGCCAGTCCCTGTGCTCCTCAGAGTCCCAGCAGGAGGCCAGTCCCTGTGCTCCTGAGTAGTATAATGTGACACTGACATGTCACAGATGGATTTTGGTGCAGCTTTAAACTCTTTTCTCTGAGTCACAAACTAATGACACTAAAATGTTCCTCATTCTATAAAAAACTTTATTGCTCTGCTTCAGTTAGTTCCATTTGTTTAATTTGGTATTTAACGGAGGCGTTTATCCAGTTTGAATAACCCTTTGCTCTTTCATTTCACTTTCTCCTGAATAAAACATTTTCTCATTAAAAATTCATCTGTGAACGTCTCAAAATGTGACTTTTCCCTCTGCACCTTGTTATTCGTCCTGACCTAGAAACAAAATATAGAACTGTCTTTTTCTCCCTGTTCTGTTTTCAGGCACGAGGAAGAAGAGATCAGCCTGAAGTCTCGTTGGAACAACCTCATGTACCTGCAACGCTATTTTAGTCTTTCTAAAACAGTCCTAAAGATGTACAGCATTGATAATGATAATCTCTCTGATGATTTGGTTTTATAAAGTGCTTTTCAGGACACTCACAGATGCTTCATGTTATTATTCTTTCACTCCAAACACAGCGGTGATAAACTACTACTGTAGCCACAGCTGCCCTGGGGCACACTGACAGAATTAAGGCAACCAGTATGTGCCATCGGCCCCTCTGACCACCACCAACCATTCAGACACACCAGACTCATTCTAGGCAATGGGGGTGAAGTGTCTTGCTTAAGGACACAACAACAGTTTGGCACTTTCCAGCCGCAGCCGCCCCACTGTGGCACCTGGTGTTCCCAGAGGTCTCCCATCACAGCACTAACCAGGCCCTGCCCTGCAAAGCTTCAGAGGTCTGACAGGATCTGTCTTTCACCTGCAGGTAGGACCACAAAAAGCTTTTAATATGAAAAAGTTTGTATTTTTCTGTTGCTGAGTTTTATGTATGGAATCTCAACACTAAGTTGTTATTCTGACATTTAGTTTAGTTTTTATTCCATGAAAGTTTGACCTCATTTGTTTTGTAACGTTTGTAAATGTGTTTTGATGATTTTAAGTCTTTCTAAAGCACTTTAAGTTCCACTGTATTTTGCTTTGTAAATGAACTGGATTATTTGATGGTATTTATTTGACATATATTGTGCTGACATCGTCTGTCAGAGTGGAAAGAAAAACATTCATGCATAAATTCTGTTGAATGAATGAATGAATAAATAAATGAATAAATGAAAGTGAATACATTTGGTTTATACTGTATATGTGTTTTGTTCATTTGGGATTCTGCGACACTGATGCGAAACAGGAAGATGGTCCCAACAGCAATCATCTCTGCTCTGGATACAGGGTCAGGTCTTCTCCACAAGAGGGATCTAAACTTTTCATTTTTTAATAACCAACAAAATACTTAATCATCAGAGAGAGAGGGACCAGAGAGACTAGAGAGAGAGAAGGACAAGAGAGGGACCAGAGAGACTAGAGAGAGACCAGAGAGAGGGAGCAGAGACATGGGGGGGATGCTCACAGCACCAGCCCCTCACTGATCCTCCAGCAGCAGGTGGTGGGTCCACAGGATGATGGCCGCTCCGTCAGCGATGACAGTCTTCTGATCTTCAGGCAAAGTGGGGTTAAGTGTCTTGCCCAAGGACACAACATTTGAAGACAGTGGGAGCAGGTCTAATGGTGGGATTAAACATACAACCTTCAGGTTTTATAAATGCAATGAGAGAGACCAGAGAGAGACCATAGAGGGACCAGAGAGGGACCAGAGAGAGACCAGAGAGAGAGACCAGAGAGAGACCATACAAATTAGTACCAAAATCATGAAACAACAGAACCCACACATAACACAGTTTCTGTTCTCTGTGGTCTCCCTTGTAATGCACAACTTCTACCTCTAGGGGCAGCACTCCTGCTCTAAGCTGAGCAAAGAGATCTCAGTCTTCTTTTTAAATGATTGAGTTTGACAGCACTGACCTTTCCATTGATCCTCATTTAAAATAATGAAATGTATTTATAAATGTTCCCTCCATGTTCTTCCTGGGTGAGGAGGGGGCCGTCAGAGCGGGGACAGTCCGATCTACACCAGAATCCATACATCGTCTGTTATTCAACTTTAATTAATCAGATTCCAAACCAGTAGAATATTCTAGCTCACATGCACTGTAATTATAGAATAATGTGAAAAGTTAAAAACATTTGTAACTAATAGTGGAATTGTTGTTTAGGTTATCATTTAAATGAATGTGAATATAATCAGTCTAGACAACCTTTGGGTTGACATTGGAGTGTGGAAATCTATAATTGAGGTGTTGAAACTAAGCTAATAATTATCCACATTGTCCACAATTGGTGTTTTGTGAAAACGATGTTGCAATGTGTAACTTCACCTATTTTGGGCTTTTCTATGTGTGAGGGTGTGGGTTATCTGTTCTGACATAAATGATCAAGCAGGACTTGGCTTTTGGCTGTGTAAGGAGCACAGGCTTCAGGCAGCTGCAAAGACATCTACTCCTTGTTACATGCAAGTAAAAACTAATCCCTTGTCTGTTGTGTGCGTTTGTCCAGATAACTGTAGTAGAACCTCTTTTTAACAGTAACCTTTAAAAAAAATATCACAATAAAATGAATCTGTACAGATCAGTGTTGTGTTGTTTTGCAAAATGTACAATGGGGAGAATTCCACAAACAGGATTTGTCATTGGCAAAAATGTATAACATTTGAGATCGATCTATTAGAAGTCTATAAATAACCAACAGTCATTTACGAGCAATACTATTGTTTTAAAGGGCAGAAAACTTCCTCTCAGTGTGACGTCAGAGTGGTACAATGACATCATACAATTACAGAACTGAGACAAGAGCTTTTCAACAGAAGGGGCGGGGCTACACATTTGTGCCAGAAGTTCCTGTTATTAGTGTGGATGGATAAAAACACAACTCCAGGTCTGTTGAGGGAACAATATGGTTGAAAGCTCAAAAAAGTTGATTTTCATGTTTGCCAATAGGCTGGTTTGTTAAACGCGTTGAATTGCGTTCTGTAGGAACTGTGCAATACAAATAAACTTTGATCGGTGGAGGCGGAGCGTTTGTTGTTCGCGTGTTTGTGATGTCGCTCGTCTCTCGCTCCTCCGCCGTCTGCTTCAAACGACTCAATTTCCCGCCGCGAACGTACAGACAGACACGGAATCTCAGAGCAATTATAAAAGTAGACATTTTAATTAGTTTTAAGGCAATCCAATACAAAGCATCTCACAACCATATAACAATTATCATGTACAATTAAAAACCTGTTTCAACAAAAAGGGCGTCATGCAAACCAGGGGAAAAAACAACCGTATAGGAATAGAGCGGGCGCTAGCGTAACATGCTCGTCGCTACGGCTAGCTTCGCCGCCGTGAAACCAGGCACGAGAAGAGAGAGATCAAACAGTCCACGAAGAGCCAAAATGCTCGCCCACATGCACGGTACCCACTCGTGCGCATTGGAATTTCACAAGGAGGAAAAAAAACATGCAGATCGTCGTCAAAATTGAGAGAGAGAGAGAGAGAGAGAGAGAGAGAGGAGAGAGAGAAGAGAGAGAGACAGAGAGAGAGAGAGGGAGAAAGGGAGGGGGAGACAGAGAGAGAGAGGAGAGAGAGAGAAGAGAGAGAGACAGAGAGAGAGAAAGCAAGAGAGAGAGACAGAGAGAGAGAGAGAAGCGAGAGAGAAAGGGAGAGAGAAATAAGAGAGAGGGAGAGGAGAAAGACAGAGAGTGCTAGAGAGGGACAGAGAGAGAGAGAAGAGAGAGAAAGGAAGTGAGAGAGACAGAGAGAGAAGTGAGAGCGAGAGGGAGAAAGGGAGAGGGAGACAGACAGAGAGACAGAGAGAGAGAGAAGAGAGAGCTAGAGAGAGAAAGGAAGAGAGAGAGAGAGAGTGAGAAGCAAGAGAGAGAGAGAAATAAGAGAGAGAGAGGGTGCTATAGAGGGACAGAGAGAGAGCTAGAGAGAACAAGAGAGAGACAGAGAGAGAGAGAGCTAAAGAGAGACAAAGAGAGCAAGAAAGAGAAGGTTAATGAAGAGAGGGAGAGGAAAGAGACAGAGATCGCTAGAGAGAGACAGAAAAAAGAGAGCTAGAGAGAGAGAAAGAACAGAGAGAGGGAGAGAGAGCAAGAAAAAGAGAGAGACAGCTAGAGCGAGAGAGAGAGAGAGAGAGAGAGAGAGGAAGAGAGGGAGGGGAGCTGGTTGCACTGGAGCTGGTTCGAGCATTGGAAATATAACATAAGTCTGAGTCACAATCCTCTAAAGCTCGGGTATGTAACTTTAATGTTTACCTTGTGTTTTTAAAGGTGATCTTGGTGTTTGTTTAATGTGATGATTTGTGCCTAGTGTGATGTGGACTCTACAAATAAAGATTTATTGATTGAACTTGTGCGTTTCATTTAAAAACTATAGTAATGTTTGTCCCAACAGAGTTGTAAAAGTAATATTTTGTGAAGAAACCAGACCACAACATCCAGTCTTCATCTTTTTTTAGTAAATATATTTTGTATATTTGCCAGAAAAGAGCCCTGGGAGTCACTATTGGAAGCTTCGGGCTGAGAGAGCTGATTGGCTGAGGGAGGGTGGTCCTTTCTGTCTCACTTTTCTGTCTGAAAAACCTGAGAATTGAGACCCCCTAGCTTTATGAAAGTAACATTTATATTTTGGTTATGTCTTAAGCTTCTTCAGGCAGAACCCCCCTCCCTCAGCCAATCAGCTCTGAGCCCAAAGCACTCAGAGTTCTTTCTCAAAAGTTTGCACAAGAAAACATGTTTTCTACAATTCCACTTCTCAAATACGTGTTGTTTGTCCAACAGAAAGAGTCTTTACTCAGAAACATTTTTGGGAACAAATCAGACGACACCATCTTTTTAGAAATACATACTGAGAGCTGATTGGCTGAGTGACGGTGGTCCTCTCTTCTATACAAAGACATCAGGAACTACGCTAAGTAAAGGAATGAGGCAGCACAAAAGTTTTCTTCTTCCCGCTCCTTTTTAAGCCAAACCTTGTGTAATAATTATAATAATGTCGTACGGATTCTCCCTGTACATTTTTTCTTTTGTGTTGTTCTTCATTCTGTATAATTGTGCCCAAAGTGTGTGGGTACAGGGCTGGCGGTGTGGAGCAGAATGTTATATTTTTGTATGGCTCAAAACAAAATATTCATATTCAAATTCAAAATCGAGCGAAGTGACAAAGGCCATAAACATCTGAAAATCAGTGATAGAACCAAATTATTAAGAGCGAGGAATCTAGTTGGATGGGACTTGGACTTGATGGGACCTCTGTAGTAAGTAGCAGTCTGTGAAGCACTATTTCCACAGGATTATTACCCATGAACCTTTTGTGGAACTTGTGATAAGAGTCGAAAATGTCTGAGATCTTAGTCCCGTGCGAATGTGCCATGTCATTCGCAAAGTAAAAATCCCGCCACGAATGACCTCATCTATTTAGCCAAACACAGCGGTCCGGTGAAAACACTATTCCCGTTAAAATCTGCATCACTTGAATTAAAAAATAATAATAAAAGAATCTGCATCTCAGTGATTGTTATATTGCAATTGCAGCTTTTTTCTACTTTCTGCGTTGTTTTCTGTCAATATCTCACGCTGCCTTTCATAGTGAACAATGGAGGCTGCGGTAGACATTTTGATTAGCAGTTTTGACATATTTTTAGCAGCAAATTATATTACCGCAGTATCGCATACTTTATCAGAGAAACCCATCCACGGGAACGAAGAGAGATCCAAATAGAGAGCTAAATTCTCGCAGGATGTTAGCCTCGGTGATATGTTTAGCAGCATGTGCAGGGCTGGACTGGGACAAAAAAACGGCCCGGGCATTTTTGCCTTCTTGGCGGCCCAGGCATGTTTTTTCACGTTTTTTACAGTTTGTTTATACCAGGCGTCTGCAACTCAAAAGGTTCAACGAGCCAAAAACAATATCTGTCTGGAGCCGCAAAAAAAAACAGCCTTGTATAAGGCTTATATGAAGGTAACACAGGCTGCAGCTGTATTAGCTTAATATCTAAATGACAAAGTAAAGGCTACAAATGCATAATAAGCATTCATGATTATCAAATGTGTATTTTCACTGCAGCGTCTCCTGGAGAGAATGACGCACCACGTGACGACTCTGGTTTAACTTTAACTTCCATTTTTTGTCTTCATGCAATTGTAGAAATACAGTAAATAAATCTGCTTTTTGGCTCAGAGTTCACATCACAGGCTGAAGTTTGCTGGAGCTGAATGTCCTTAATGGCCTTTTCTTTCACCGTTTTTGCGAAGGTATTTGAAGTTTGAAAATAGGTGCTCTGAATTTGCGATGAATGAATCCTTCACGTGATCACCGTGAACGGTGTTTAGCGCATCATTGTTCCTCGTGTTGTAACAAAGCTTCTCAATACAAACATGAAGCAGTCCTTCCTCATTGACTGAAAGCAAATGTTCATACTTATTCTTAGTACAGACTTATTATCGACTCTTTTTCTTTTTAGCTTTGGGATCCATGGCACATGCCGGTTTGTTTACAGCAGCAGCCGCCTAACGCGGGCCGCTTCACAGGATATGACGCACTACGTTGACAGAAATGTCGAAATTGAATATTACTTACGCACATTTTTGCAGCATTTAAAAACGTTAAGAATGTTTTTCATCCTACAGAAACCACATTCAAACTAGAAATAAAATATAGCCCTCCCACTCCATTTCAGACATTTTTTAAAAGACTCCAGCCGCAGGTTGCCGACCCCTGGTTTATACAGCATGGAAGAAAATACTAGAGGATCAGGATATGTGCAGTTTCAACAATTGAAATACAGTGCAATAGTCTACATTACAAGAGAGTAATAAACATGTCTCAGAGTGAAGGAGGTGGACACAGACAACACTATTGTTTGTTACAGGGATGAGAATTGGTCAAAAAAGTCTGAAATGCATATTGTCAGCCATTGTCTGTCACTAAATCTGTTTGATTTGTTCACAACATTTTACTACATGGGCTCAAATATTAACTTTTAATGCAATGGAAAATGTAGGTACCTGAGCTTTAATTTAGTCGCTCTTCGAGAGGAGAGGGGAGACGCGGACTGTTTCCTGCAGCGGTGTATTTATTGGGTGCACAGATTACACAAAGAAATGCATGGTCCTGTGCGCGTTTATGGTCTTGGGTATATGGTCACGTTGAGGCTACGCGCTCACCGTGCTGTGTTGTGAGCGGTTCTCGTGGTTCCCGCGTCCAGCTCAGAGCCGCTGGATGCTTGAACCGCTCATTACAAAGCGTCCGCAGCTGTCTCGGAACACTGCGGCCGCTGAGGTGGCGGAATCCCGTTCGAGTACATACAGCAGTTGGCCGCGGACATGCGCGCCCCCCCTCAAACATTTTTCACAAACATGTTTTTTGTATGAAGCAGACAGACCGGCCCAAATATGGGCATCGGCCCTTCGGGCATTGCCCGGTATGCCCGATGGCCAGTCCAGCCCTGAGCATGTGGTAAGAAACATTTTACAAATCTATAACCCCCATGGACAATAGTAACAATAATGACCTTCATCCCCACCGCTGTCAGACTGTACAATAAGTACAATAATGACCTGCACTAGGACTGACTGAAAAACTCGCACTGCTGGAGTCGCTTTTAATTTTATACCTTTACTTTGCACCAAATACACTACATTCTAATTTTTTTAACATGTTTGCACACGACAGTGGGGCGACAGTAGCTCAGTTGGTAGAGCATTGGCCTTAAGCCCAGAAGGTCGTGGGTTCAATTCCCACCTCTGCACCTTCTCCACCGACTCCCACTGATGACTGCTGCCGTTGTGTCCTTGGGCAAGACACTTAACCCCACTTTGCCCAAAAGCCCCCACTGAAAGATCAAGGCTATGCTCACACTCAGAGCAGCCGTCCTCCTGTGGACTCACCACCTGCAGAGGGTCAGTGAGGGGCTGGTGCTATGAGACTTGGGTGGCATCTCTGACTGCCACCCCCCTGACCCAGAAATGGATTAAAGGGTAGAAAATGGATGGATGGATGTATGGATGTTTGCACACTTCCTGTCTTTTTGCACACTTTGAGGGATTCTGTCTATGCCAAATGAGCTTTTCTTATCTTATGACAGCGATCTCAAGTTGTCGCTCATGCCTTTGTGTCCAATGCTTCATTCACATATCCGGCACATTCAGAATAGATTAATTTACAGACTTTGCAGCAAGTAACACAGCGGTGGGGGCCGGTCATTTGAAAATTACCAGAGGGCCACATGTAATACTGATCCTGTGCAAATAGGGCTTAGAAATACGGCAGTTGGATCCTTGGAATACACAGTAGAGGAGTGGACACACAGTAACGAGCTGCTGTTTGGCCAATAAGAAGGCGAGGACGGGCAAAAGGTGGTGGCAGAAAGTCTGGTCCGGCTGTCAAGGACTGAATATGTAATTAGAGATTGGAGCCTGAACAGCGCTCATACACGGCCCCTGACGCGAAGCCGTTTTCCATAGAGGTGTGAGAGCTCCACATGGCACATCTGTGTGGTAATTGGCTTTACTATGAAAGTTGTGTCGAGATCGAAAATGTGTCGAAAATGACTATCGTTCAATAAGCCGTGGACGAAACAAATGTTTTCAGTCGTCAATATGTTCTGTCTTTCATTTTCATTACAAAAGTGCCAAGAATGTTGCTATTTTTTATGTAAACAAATTGGTTTTTAAGTGGTTCGCAAAAAAAAAAAGAAGTAGAACACATATGCCGGCAAATTCACCATGGATAAAAATGCTAACGGAATTTTCCAAATTTGAAAATCACCCGCTGCAAACAGATTTTTTGTGTATGCTGTTGTGGCACGGATTGAGAAATGAGTGGACTTTACACGTGTCTCTGTTAAATGACTGTGCTTATGCAGTATGTATGCTACTGTAGCTACTATTAGCCACTCTGCTTACAATTCTTCGTTCATAGTTTGAGTGCTAAGGCAAAGCTACGAGATGTCTTTGAAAGCATCACAAGGCTCCACCTGGTCACATGTAGACTGGGATCAGAGTGGACAGACTGGTTTGGAAGTAACACTGAATATTTTTTGTGTGTTCTAGTGTGTGCTTTGTAAATATATTCAAATACTTTTTTAGACTTGGATGGTCTAAACGGGACATTTTACCATACAGAGAAAACTAGTCAGCCCCATCGCTCCAATGCAAACCAGCCAAACAGCACAGGACAAGAAATGGCTTTTCATCATATAGACTTGAAAAATAAACTTTCCAAAAATATATCCATAAACATTTACGGTGAAACTCTTAGACATTCTACTTCTCACCGTTCACAAAAAAAACATCACCTTTACGAGCTTCCACTGCCAACGCTTTTCTGTGCGTTTCATGATCGCTGCTTCCAGAGACGCGACAGGCTCTTTTCTGCTACATATGAAAAGGAACATTTTAATTAGAATCCACCAACCTCTGTCTTATTTTGATGGGACACGTTATTTATATTTTACATTTGCGAATTTGACCTGATAAGAACCTCCTCTTGAGATATTAATATGAAAGATGACAGTTATATTTTGTTATTTTGAATAGATGTGTGAGCTTTGGTGACATGGATAGAAGGATAGATAGATCGATACATAGGATAGATTTTCAGACATGGTAGAAGAAGAATTCACATGCCATTTCTTACAATTGTCATGGTGCGATTTAAGTGAAGGCATTCAGTTTGTAAAGAATGTAATTTGACTGGAGAAATTCCCAAAATTCAAATGAAGGCAAAACGTTAGTTGTGGCGCTTCTGAGGATTTGTAAAAAGTTTGAAAGAGAACATTTAGACAGAAGGGGTGGGGGGGAGGACGAGCGCATAAACGGCTCCTAAACATAACAGTGAGACGGTTAAGTTTGGGAATTTCAAGTTTTAGATGTCAAATATTTTGTTTAGTAGAACATACATGGATAAACATGTTTAAATAAGGATGAAAAAGGCTCCCATGTTTGCAATTCCCCCTTTCTACCACAAGAGGGAGCAGTTAAACGTATACATTGTCAAACACCAGAGAAGTTGCCAAAACTTTGGAGACAATACTTTTGTTTTAGACAGAAAATGGATCTGGAACGTGGCGTAAAAATGTAAGTATCTATCATGTAGTGTTTTACAGAAGAGATGGAGCTACACGTTTGTTAGCGCGGATGGATTGAAGTTATTGAAAATAACTCTTAGACGTCATTAATTCAAGATAAAAATCACTTAATTCAAGCCATTTATAACCTGCAATATTTTTTTGCGGTTTGGGAGCAAAGACAAAAGTGATGTGTTTATATTGGAGCTTAGTGAATACATGAATGTTAAAACCACCGTGTAAGCTTTAGCGTATGAAGAATGGATCCAATAGTTTTGCGGATATTGCTCAAAACAAGACAGAGGTTGTTGCTTTAAACCCTGAACCAGGCGTAACCAAAATGAAACGTACAAAGATGTTACTTGCATACAAAACTGGGCTCCCATATAAAAGAATAGCAGCACATTGAACACGGAAAATTCTGGATAAACGTTGTGCTTTGTTGCCAGTTATTGATGAGCAGTTAGAAAAAGGATGCCATGCCAGTCCGGTCCGGTCGTACAGTGAGCATGGGGAGTACATACAACATGCGCTTTGTAAACATTGAATAGATATGACGAGAGGAGATTTGTAATAACGTGGGTTTTTTTTCTCCGTGGCTTTGGGTCAGACGCAGGTTAATATCTGCGGGATTTGAAACGGTTCGGGAGGAGATTGTCTTTGACAGTGCAGAGATGGAAGATGGTGAAGAGTTGTCCATTGGGTTTAAGACATCCAGGTGTAAAATGTATCAAAACAAAAACGAGATACAGCCGGATCTAA
Organism: Knipowitschia caucasica; assembly: GCA_964034765.1. Taxonomy (NCBI): domain Eukaryota; kingdom Metazoa; phylum Chordata; class Actinopteri; order Gobiiformes; family Gobiidae; genus Knipowitschia; species Knipowitschia caucasica. The sequence goes on along the minus strand of OZ035828.1, from coordinate 17,566,042 downwards.
GAAGCCGAGAGCGTGTAGCGGCTCTGCGATTTGAGCAATGTATCGACCGATAAGTCTGGGCAGCAAGAAATAAATGATTAAATGATTTTGCGTTTCACCCCCGTAGCAAAAGTCATCGCAGTCAGGCCGAGCTGTTGGCAAAGCGTTGGATTCTAAATGTAGTGAGTCCAGCTGTATCGGGTTTTAGCTTCGGTAATTCTCCTGTGATGTGCTAAATACAGTATATTTGAGAGGAATTACTCAAACTAAGCACTAGGCCTGTCACAATAATTACTATAATGACCTAATGAGCCCTTAAAAGCCTACGACACAGCGACAGCCCAACTCCAGCTGGGGGTAGAAAATGCAAACTGTATCCATTGAAGTTCCAGTTTTATTAGACTGTGGCAGACCTAGTTTAGACTATTGAGCTCCTTTTTAACATCAAAACCCAGCAGGAAGAAGACATATCATAGCAACAAGAGAAAGATTGAAGAAAATAGAAACCCAAGCCTGACCCAAAGCCAAAGAGAGGAAATTTGACTGTAAACATCAACCTGCAGTCCATCAGCAGATATTTGGGAAAATCCTGGAACTATATATTCTAAAAAAAAAAAACTACTCCCGGTCAGCGAAAAGGCGCCTAAAATGTTTCCGATCACAAATTCAGGCCACGACAAGACTGAAGTTCACACATCCTGGACATTGATGAGATACAGCACAAACCCCACCACCACACGACCAAAACAGTCACTGCCTCCGGGTCCCAAGGAAATACTCCATTGGAACCAATAAACCATTGGACGTTACTCGATCCAAGGAGCCAGAACTGGGAAAAAGAAAAAGCTGTGTTCCCAGGCAGAACGCAGATCTCAAACAGACTCTTCTGCATCCTTGTTTTCCGCTCTGGAAATCTCTCTGATTCTCGTTGGCGTCTTGTTGTTGGAGTGTTTAGGAAAAAGTTACAAAGGCTGTGATATTGATCTGCTTTCGTTCAGCTTTGTTAGAACTTCTATACTTTAGCAGAAGAAGTTTCGAAAGTAGACATCTGGATCGACTTTTCAGGGAATCCATGGACAGGCGAGCTCTCTCCCTATTGTTTTTTACTATTCCCTCAGAGCAAAGCTTTCTGGTGGTGGTAATACCAAAGGGAGGGACTATACGTTTTGTGATATCAAATTACCTTTTTAAACAGCTCCATCTCCTCAGCCCCGATGACTGGAACCGGGCCTTGTGGTTACAAAATTAGAATATAAACTTTAGGGGACAACAAACATATTTCACAGATGCATACGTTAACTGCTTTTGTCCAATGAACAGTTGAATTTGTTTGTTTCTATTCCAAATTTGACAATTTTGGCTGCTAACAAAGACATGCAATTGTAAAAAACCAAATTTTTCTTGAGAAATTCCCGAAACTAATTAATGGGCAATAATTTTGCTTAAAAAGGCAGAAAACTGACAAAAAGGGTTAAGATTGCGATTTGTGATTAGATTTGTCTTAATCTTTTGCATAATTTTCTTCTATAAAGACAAAAGAGTTATCTCTGACTAACCCTGCTCTTTTTTATCCTTTCCTATCATTTTTATTTAACGCTGACATCTCCCAAATATCCACCAATCTTAAACATCCATTCGTTTATGGCTAGAGGTTTTTCAGTGCGACATCACAATTCCAACTTGTATTATTCAGATTTGTAATCAAAACCACAGACAAGGATGCAGAACAGTCCCACTGAGTCTGTTGTTTTGGAAGCAGCCCGGTTGCCCGTCTCGGCCCTCGGTGTTGGCGTCTGGCCTCCTGCGATGCGGCCCCTGGTTCTGTTGGCGCGTGCTGGCTCGGTCCGTATCAGATCTGTGTGTGGTGCGTGTGTCCGGTGGGCGGGGTGTAAGGCGGGGGCGCCGGGTTGGGCTTGATGCCTCGACTTTTCATGTACGAGATGAACTGGTCGGGGATCTCGGCCAGAACGTCCTTGGCCAAACGCGCCATGCTCAAAACGTGGTTCCCCGTGCGGTCCATGTAGTCTCTGAACGGAACGAACTGGAAGAAGAAGAAGAGAGAAGAAGAAGAAGAAGAGAGACAGAGACATGTGTTTACGTCACTGTTCAAACAAAGTGGTTACTGTCATTTTAACCTGCACAGTTAAATTTTCCATATTACACTTTTTGACTTTCTCTGATTTTAACATGATTACAGCTATTTGCTTTCATACACCTGCCCAGAGTCGCTTTTTCATTGATTCATTCAAGCTTTAGTTAGAGAGCGACCTTTCTCTTTCAGTCTCGAGAGGCACAGAAACGCCGAAGATGACGCAGTTTAAAAAGGTTCTAAAATAATTTCACTACAGGGAAAACAATATATAATACATATGCTGTTTGTTGTCTCAAATAACAATAATGATAATAATAATAAAATCCAGGAGGTTATGGACAAATGAAAACAGTGAATCCCGAGTCCAGCGTTTTATCCTGCATCTACCTCATGGAACTATACTTCTTTTCTGCTATTCTTGGGTTTCATATGACGTCAGGGCAGTGGCGCGAATAACAAACGTCGGACAGGACGTAACATATCCTGGCGGAGCAGTCTGCCGGGTTTATACACGGAGATATAGTAGAAGAAGTTCTGTCTTTGTGTGCGGTATACGCTTGTAGCAACCGCGCAAATAGAGAGTTTCACGAAAGTGTACACAAAATTTCTTCCGTGTACACTTTGAAAAAATCACTCGAATGAAGCGGGCGAGGTGGATCAAAGCTTTCCCAGATAAGCGCCCCCTGCAGGCCACCCGAATGAAACGCAGCAATTTCTTCGTTTTTTTTCTTTTGAGTGTCCCCGATTAAGACTGTTACAACAACCGTACACCGCACAGGATGAGAGCCTTTTTACTCCAAAACAGACAGGATTTACATGGTTTTCAATGGAAGCAAAACTGAGTTGTCCCATCTCTGCTCATACGCCCCCTACAGGCCAGGTTAATGAAACCCAAGAATTGTCAGCAACTAAAAGTGTTAGGATCATGTCAAATTGGAGAATTTGTTTTTGGGTGTAAATATGTGATGCACTATATAGACAAGGAATGGGTTAGGGTTAGGCCTTTTTCCCCCGGCAAATGCGTCTCTAAGGTTGTTTCAGACCTACTGTAACCATGAAACTGGACTTAGTCAAAAGCTGATCTGGAAACCTGACGGGACCCAAATGGGACCTTTAAATGTCTGTTGTGTGTACTTAGTGTGCATATGTCTATTATTTTACTTTTTTACAACTTGTTCCCACCTTTATACCAAAGGTTTGTGACTTCCTGTTTCTTACAATGGCAATAAAATCTATTTAAGACAATAAAGGAACCAAATGGATTAGTTTATGAACAAATTACACACATTCATTTCTGTAGCATAGAGTTGCTTCATAGGACATGTACAAATGTGTCTTTGAGCTTGTTTATGGTGGAGTTTTTACGGTTTTGGGAACAAATGAAAAGTGGAATGATTTGTAATATTTAATCAAAGAGACGCAGACATATGATATTAAGGATATGTTGACGTTCAGAGAGGGTTAGAGCTGAGGAAATGCGAACAGACAATTGTGCAGTAATTTGGGGGAGAGATTGTTCGGCGATGGATGCCACTAGTTTGGGACAAAGAACGTTCATAATCCTTCTTGTTTGTTGTGATTTAGATGCTAATCTTGGGATAATCTGGGCTCGCGATGTTCCTGGAGAGAACAGAGAAAACATGTGCGGAGGCGATGGAAGAGGGTTTTCTCAATCAGTGATCAAAATACTTTAGGAAAGACAAGGCAAGTTTATGTTATTATATATATATATATAATAATAATATTATATAATATTATATATATATATATAATAACATATATATATATATATATATATATATATATATATATAACTTACAGCTTAAACACAAGGCAAAGTGCTTTAACAAAAAAAGAAAAGAAACATATTCAGAAAAGACATTACAATAAATTGAAATATGTTGAAGATAAACTGTTTTTAACCTGGATTTGAACATTGTCAGAGTAGAGGCCTGTCTCACATTTTCAGGAAGACTGTTCCAGATTGTAGCTGCATAAATCTGAAATACTGCCTCCACATGTTTAGTTCTCAGTAGTGAAACTTTGCATCCAATTTCACTCCAAAAAGTGAGATGAAAAATTGCTCAAATTTGGCCAAATGTATCTTAATTTGAGCACATTTTGACTGCCATAAAACAACATTTGCCAATGGGACAACCACAATTATTTCGCTTTTTAAAAATACAAGAAATTTCTCACTTGGAATGAGAAAAAATGAGAACAAAGCAACAGTTCCTGAAATAAGACTAAACAGCTTGTCCCATTGGCAAATATTGTTTTAAGACAGTCAGAATATACCATAATAATTCAAGTAAGTATTACCTCATATTTTATAATATTTTTTGCAGTGTGTTTATTTGTGAAGGTTTTTTCTTTAGATAATGTCCTACAAACTGGAAGTAATACAAAGTCAAAGGTGTTTTAAAGACATAGACAAACACGTACGTTTAGAGTTGGCTCCAGCTATCTAATATTCAAACTGACATCTGTCGCATTTGGCGCATTGGTGACATCAGTCCAGTCTTACTTTAAGGTCTATTGTAGCAACACATGTTTCTATGACAACAACACATCAGGATGAGCCAGTTCAGGCTGACAACAACATTGACGGTTTTTCTTTCTCCCAGTGCAGATTTTAGTGGCAGAATGTTAAGAACTTAGAGAACTACAGTCTTGGTTGTTTCTTTTAGCAGCTTCAGCATCAATTTTATTTACACAAAATCTTAAGTAGTGTACCTGAAAATGACACTTTATTTTAGTTTTGTATTTCAGTATCTTTTAAACAAACACTATTCCACTTTATCTAGAACTCTTTTTTGTCACTAGACGTCAGTGTTCTCTTTGGTCCGTCTCTGCCACCACAGGGCAGCAGTTATTTTGATATTTTTCTGTCATATGGAAATTGTAATTGTTTTTCAGATTTCAGAGGGCAGACACACACACATCCCAAGAATCTAAACAAACCAAAAAAATCACACAGAAAGTACAGAAAAGGTCCCACAGCCATTAACTTCCACTATTGTCTTTATTGCTTCCACCGAAGTGACATTTCGGGCGTCTGGCATTCATCACACGAGTCTCAGAATATAGTTGGAGTTAATAGCTGTGGAGACCTTTTCTCAACTTTTTTACAGTTTAAAGAGTTATAAATGTCGATGGATTCACTGTCCCAAACTGCATGGGCTGTACTTTTTTGGTTGGTAGCCATAGACTGCATGAACGCTAACCCGCTAGTTCAATGAAAATAAGTGTGGTTCCAACTCGCTCTGGGCAGTGGGGGCGGGTCCCGGCTCCAAAAGGTCCATGAGCACGTGCGCTGACATACTTGCAATCCCACTGCGGACCCGTGGGGGTGGACACAGAATAAGAATTATCCAATGCTTCTGTAAGGCATCTTCTTTCCGGAAAAAAAACACGGTTTTACAGGATGGTCCAAAAGTCGACTCTTGGCCCAGATGCGTGTCGATGCTGAGGGGAGTTTTTTTAGACAGGAACTAGACATTCCTGCTAAAATAGTGTGTTCGAGTTAGCTCTAACCAGCTTCTTCACTTTTGGCTAACACTGTGGCTGAAGTCAGCAGTCGGTCAGTCCACTTCTACTATAAGTACTACTATCTACTGTCTACTATCGCGGACGACACCACCCTCATTGGACTCATCTCCAACAACGATGAGTCCGCCTACAGGAGGGAGGTGGACCGGCTGGTGTCCTGGTGCAGTGGTAACAACCTGGAGCTGAACGCCCAGAAGACAGTGGAGATGATTGTGGACTTCAGGAAGAGCACTGTCCCCCCACCCCCACCCTCCGTGATGGACTCCCCCATCACCTCTGTGGAGTCCTTCCGTTTCCTGGGCACCACCATCACCCAGGACCTCAAGTGGGAGCCGACCATCAGCTCCCTCATCAAGAAGGCCCAGCAGAGGATGTACTTCCTGCGGCAGCTCAGGAAAGCCAAGCTGCCTGCACAGATGTTGGTGCAGTTCTACACGGCCATCATCGAGTCCATCCTCACCTCCTCCGTCACCGTGTGGTTCGCTGGAGCCACAGTCAGGGACAAACAGAGACTACAGCGCATTGTGCACTCTGCAGAGGAAGTGATCGGCCGCAGCCTTCCATCGCTGCAGGACCTGTACGTCGCCCGAGCTCGAGGCCGGGCTGGTCCTATCACAGCCGACCCCTCTCACCCTGCACATGGACTATTCCAACCACTCCCCTCAGACAGGAGGCTGCGGTCCATCAGGACTAGAACCTCCCGCCACAAGAACAGTTTCTTCCCCTCTGCTGTTGGACTCTTGAACACTTCTTAACCTGTCCCTCCGCCCTTTATAAAGTCACTTTACTGCCCATTATACGTCACTTTACTTCACTGTACTGCTGTCACCTTACATTGTGTGCACCATGTGCACTTGTATATTGTAAATAGTAACTGTAACTCTATTTTAAATTTAAATTTATTCTTTAGAAGTGTTTTTTATTCTTATTTTTATTATTTCTTTCTGACTGTTGCACTGAGCCAAAGCAATTTCCTAGTCTGTGACCTCCTGTTACTTACGTGGCAATAAAAATGATTCTGATTCTGATAAGGTCTATGTCAATATCAAAATAGATATTCTTTTATTTTTTTTTTACAAATAAATGATGAACGTGAGACCAAAGTAAGAAAGCCGAAGCATGTGTCACCTGAACGATGTCTCTCTCTGCGAGGCGCCCTCTAGAGGACACTCTGATGTCGTCTCCGTCCAACTCCACCATCGCTGAAACACACAAACATTAGAAATTGGTTTTGTCTGTTCTTCCATACATAACATTTGCATATATACATATGCAACACACACACACTCACACACAAACACATACAGACACACACACACAAACACATACAGACACACGTAACACAAACACATACAGACACACATAACACACACAAATACAAATAAAACACATGCGCAGTGCTATATAAACCGATGCATTACTATTGTTATAATTAAAAGGAGTTTTACACAAATCCACTCAACTCAATAATGTTTTTTCCCCCCACGGATAATAGTTTTGGGAGGTTTTTACAGTTTTTCCCTAAACTGTAACGTGAACTGATCAAAGCCAGGTTAGAAAACAGTTATGAAGTGAGCTGTCTTTTCCAAATCTTTGTTGCACATCATTTTAAATCCGGGATACATAATTTTTCATAAAAACAGTTTGTGTGAATCTTGTAAAAGTAGAATATTGTCTGCATCTTATTACAAAACATGTTATCTTTTGCAAGAGTCCAGGGAGTCACTATTTGACCCTTTTGGTCTGAGAGTTGATTGGCTCTCTCTGTCTCTGGTTTCTCTCTATGGTATCTCTCTCTCTCTGTGGTCTCTCTCTCAAGTCTTTCTCTGGTCTCTCTCTGCTCTCTCTCTGTGATCTCAATATCCACTCATGAAGATGTCTTAAAGAGGTAACAATATTCAAAAACATACAAATGAGATTGCTGGCTATTTTCCTCTTGATGTTTTATTTATCTGAAGGTCAAACTAGCATAACGCCATCACCATGAGGAGGACCTTGATTCCTCTTGTTTAAAATCACATGCATTCTGAAAATCTTTGGACGTGTCTCTTTGTAACATCAACAAATGTCTTCAGTCTGTGACATGACTGTAGAAGCAGAGTTGGCGAGTCCATGTTTAGACAACTAGCCCCTTAGCATTAGCTTCTCTCCAACTTGTTTCATTTTCTCACATATATGCCACACAAACTGGAACTTAGCTATAGAGCAGAACTTAGTCTTACAATTCAAATAGATTCACTTATCTTTGATTAAAAAACTTCAACGTCTAATTTCTAAAGTTTGTAGGTGCTTTAAGGGAACTCCCAGGAGGCTGCATTAGCTTATAGACGGCCCCCCATAAACAATACGTGTAAACAAATAACGTATTCTCTCTGTATACATTCCTAAACCGATTCTAAACATTTTACCCATTCACACAGTTTCAGTTTGTACTCATGGGCCTTCTTCTTGAAACTTCGCCCCCTTGTGCCATTGCTGTCTATTTCCAGCTTTAATAACAGTGCGACGGCTGCTATAAATACGAGTGGATGTTCTGTCTGCTGTACTCTGTGTAATTTCAAATCAGCTTCACTCAGAAGAACCACAACCGCTCATTAACCTCTCGCTCCTCCCTGTATGGATCCACCCCCGCGGCCCATGTGCAAGACCTGCTCCTACAGACGCTGTAGGAGCAGGTCTGATGTTCGTCCAGTGTGTTCATATGTTGGATGGATTCAGTAGTCTTCATTTTGTATATGTCATGGTATGGCTTTTGCTGTTTTGGTACTTTTTTATTTTATTTCTTGACATTAGGTCTCCTGTGGTTATGACCATAGAGACCAGTGAGAGACCAGAGAGAGAAATAGAGCAGAGAGAGACCAAAGAGAAACCAGAGAGAGATACTGTTAGAGAGAATACAGAGATAGAGAGACCATAGAGAGAGACCAGAGACCACAGAGAGAGACAATAGAGATAGACCCTAGAGAGAAAGAGAACAGAAAGAGAGATCAGAGAGAGATACCAGAGAGAGATACCAGGGAGAGATACCATAGATACTCTCTATGACAGGGGTGCTCAATACGTCGATCGCGATTTACCAGTCGATCTCAAAGTTAGTATTGGTAGATCGCATTACATTAAAAAATATCCGTTTATGCATTTGCGTGCTGACAGAGATAATCTGAGTTTTGCGTTTTCACATGCCACAGTATGCTCCCAAAACAACAACAAACAAAACATGCGACCTCTGATCAATGAAGCATGGATCTTACTGCCTTAAAAACTGTTTGCTGCTGTGAACCAAACATCCTCGCTCCACATCAGAGAGCAGCAAAGTAATCAGGCACGCTCGAGAACAACCAAAGCAGGAGCTAAACCAGGATTAAACCAGGGCTGACGACGGGGGTCAGTGCTTGTAAACATATGTCTTCACCATGGATCTATAATAATATGTCTTCACCCTGAGTTTCTACTATGACTCTAAAGTGCCACAAGTACCAGCGTCTGCATCAAAGCTCCGCCCACTTCTGTGGTTTTTCCCCGACGCAGGACGTCAGAGACACACATGTTTGGAATGTTATGAATGTCATTGAAAACGCAGATGTTCAGTTATGTGTGGATGCTAATTATTTCATAAATCATGCGGTTTTGCATGTACGCCAACATACATTATAGATATAAAGAATCCTCAATATATTTTTAGAATCAAATATGTTTTGCATTTGTGTAGTAGGTAGATCACTTTGACTTGATCATTTTATAAGTAGCTCGCATGTTGAAAAAGTGTGAGCACCCCTGCTCTATGGTATCTTTCCCTACCATTGAGAGATACCATCGAAAGATAACAGAGAGAGAACAGAGAGAGAGACCATAGAGAGAGAGACCATAGAGAGAGAATAGAGAGAGAGAACAGAGAGGAAGACCATAGAGAGAGAACAGAGAGATCAGAGAGAGAGGGAACAGAGAAAGAGACCATAGAGAGAGAACAGAGAGATCAGAGAGAGATACCATAAAGAGAGAATAGAGCGATACCATAGAGCGATACCATAAAGCGATACCATAGAGCGATACCATAGAGAGAGAACAGAGAGATACCATAGAGATACCATAGAGAGAGAACAGAGAGATACCATAGTGATACCATAGAGAGAGAATAGAGCGATACCATAGAGCGATACCATAGAGCGATACCATAGAGCGATACCATCGAGAGAGAACAGAGAGAGAACAGAGCGATACTATAGAGAGAGAAAAAATAGCTCTTAGCTTCTAAACTAAGACTTTTGACATTTACCATAGTTACCAGGAAAGATTGTTCAGCTGCCCTCCAACACAATGTGAAACTATAGGCTCTTTAGAATGTTGTGATGTCACATGAACGCAGCCTACTTCATTGTCGTCATCGTTGACTTACATTACATGCTTTCTTGTGAGAAGTTTGGTAAAAGATTATTATTTTCTTAAGAGACTGAGTAAGCCTGTGCTGTCCTGCATTCAAGGCTTCACTGCACAGAAAATTTTGCCTACCACCTATCCCCGCCCACTGTGTTTATTAATATTGAAAGTAAAAAAAAAAATAAAAACCTTGATAATCTCCTGCTGGCTACTAATATATTGATTTAACAATAGGGAATTTACACTGGCCAGAAGAAGCAGATTGGGGGTAACTCACACAAAAAGTGAGTAGTAGTTTTAGATTACGGTTGTGACAGTGATTTTAATGTGCCTTTAACCCTCCAAGGTCTAGGGTCATTTTGGGACACCTTCCTCGCCTGGTTTTCTTTGTGTATAATTGCTCATAAAAGAGTCATACTTTGTTTTTTTCAGTACAACCTGGGGTTTTAGAATATCTATATTTTAGAGCTGTCATATCAATTATATAAAAAATTTGGCGTCATGAAGACAAAGAAAAAATCAAAACGGAAAATCAATTTCACAATAATGTATTGAAAAAACACAATGAAATGCTATAAACAACCGTTTACACTGCATAGAAATGTGTTTTATGGTCTTGGGGATAATGGGGAAAAAATTTGAATCCGTAACTATTATACTTTTTACAAAATTCCTCCTATAAAAGCCAAAAACGCTGTACTCCTGATGCCCTTCCTCAAGCAGTTTGTCTATGAGGCTGTGGTTGCTTCTGTATCACAGCTGTAAAATACGTAAAACAAAACAAACTAAGACAACAACAACAAAAACCCATCAAATTTATATATACAAATACATATACACATAATATCATTTTACTGTATTTATTATTGTCTATTCTCAATAATGCGAACTCCACTGGTTCCTCTGAGCGCTGCTGCCTATGCTGCAACAAGTAAACACAGAGGAGTGAGCCATCTCACTCTCTGACAATCTTTGTCTGAGTCCCCGTGTGTGTAAACAACTTCACATGCGGCTGTGCCTGACTCACGGGGCACCGCTTGAAGATCCGTTTGGGGGACTGACTTTCATGCACACGTAGTTTATCCCCCGTATGTAGCAGAGACAAACCGAAGGCAGTTTCGGAAAGGCTGGAATGTGTACTTTACGGAGATAAAAAAGTAAGTCGCTAGCGTTCACCGTTCGCGAGTAAATTGATCATTTGTAAAACATGTGCGCCACCATCGTTGGCGATGGCATCGTCTTTTAAGGGTTAAAATATGAATAATTATGGTAATGGGTGTAGATGGTAATTAAGATAAATGTAAATCTGATTGTAGCCTTTGACCAAGTGAATGTACATTTGCATTGTCATTTTTCCGTGAATTCTTTTTTCTCTTTTACTGTATTGTGATGATCCAGGACACTTAACAAATTCAACAATATTCATGGACATTGGTCATCTGCCCCTTATGGACCAACGGCTTTATGTGTTTTTTTTATCAGTGCATTTCTTGTGTTTGAACTGTTTGATTCTCTGATCTGTGTCGGCGAATTCAACGGTTTGTTAAGTCGTCCGAGATAACTACTGTTGGGATTTAAGACTATTCAAGAATAAATTGAATTGTCCAATGAATAATTAGAAATACATAATAACAAAGAGAGAGAAAAAAGTGAGAAAAGTTCTGTAGGTTTTACCGTCAAACTCGGCCTGTCCCACTCCCACAATGATGATGGACATGGGCAGTTTAGCAGCCTGTGGAAAACACAACAGAATACTTATTACATCACAGGAAACTACAAAGAATCACCAGGTTCACCTCGTAGAACCCAGATAAAAAATATTTGTTGTTGAAGAAAATCATCATACGTTAGCATTAAATCAAAACGTTGAACTTTATGTTGTATATTTGCAATCGAGGGTGCTGTGAAAAAAGTAACATTTCAAAAACAGAAAACTACATACATTTATTGACAAATAAATGTGTATTGTCAAAATACTTTCACAATGTAAACAATAACTATAATGAAAACAAATATTTAAGAGATGCTTTCGGCCCCAAACCAAAATAAGTTTAACCCTCTTGGACTATGTATTAGTATTAGAACTTCTTCAAGTCACTGTAAATGTGGTTTTAGGCCAACACAATTTGACAGCCACAAACCAGGGCTCTCTAGTGACCTGCTGCAAAAAAAAAACTATTTCTCTTTTCTCTTCAATCAATCAACTTTTATTTGTAGAGCGCCTTCCCTACACAAGGCAACACGAAACGCCTCACAACCCACATCACATCAGGCATAAATTATAAACATAAAAATATGATACAAAATACAAAAAAAAATATGATTAAAAACAAGCAAAATAAAATAACAAGTAATTTACCAAATTAAAATCACACATAGAGTAAAATCATAAATAGCCACAGTGCATTAGAAAGTGTACAATTGAAATCCTTCAGTCATATGGACAGTTAAACAGAACTGTTTCAACCTGGATCTGAAAACTGCCAGAGTAGACGCCTGTCTCACATTTTCAGTGAGATTGTTCCAGATTTTAGCCGCATAAATCTGAAACACCGCCTCCCCATGTTTAGTCCTAACTCTGGGAACCAGCAGGAGGCTACTTCCTGTGCTCCTCAGAGTCTGAGATGGTTCAGGTGCAAGGCCATGGAGAGACTTGGGCTTTTTGACAAACACCGATGGAGAAAAACACTGTGGCGAAAGAAAGACGAGGTTCTGAATAAAAACACAGGAAACCTCCTCTGACGTTCAACCAACTCAAGATTTCTATGTTTATGATGTTTGTAAACAAATAGAAACTGAAGATATAACACTGGACGGACACGAGTGTATTTGTATAACACAGTTCATTCACAAGGCAACACAAAAAGGCTTAACAAAACAAGAAAATGAACCTGAAAATCACACATTCACAAACCTGGAGGTGTTTTTAGATCCATTCATCCAAATTTCATGAACAGCGGTTGCTAACCCGCGATGACATCACAGTTTTCAGCCGTATAAAAGCAAAATGATTGCTAATGAATTCATTTTGTTAATTTCTCAAGTGAAGTGAGGTTCTGTACATTCAAATGGCAGTAGTTGCAGCTGTTTCAAATGTTTCAAATAAAAAATAAAAATAAAAAAACACACAAATTTGACTCCTCCCTCTGGTGGCAGCACAGGGAGTTACAGGCGGAAAGCATTTTTTACCCCTCACATTTTCGGCTGAAGACATTATTTCATATCCTTAGACATGAAATGACACAGTGAAAAACCCTCAATTATATACTTTTTAGATGCCAAAAATAATGTGAGTGAAGAGGTACAGAGGTCTTGCATTTTTTCAGTGAGAGAAACTCTTCAGCCTCTTGTGCAGCTACTGTCACATGATTGTCATCTTTTGATTAAAATGCACGTCACGATAAACAAAATTGAGATTTTAATCTTTCAATCTAAAACTTTTTGGCGCAGCCGTATACTGGGCCCACGCTTCTGCTTTGATAAGAATAAACTGATCTAATAGTGTTTTATCAATAAATGAACCAAAGAAAATGTTTTAAGACTTGGGTCTACAGCCTCAGACCTGGAACTACAGCCTGAGTCCTGGGTCTACAGCCTCAGTCCTGGATCTACAGCCTGAGTCCTGGGTCTACAGCCTCAGACCTGGAACTACAGCCTCAGTCCTGGGTCTACAGCCTCAGTCCTGGATCTACAGCCTGACTCCTGGGTCTACAGCCTGAGTCCTGGAGCTACAGCCTCAGTCCTGGATCTACAGCCTCAGTCCTGGATCTACAGCCTGAGTCCTGGGTCTACAGCCTCAGTCCTGGATCTACAGCCTGAGTCCTGGGTCTACAGCCTCAGACCTGGAACTACAGCCTCAGTCCTGGGTCTACAGCCTCAGTCCTGGGTCTACAGCCTGAGTCCTGGAGCTACAGCCTCAGTCCTGGATCTACAGCCTGAGTCCTGGATCTACAGTCTCAGACCTGGATCTACAGCCTCAGTCCTGGTTCTACAGCCTGGGTCCTGGGTCTACAGTCTCAGTCCTTGATCTACAGCCTCAGTCCTGGAGCTACAGCCTCAGTCCTGGATCTACAGCCTCAGACCTGGAACTACAGCCTCAGTCCTGGATCTACAGCCTCAGTCCTGGATCTACAGCCTCAGACCTGGAACTACAGCCTCAGTCCTGGATCTACAGCCTCAGTCCTGGGTCTACAGCCTCAGTCCTGGATCGTGTAGAGAAAGACCAAGGATAGACCAGAGAGAGACCACAGAGAGACCACAGAGAGACCATAGAGAGACCAGAGAGAGACCAGAGAGAGAAAAGAGAGAGACCATAGAGAGACCATAGAGAGACCATAGAGAGACCCGAGAGAGACCAGAGAGGGACCATAGAGAGATCATAGAGAGAGACCACAGAGAGACCCGAGAGACACCATAAAGAGAGACCATATAGAGAGACCATAAAAAGAGACCATATAGAGAGACCCGAGAGAGACCATATAGAAATTCCAGAGACAAAACGTGTGCCTGTGACTAAAGAAGTCTGTCTGTGTTGTTATGTTCTCAAACCAAGAGGTAAAATTAGAGCGACTCAGTGCAGACTAGAAGAAGTCAAGGTAATGACATCGCTAACGCTAATCGCTAAGACAAAACCAGTTTTCCGCATTGCACAATTATGGATGTTTTAACGTCTCCTTCCCTAAAAAGACACGTGTGGCGCCTGCATAAGTCACTCGACGGAGAATTTTGACGGCGACCCAAGACAAATGCGTTACGGCGGATCGGAGCGTGTGTGAGTGTGATTATGTCAGCCCGTCCGCCCACGCCGCGCTCTCTCATCTCTCCGCTCCATTGGCTTTTCTTTGTGCTGGCTTTTTCCTCCTTCCTCACCCACTCAGGACGAGGACGATGTTAGATTCACACACATTTAAACATCAAAGTGGACTAAAAATAAAGGCTCAGTCCCAAACTTGAGCTTGAAACCCGGTGGGCAGGGGAATTACGGTCGTCCCTCCCTCTGTCTGGAGCGCGCAGATTGAAAGTTCTTTTTTTGTCTTTTTCTGGTGGAATTACTACTGTTTTGTTGCACTGATAAAACACCAGATTGAGATGTTTAGAGTTGTTTTGGAAATGATGACATCACAGAATTATTAAGCATGAAGTATTATTATTATTATTAAGTATTTCAAGCCTCATCTTGGATCTACTGAGGCTGTAGAACCAGGACTGAGGCTAGTCCTGGTTCTACAGCCTCAGTCCTGGATTTACAGCCTTTCCGTCCATAGGAGCAGATCCAAAATATCTCTCAATATGGGCTTTCCCAAAATGTTTCCTTTATTGTTGTAGTTGTTTCTTGTCAATGCAGAAGAGTCAAAATTCAGGACAATTATCAACATCCCCCATTGTGTTTGTTATTATTGCATTTCCTGTGTTCAAACATTCTCTGATCTGTTGCTGGTGAATCGAAAACTGCGTAGAGTCCTGTTGTTGTGATAAAGGTCAATATAGTCATTAATAGAATTGAATTGGACTCTGTTGCTTTAAGATGAAACTACAATCGGGGGAATATTAGCTCCAAATATTGTATGGGCTGAAACCGCTCTAGTCTGGAGCCAGTGTGAGCTGAGGGAGCACGGCCGGCGAAGCTCAAAGAACGCGATTGTTTCATTTCCACGCGGCGTGCGGCGTTACGTAACAAAGCGCACGCTCTTAAACAGGACGGCGAAGGCTCCGGGCGACGCGGCGCTGCAGAAGAAACACCGCGACATGAATGAATTGCGAGCAGAGGAGAAACCGCCGAGTGGAGCTCAGCGACGGTGTTCACTGTGTGTGTGAGTGTATGTGTGTGTGCGTGTGTGTGTCTGTGTGAGAGTGTGTGTGTCTGTGTGTGTGAGTGTGTGTGTGTGTGAGTGTGAGAGTGTGTGTGTCTGTGTGTGTGCGTGTGTGTGAGTGTATGTGTGTGTGTGAGAGTGTGAGTGTATGAGGGTGTGTGAGAGTTTGTGAGAGTGTGTGAGAGTGTGTGTGGGTGTGTATTAGAGAGTGTGAGTGTGTGTGAGAGAGTGTGTCTTTGTGTAAGTCTGTGAGAGTGTGTGAGTGTTGGAGTGTGTGAGAGTGAGAGTGTGTGTGAGAGATTTTGTTGTGTGTGAATATTGGAGAGTGTGTGAGTGTGTGGGTTTTTGATCATTCTTTTTGTTTTGACAAACATATTGACAGTGTGGTTAGGTCAAGTTTTTATCAGCTCCGTATTTTAACCAAGGTTAAGCCTTATTTAAACTGCTCCGACCTGGAAAAAACGATCCACGCTTTTATCAGTTCAAGAATTGATTACTGTAATGCCCTTTATTTTGGAGTTCCCCAGTCTTGATTTGATCGTCTCCAGTTAGTGCAAAATGCTGCAGCTCGTTTTTTAACAAACGCGCCCAGACGTGAACACATCACCCCAGTTTCGAGTTGATTTTAAAATGTTACTCTTTGTTTTTAAAGCCCTCAATGGTCTCACCCCTTCGTACTTGTCCAAACTTTTGTCTGTTCGTGACTCAGGCAGATCATTGAGGTCCTCATCTCAACTCCTCCTGGAAGTACCTAGGACCAGGTCCAAACACTGGGGAGACCGGTCCTTCTAAGTCGCTGGACCCAGACTCTGGAACAAGCTGCCCCCTGATATGCGTGTCCTTACTGATTTTGGCCTTTTTAAATCGAGGCTCAAAACATATTTATTCAGACTGGCTTTTAACACTTTTATCACTCAATAGCAGCTGACACTTTTTAAATGCTTTTTTAAATGTTTTATTGTTTTAGTGCATAAATGTTTTAAATCGATTTTATGTAATTTTTTATTTTTTTATTTTTTTTTATTCATTCCAAGCAAGTAAGCGGGCATAGAAATAATTAGTTCAAGCAACTTAGGTACATGTACAAAATATAACAAAGGAGTAATAACAAAAAGAGTGAGTGATACTAACATAACACTTATGGATGCTCGAAAAGGAGTGGGAAGAAGTGAACACTTATTTAATCCCACCCCTAATTACTTCAGTCATTACAAGGGTAAAGAAAAGTAAAGGCTCCGTGAAGCACTTTGGTCGCCTTGAGTGTTGAAAAGGGCTCTATAAATAAAATTGATAAAAATAAATAAATTGATATGCGTGAGAGTGTGAGTGTGCGAGAGTGTGTGATGTGTGTGAATGTTGGAGAGAGAGTTTGTGCAGAGTCCCTTTCAGTTTTAGCTCCTGGTTTGAGAACGTAACCACACAGGCCGAAACAAAGAAAAGTGGAGTTCCCTGTTAGTCACGTCTGAAATTCAAAAAAGGGGATTTTCTGTAATCCTTGGAAGTTGTGCAATACTTCTGTTTGCTGTACAGTGAAAATCAAATCATAATCCAATCTATTTTCCCATTGGGTTTTTTTGTTGAGTGGCTCCTTGCAGATGCAGGAGAATCCAAAGACAGTGATGATCCGAGACATTTTATCACAAGAAAAAGCAAAGAAGGACCCAGCCACCGAACTGAAACGAATCTTAATAAAGTTCAGTTCAGATACAAAATGTAAAATTTTTAGAGAGTCAATGAGTCAAAAGTCAATGAGTATATTTTTGGTCGAATACAGCACTAAAAAAATACATTATTACAAATACAGTTTAAACAAGAGGCATTGTGATCTGCTGCACACACACAAACAGACACACATACACAGACACACACTCGCAGATACACGCACATACATACACGCAAACACACACCTCGACACACACGTAGATGCACGCACACACACACGCAGATACACGTGCACAAACACGGACATGCAGAAAACATGGCAAAGACTACAAACGCCTCTCCTCTGTGCGGTCCAGGCGAGAGACTCCATTTCCCAGAAGGCCGAGCAGCAGGCAAGATCTTAAAAGGAAGGTGTGGCTGTTCTGTGCATCTCACTAACAGTCGCAAATTCCCTTTAAACCCAGTCTGCTGAGTTCAGAGCAGGAGTGACAATCCTCAGGCGGGACCCACACACAAATGCAGGTTTTATTTACCCCAAAAAACTCCTCTTCACATTTTCACATCAGTCGCACGTTTAACCCTGAGGACTGGAAACTCACAAAACATGTGGAAAAGTTGTTGTTTATCCTGAAACTTTAGCACACAGAAAAATACTTTGACACATTGTTTATGAACGTGAGAGAAAATGCGATGGAATATGGGACTTCTCATTGCAGATGTGGTGAAGTTGCAGAGTTTTCAACATATCGTTACTGACGTGGAGGAAGTGGGCTGAGAAATGTCTTGAGGAGAAATGGGTCTAAGGAGAGTGGTGATGATCCAGGACGTTTAAGGACATTTATTAACATTTCTGGACACTGGTCATCCCGCTCTCTATGGCATACTGTAATACCTATTTTTACATCTATCAATATACTAGACATTCAAAAAGTATTTCTTATTGTTGCATTTCCTGTGTTCGAACTGTTTGATTCTCTGATCTGAGACGACCACTGTTGTGATTTAGGGCTGTACGCAATTGCATTGAATTGAAATGTAATTATATATTTATGTTAGTTTTTGCCCTTGCACATGATCTTTAGAATATCACTTCTCTTTGACATATTGAACTTGTATGGATCTACACACATAAGACATGAAACATTGGGTCGGCGTCAATTTTATTTGACGTGATTGTGTAATTACATATGTCAATACGATGATATATTAATCCTTGAATATACTCATGTATCCTTAACCAGAGTATTAAAAGTGTGTTCTTCAGCCAAACTAACGACAAAGATATCACACAAAACCCCCAAACGAGTGAGAGAAGTCTTATCCAAGGAGTGAACCCCTAGACCAGCCAAAGGACTGGGCCTCATCTCTTTGATTTCTTAAAAGAATATTTCTGAGGGAAGTGATTTTTTTCTCAGGGCAAGATGATGAGCTCAGAGACTGCAAAACAAGGTTAACATTTTGGATTTGAATTATTTGAATCTTGGTTCTTCCTTCAATAGAGATGTGTTACTTTTCATGATAAATAAAGAACGACGGACCAATCAGAGGCCTTGATTTGCAGGGGAATTTCCAACTTGCCTTATCAACCATCTTGGTAAACACATCTGCCCCTGTTACAGCGTGAAGCTAACCCTGTGAAGCTAACTAAGCCTGAGAGAACAAATGCCCATATAAGGAAATTGGCTCCAGCTTATGTTATCTTATGTTCAAATTAGCTTCTTTGGCATCACTGGCGACGTCAGCACTCAGTCCACTCCTAATATAGTGGTCTATGATTGGAACAAGGGCCAAGCAGGTAGGAAAAAGTACCTGTAACTTTTTAGGTTAAACAGGGCTGGTTGAAACACGCCCAGTTGGGGGAGAGTAGAGCCGAGTAGAGTAGAGGGGCTTCAGAAACCCTTCCCCAGATGAATAATTTTGTTTCCAAAGTGTTGCAAAGTTTTCAAATAGTTTTCAGATTAACTTTTGCAGAGAAACTCCGTCTTGTTTATGAATGCGAGTGCTGATCCCATCTGCAGAAAAACAGTCTCCAACAATTTCTCTAAATATGAAACCATGATGTAAGAGCACCAACAGGCGCGTTAGCTTGAGAGGCAGATAAGTGCGCCGCGGCAGAGACAAAAACACTCGCAAAGTGGAGTAATTACACAGAAGAGTCGGAAAATGGCCGCTCTCAAAGGCGTTCTCTGACTCCATTGGATTTTTATGGAAAGACTCTGCGCAGGGAGGAATAGTGGAGGACATTTGAGTTTAATTTGATTATTGAGCTACTTAAGAACTGCAACAATGTGAAGAAAATGTTAAAATGACCGAAAATGAACTTTGTGAGGACAAGTAAAGAAAAGTGAAATATATTTTGTTTTTAAAGAAGACAAAAATGTGCCATATGTTTATCTAATGCCCTGTTTCCACCAGCCCTACTTGGCCCTACTCTACTCTACTCGGCTCTTCTCTACCTGGTTGTGTTTCCATTATGCTTTTGTATCTGGCAACCTATCAACAACATACCAGTATCTGGGGATACTCCTGCTTCCAGCATCAATCTGGCTAATCACTGTCAGATGAGCCCAGTTTCCACTTGGCCCTATACTCCCAATTGGAAGGGTTTCCATTGCCCTTGTTTAACTGGTACCAGGTGTTTTTAGTACCTGCTTGGCCTTGGTTCTATCCAGGCCGTGATTGCCTAGAATGCTGCTGGAAGCCAGGGTTACTACAGAATTTCCATGGATACTGTTTTTTGTGGGTAAATTGCCAGAATACAGTACCAGATAGTAAAGCGTATTGGAAACTCAAACAGGTAGAGCAGAGCAGAGCTGAGTAGAGTAGAGTAGAGTAGAGTAGAGTAGAGTAGAGTAGAGTAGAGTAGAGTAGAGTAGAGTAGAGTAGAGTAGAGTAGAGTAGAGTAGAGTAGAGTAGAGTAGAGAATGACAATGTTTAAAACCAGGTTAAAGACAGTTCTGTTTAGCTGTGCATACAACTGAGGGATTTTATATTTTTATCTTTCTTTTTAATGTTCTGTGATTATTTATGATTTTAATGCTTTCTTGTTTTGTTCAGCATTTAATTGTGCTATATAAATAAACTTGCCTTGCCTTGCCTTGCCTTGCCTAGAGTAGAGTAGAGTAGAGTACAGCTCGGCCAAGTAGGGCTGGTGGAAACGGTGCTTAAGACACCTTTGGCTCATGATTATTGTTTTAGATTATTTGAACCAAGTCTCATGGTGCCCTGCCCAATCTGTCAAGGTGCTCTGCCCCCCTCCCCCCAGTTACACTTTGAGCCAGTTTGTTCTTTAAAAAGAAAAGTATTGGCTCCAATTTTGAAAAAAAGGGATTGTGTTAACTGTGTGCTTTATCTTGGATCTTGGACTATTTAACATAGATAACGCTGGGGAACCTATTTTACCTATTTCTATCTTCATGTTGTCTTCATCTTGTGTGTAAGAAAGTGCCCTGTGAGTCAATATTGGAATCCTTAGACTGAGAGCTGATTGGCTGCGTGAGGGTGGTTCTCACTGGTTTTCACTCTTCTCTCTGAAAAAACTGATGTGAAAGAGGCCAAACATATATGTGTGTTTTGAGATCCAGAAATTGAGGATTCCAATGACATAGTTGTATCGTTGTGGTTTGAAAATTTGCTACCGCAAAATGATCATCACGGATATGGCATAATATTTCTTCTTTATATGTTGATATA
Source organism: Knipowitschia caucasica (assembly GCA_964034765.1). Taxonomy (NCBI): domain Eukaryota; kingdom Metazoa; phylum Chordata; class Actinopteri; order Gobiiformes; family Gobiidae; genus Knipowitschia; species Knipowitschia caucasica. The sequence goes on along the minus strand of OZ035828.1, from coordinate 17,544,880 downwards.
AAGTGTTCATATCTCTGTCTTATGAACCAAACTAAACACATGGACACTTCGAGGTTTTTCTAATAACTTTTCTGGGGTGAATTTGGAGTTAGTGTTAGTAAATAGGACAGTTTCTTACGTTGACGATGGCTTCTTTGGTCTGTGCCATGTCTGAAATCACTCCGTCGGTGATGATGAGGAGGACGAAGTACTGGGAGCCATCTTGGACTGCGGCGGCGTATCTGCAACAACAAAACAAGCAGAAACTCCATCAATATTTCCGTCTGATTGGTTTACAAACACATACCACAACACATGGGGGATAGTTTCTTTTTCTCAAGTCATTTATCACAGACATGATTCCATGCACTAAATTATGAAATACCAAAGTAAAATCTCTCCATCATCTTTAAAGAGGACAGGCCAGTTAACTCTTGTGGTTTGCTTTTACTAGACCGTATCTAGTTCACTTGGTTGATTGGCTCTTTGGTTGCTGGGTAGTTGCTAGGTGAGAATTTAGCTCCCAATGTAGCTTCCCTGTGGAGCTTGTTCACGTTAGCTTTAATCGGCTTCTTCCACATTAAGGCAGACACTATCGGTGGCATCCGCACTGAAGAGAACAACAGAAAAAGTGTCTATTATGTATTTGTGTATGTATGATGTATTAGACCCGTCCTTTATTGTCGTTAAGTCTTCGGTCAGGAGCAGTGGTCACCATAGTAACAGGGGACCCACCTCCTGATGTTGAAGCTCTGATTTTTGTATCTGTTTTTAGTGGAATGGGAAACCGGAGCACCTGGCGGAATCCTGGGAGAATATGCAAACTCAACTCAGCCTTCTTACACTTTTATACACATCCCCCTGGCAAAAAAAAAAAAAATCTATCTGTAGACCTTGTTTGTGTCTATTTTTGTTATTTTTCATTATTATCGTCTATTTTTAGTTTTCAAATATTTGTAGTTCATTTCAATATTTTCAATCTGAAATAACCATGGGGGAACATGCATACTCCACTCAGAAAAACCTTATTCCAATCAGGATTCGAACCCATGGCCCTTCTTGCAGCCAAGCGAGAATGCTAACCACTCAGCCACCTGTCCACTCCTTCTATAATCAAAATCGTAATCGTAAATTCATATTCATATTCAAGTCTTGCCATATCGTTCTGCACTTAACCCCTTTGTCACCATCAACACAGACCACTGAGGCCGCAGATGAAGTTAGCAAACAGTGGATATTTTTTCCCCCAAAAATGCCTGCTGCTTTAAGATCCTCATGGTCACGGTGGTGGTGAGAGGAATATGCAGATGAATCTATAAACAGCTGTGTGTCACTGGCTAAAACTACTATAACACGGTCAAAAGCTGTGAAAAGTAGATTTCTCGCGTCCCCCTGGATCAAAACCGATATAAATAACGCATTCCATCAATTCATAAATCAAAGCACGATTATTTCAAAAGCAACATTTGACATCCGCGCACGTCGCTGCTCTTTTGAATGAGTGTGGCGAAGCGTGGAGCCTGTTTGACAGATAAAAGTCATTCTCGCAGCTCTCTGCCCAGATCCACCTTTTCATATGGTAACGACCGGCGCCCGAGGAGATGTTTGGCACCGAGACAGTTCATAAAAATCACAAGAGGATATTTCATGTTTGGCTGGTGGAAGCGATGGCAAGAGATAGTGAGAGACTATGGGGTAAGGTTACTGTCAATAAAAACGTGCATGTCTAAAAAAAAATGTGTGCATATTTATTGGTATTTGTGCATAAACATATTTTATTAATTCATGATTAAGATAATACAAACTAAAAAGACATGGAATTTTGTAATTAAGAATAAATAAAGTGGCTCAAAATCAGGTATATAACTATATTTTATCATTTTGGTCGTAAATGAATGTGTAAGAAATATTAATTCCATAAATGTGTTCATAAGAAGATGTTTCTTGTCCCTCTAAAGGTTTTTTGGCAGTGTTGTTAGCTCCAATGCTAGTTTTATTTTCTTATCCTTATATTGTTTTAGTCTACAGAAATAAATGCATTTATTTTAGTCTAAACAACAGACTAACTAGCGTTACTGAACTAGTGAGTAAAAGTAATGTGTCAAATGTACAAATATAAGATTGAGGTCCACAGGGACAGGGTCTGCTACGTCTAACAACCGAGGATGAGTAAAGCACAGAGGTGTTCTCCATATTGCTCAGGGGCAGTAACAGTGCAAACTATGAATAATCTGGAGGGTTGGGACTGGTATCAACACTTTAACCACATTGATTTGGGGCAAAGGCTTCATAAAATGTAAATGCTAAGAATGTAAAAATGTTGGTTTTAAAATAACATGGTAAGCTGTAAAACTAGCATTGAAGCTAGCCTTAACTAAACACTGCCTAAAAAAACGTTTCTAGAGAGGGACAAGAAACATCTTATGAACACATTTTATGGAATTAATATTTCGTACACATTTATTTACGACCAAAATGATCAAATTTAGTTATATAGCTGATTTTGAGCCAAATTGTTAATGTTGTTGCCCTCTGCCATGATCAACTCTGCGCAGGCTCGATTGTTAATGTCTGTGAGCAGTGACGTCGTATTGACAGTTTGCTGACTGCTGAAATTCGTATTCTCAAAAAGAAAATGCAAGCATACAAAAAAAATCGTATTCAAAAGAACAAAATCACACATACAGTTTTATATTTTTTTATTCTTAATGACAAAATTCCATGTCTTTTCAGTTTGTATTATCTTAATCATGAATTAATAAAAAACAATTATGCACAAATACCCGAATCTCAATACAAACCAACTCCTAATTTCTCTGATGTGCTGATTTTTGAGGATTTATATTATTATTTAAATTTAACTATCATTCTATTGTCCATTTCCCCACAAAAGATCTTATTTTTACCAGATATATCAAAGGTAATTTATAAGATTGTTCTCTTTACTCACTTTGAAACACAGCAACAACATGCTAAAGTTAAAGACCAAATGCTGATAAAGAAAAGCTCACAGAGTTACGAAGACAAACAAGGTAAATACGTAATAATTACTCTTAAAACTAAAAGCAGTCAATGCCTATGGAGTCCAGGGCCTGGTGAGAGGTTAAAGCAGACATATGTAGCAGAATGTACCTTTTTAGCTTTGAGCTTTTAACCATGATACAACATTGTTCCTCATCTAAAGCAAGCCCTTGTTTTTAGATCCGACCATGCTAATATAAGGAACTTCTAAGACAAACATGTGCGGTAACTCCACATCCAAATAAAGTCTATCTTATGCCGCTTTTCCACAGTATCAGTACGGTACAGTACAGTACGCTTCAGCACGGTTGTTTTGAGTTTCCACTAGTGGATGGAATGGGAGATTTGAGTACTTTTCCGTACTGCCTCAGCCTTGGTTCCATCCCCATAGTACCCGTGCCATGACGTCACGTCGGCCCACTGCCTTACACTGATTGGTCAACAAGTGTCGTCACTGGAAGCGACATCTGACCCTTTGGGAAAAACAACTCAACCGCCATCTTTAAAACAGGCTGCTCTGCTCGGCTCTGCTTCGGCTACATTACGTCCTCCTCACTCCAGAGAAATGGAATTGCACAGAAAGCCCCAAAAGTCCTGGTCCTGGTCGGTGGAAGAGGTCCACACGCAGAAGCTAACGTCCTCCCTGTGCTACTGTGCTTTATCTCGTATTATCTGCAGTATCCACGTGTTATTCTGTTTAGTGCTTGTACTTATGTTGTCGTGTGTTTATTTGTATGAGAATCCCTTTCCATAAGTGTGGAGATTACCAACGAGTAATGAGTGACCGGAGTGTTCTCCTCATCTGGACCTGGCCTGGACCTGGCCTGGACCTGGTCTCACACATACGTACTTTTGACTTTGTAAACCTAGCCTAGCCGCTAACTCGCTACCCCTATGGCTGCCGCTGTCTCTCCCTCGGTCCTTTACTGCTCGAGTTGCCATATGACGAGTTTAAACCCTGGATCCTCCTCTGATGGCAGTGATAGATGTGTTAAGTGTAGTATAGTAGTAGCTTTGGAATCCAGAGTTAGTGAGTGAGCTGAGTCTCGAGCTAGCGCTAGCATTAGCTATAGCCTAGCAGTATCCTCAGACATGCAGCCCTCCTCCTCTGCTACACAGGCTGCTGTTGCTACAGGTATGTCCCAGTCCCATTCAGATTGCACAGAGCAGTCAGCACCATTGACTTCACAGTGTCTGAGTCATTCTTTTAAGACATAAGCTTTTTCAAAAACTACTCGTGCTGTGCTGAATTTTCTATTAAACACTTACTCTGATATTATAATAAATCCATGCATCGCACCAGTACTAGTTACGCGTCACACGTAAATGACGTGGTCTGACAACGCTGAGGACATACTGGGGGTACTATTTTTGATGGAAAAGCACGCGAACTGGGCCATGACGCGCCATGTAGAGTCAAAACGTACCGTGCTAGGACTGTGGAAAAACGGCATTATATGAAAATCTGTCCGTTTAAAATCCACTTTTCCTGTAGTGTTCAAAAACCCTACAGAGGCCAAAAACACATGATTAGTGACAGTGAAGCTGTTTTGAGAGCGAGAAACTATACTGACTTGGGTTTTACTACAAAGTTTTTTTTTGCGGTTTGAAATTTAGGTACCCCAGCTTAAAGTGGTTCTCACCTAGGGTTGCCAACCGTCCCTTGAAATACGGAATTGTCCCGTATTATAGAAAAACTATGTGCGTCCCGTATTGAACTGATACGGGACGGCTTTTGTCCCGTATTTTCAGAGCCACCTCAAATGCATCACTCACTCACTGCATGTCACACACACACAGTAATGATCACAGTTGAAGCATCTACCTTTCGGCCAATCAGTGTCAAAGGGGCGTAGGCTTGATCTCAGACGTTGGTTTAATGTTGACAGGCGCCAGCGTGGGCCGTGCCCGCAGCACCATCACGTCAGAAGTTTGGTAAAGTAGCGTCATTTTCCCAAATTCGGACTTCCGCGGTCAATAGCTCACGAAAGCTACTTTGTTAAACAAAAGTAATTGTGCTAAAATGATCATCTCAATGTTTTACAAATTCAATGCGCTGTTTTAATGCAGAGAAATCCTTTGAATCCAATGCACTGCAAGCGCCGAGAAAAGCACTTAGGGACCGTCAACAAATATCCAGACCAGCTTTGTAAACGAACAATAGCTTTTACTGAAGCCACAAACCTGCACAAAACTCAGACAATATAAATAATGATGACTACTACATGAACTAGTAGATGAACTACTACAGGCTGATTTGTGAGTTTTTAATGAATACATATGTTTTTCTTTTTTTATCTGCTTTTACAGAAATTGGTCTTTACTGTAACATTCATAAATAATGTATGTTACAGTATTTGTCTTTTTTATATTTTTTAATTTTTTTATATTACTAATAAGAATGCATTAAGTCCTTAACCAGCCAGAGTTCCACCTATTTATTCAATTTTATTTTTGACTAAGGATTTTTTTTTTATATGTAGTCAATAAATTACAATCTAAAAACTGTGATTGTGAAATTCCATGATTACTGTGTAGACTGAAATTAGGACTAAAAAGTGCTCAACCCGATCCACCCAAATGGTGTCCCTTATTTTTTTGTTCTCAAGTTGGCAACCCTATTCTCACCCCCGCTCCTCGGAGCTTACGTCACTCACATTTCCTGTTCAAATCTTCCTCTAAATGGGCGTAGCCTGGAGGACTAAAGGGGGCGTGAACGAGACTGGGCCGTTTACATTGCTCTGGGCGGGGGGCTGCTGACGTCAGGTCTTGCTTCAGACGTCAGGTCTTGCTGCCGCGCCAGTGTTGGCGCCAGATTCAAAATTCAAATGTAGTAATACAGGTCACCAGCAGATGGCGCCTCACAGACGGTTTTAGGCAGAAAGTTTAACTTTCAACTAATTTGCACCAAAGTGACAAAAATATGACCAGGATATGTGGACAACACTATTGGACACTCATTTATACAGTTTATCAGCAAAAAAAAGTGGATTTGAGGGTGAGTTGTCCTTTAAACACACACTTTTTTTTGTTGTCATTTAACCTTTATTCAGATTCAGTTTATTTGCCATTTGCAGTAAAAAAAAACAACACATTATTCAACCAGGAAAGTCCCATAAAGATAAAGAACCTATAGTTTCAAGGGAGTCCTGGGCAAGAGGCAGCAAAAGTTACACACAATTACATAACATTACAATAGTAGAGTTACAGGTGGTGTGATGGCGTGTGAGCTCTGACCTGGCCACATGGTTGACGATGGGGGCGAAGTTGGTTGGTCCGTAGAGCTGCACGGTCTTCAGGCTCTGGTGGTAGGCCTCCAGGATGCCCTCAATCCCGTTACAGTACGGGTTTTCCATGTTCCCGTTCTGAGGTCACAGAGAGAGGGACGTTACAGACATTAAACCAACACTTGTGCTTTTAGAGCGAGACAAGACACAGGTTCAATTGCTTCAGGCATCGGCAGAGACACTGTGTGGCCTATATGGCATTTCAGCCTTTATACACTTTTCCCCCCTTAAAAAAAAAAAATTCAATCTTTAGAGCTTTTTTCTTGTTTATGTATTTTAGTTACCTGGATTTAGTTTTAAAATATTGTAGTTATTTTCAATCTGAAATAAAATGAACATATTTTAGAGTACTTGTATTCTGCATTATTTTTTTTCATGTATGTATATTTTTATTCAGATTAAGTTCATTTGCCATTTCCAGTAAAACCACATTGGAATAACTGTCCAAGAGCAAGTAAGCAAGTAAGTACTCTTTATGTATACATAGCGCCTTTCATAGACCAGTGTCACAAAGCGCTTTACAAGAGGGGGGCCATTGTTTTGTAGCTGTACTTTGTGGATTGCACTTTGTAATGGACAACTGATATTTTATTGTTTTTACTTCATACATCATAATTGTTTTACTTACGATATTTTTGATACAAATTAAGCTGGCAAATCTGCATATTTAAATGTGTTTCTTGTCTTGTGCACACTGGGGACTTTTGCAAATGTATTCCAAAGTGGTTTGCAGTGTTTTACTGCAAAGAGAAAATAAAACGATAAATCATTTTTTGGAAGGTTCAAACAGACCTACTCCATACGGTCAGTCTGTGTCGTGTACGGTACATAATTCTAATGAAAGTGGAGCTTCACCAGGGGGAACTCATGAGACACGCGTCCGTCCGGAGGCAGCTTGGCCCCGAAGCCCAGAGCGGGGAACATCTTATCGCTGTCGTAGTCCTGGATGATCTCGCCTACGGCCTTAAGCGCCATGGCGTAGGCGTTCAGCTGGTAAGGGTTCATGTAGTGCAGCGATGTGGACTGGGACGGGTTTCCTGCAACACAAACACACACGCACACACACACACACACACACACACATTCACACACAAAGTTCACTTTTTTTGGTCTGGTTCGCTTTAACTGTACCAATTCTAGCTCACTTGGTTGATTGGCTCGTTCGTTGCTGGGTAGTTGCTATGTGAGAATTTAGTTACCGATTTAGCACACAAAAAAATCAGTGTTTTACCAGATTTGTAAAAAGTAAGTAAGTTTACTTTAATATTGTTTTATTTTATTTTTTTGTATATATATATTATTTTTGTGTACAGTATATATACATACTTTCTCTTTATTTGTCTATGTATTTGTTTTGCTTTGTTTTGTTTTATCCCTTTTTTTTGACACAAGGGGAGCATAGTGGGGTAAAAAAAAGAAGGGAACAAAAAAAAAAGAAATTAAAATGTGTCTGGTTAAGCTGTATGTATTAAGAAAACAGTGTGAACTAATGAAGATGACACAATAAAGTATGAAAAAAAAAAAAAAAGTTAGTATTCTAAACTTTTTTTTTTTTTTATCCTGAATTGAATAATACATTTACCAGAGAGCCTTCCGTCCAGGTTCACCCTCCACAATGTGTCAGTAAATCCTTCACGGTATTACTCCTCGGCTTGTTTCTAGAATTGTAGATTTGCTCGTTAATTGTTTTTCTCTCTTTTTGACTCAGATTTGTTTTTTGGTCCAGACTCTGCCTAACTCCCGTTTTTGCCTCAGCCTCCAGCCCAATTCAATCCAATGTATTCTTGTATAGCCCTATATCTCAGAGGACTTTACAAAACCGTTGAATTCGCCAACACAGTTCAGAGAATTAAACACAAGAAATGCAATGATAAAAACACAGAGCCATTGGTCCACACGGGGCGGATGACCAATGTCCATAAATGTTGAGAAATGTCCATAGATGTTGTTGAATGTTGAGTGTCCTGGACCACTGTCCTTTTAGTCAGACCCAGACGAGGTCCTGCCCAGCCCAGTTCTTGTTTGCATTACTTTTTCCATTTGTCTGCTATTTTGCTTACAACACACGATAAAGACAGAATATTGTGGTCTGATTTGTTCAAAACACAATGCTAACCCTTTTTTTACAAGACTTTCTGTCGGACATGGACTATTCGTGGGGGTTGGAAGGTCCGGTACCCCAGCTTTAACCAGTTCATGATGATATTAGACCTGCTAACATTGATATTCTGGTTCCCTTTAATCACATTTCCCACCCGCAGACACACATTGCACTGTTGTAATCACTCACCGTTGGAGGCTGTGAAGTCGATGGCCACCGTGAAATTGATCTGCGTTCTGTGAAAGAGACAAGAGAAAATCAACAACAAATAAAATCCACCCCCTTCAGACACTATGGATGATGTTACAGCTTCTTCTTCAGCGTTTTGGGCTCATCCATAATCCAGATTTTTTGTTTCTACTTGCATAGAATCGACAGGTGTAATTTTAGATGAGGAGAGAGCGAACAACAACAAAATGGTTAACTTCATGAAACCCGTTAACACTAGGACTTCTATTTTTCTCAAACTACACGAAAAATCCCTCAAAAAGTGTGTTTTCCACCAGTTAAAACACAAGTGATTTAAATAATGGCTGCGGTTGTTACCTTTACACACATTTAAGAAGAGCTAAAACTGGTGAATATAACTTAAATACAGGAAAAACAGTTTGTTGAAAAGCTTATTGCTAATGGCTGATTGTAAACATTGTGTTGCTATAGTAACGAGCACCAGGATCAGTCCAGGACCAGTACAGAACCAGCACTTTAGGGGAAGAAAGGTACTGGTTCCATAGACTGTTTGTTGCCTTTAATGCTCTGTGAATGAAACCTAGAACTATGCATATTTAAAAAAAACCTAAAATTCAGTAAAAATTTTGACAGATGCGCATTGGAACAAAAAACAACATTTCCTTATATGGGCATTTGTTCAGATGGCTTTAGCTTTGTGCCATAATTGGCTGACCTGTTGCTATGGATCTCTGTTATTATTGACTGCTATGGGTAGAGAAGATCAAAATATAAAAACCCGCAATATAGAAAGCTCTTAACAACGCAAACATTAAAGCCAAAATGGTGGTTGTGATGCAAACAGTTATTGAGCTAGAGCAGTTTACTTTTCATATAGGTCAAGAGGAGTCAGAGTTGGAGCAAAATTTCATCCATTAGCACTTACCTATTGGGCTTCATTGCTCGTGGACTAGCAAAGTCTATGATTGGTGTGGCTAAAGGTAAATGTAAAGGTGCACTTTATTAATCCCCGTAGGGCAATTCAATCCTCTGCATTTGACCCATCCTGATGCTGCGAATGCTTACGTCAGGAGCAATGGTCGCCGTAGTAACAGCGCCCGGGAACCCATCTCCAGATGTTGATGCTCGACTTGCTCAGGACTACTGGAGCTGGAGGATTTAACCTAGTGAGCATGTTTTATGTATGTGTATTTGTAACCCTGGGTGAGTTCAGCCCAGTGCAGGGTGAGCTCCAGGACACAGAGAGGATGTGCAGCAGTCGCTCTCTCTCTAATTACACTAACAAAGCTTCTAATGTAGTTTATTCTCAAGTAGCTCCTCTCACACTTCTGCTGCAGAGACACAACAGACACGTCCCATTATCTCATATTCGGTTTTTGACCTCCTCATTCTTCTTCCTACGATCCAAATGCCATATCCAAACAGAGATTATATGTATGATTTTTTTCATCAGCCTAACCCTGACGTTTGGTGGATACTTGTAAGAGAGACTAAGAAGTTAAACGCATTTCCAAGTTTCTTTTATCACAGTAGCAGCTTGCTCAATGAAGCCCAATAGGGAAATGCTCATAGAATATGTTTTTCTCCATCTTGCTCTGGCTCCTATTCACTTACAATGTAAAGTGAACTCCTCTAGCTCAGTAAAGTTGTGACACTCATGATTTTGGGCTTTAATAATGGTCCTCTATGGTCCTGATGCCTCCATTCGCGGGGAAACTCCAGCTTTTATTTTTGTGAATTTTACAAAAAAAAACAGGCAGGTTAAGCAGGTTTAGCAACTTAATTCAACATGCCGCTGTGTAATAGACATTTAAACGTAACTTCACAGTGAAATTGTAAGCTAATTGTTTGTGCTCATTGCTTAGTGTTGACATGGAACCTGCAAATTTAAACATGTGGTTTTAACAGTAATAATCAAGGCAAGGCAAGGCAAGTTTATTTATCTAATTTAATTTAATTTAATCAACATTGGAATCTTCACAGACCATGTTGAAGATATGTTTAAAATCATCCGCATTTTCCCTCCAGTACTTCCCACTCCCCATTGGCCGTGAGCTCTATAGAATTATAATAACTTCCTCTGCATTTCCATATTAACCCTGCAGACGTGAGGGGCATCGACCCGACCTGCACTACGGCTTCATTAAGATTTAAACGCTCTTATGCACAGCCATAGCTGTGGCTACAAGTCAGAGGTCACAGCTTTAGGTGGAGACATTTGCATGAACAGCTAAAGTATGTAATTTTCATCAACTATGGATTATTATGTGATGGTGTCGACAAAGTTGAAGTGAAAGTGGGCGGGCAAGGTGGACTTTTGGCAGCTTCTGACCGTGTTACAGTGGGTTTTCTCTATCATAGTAGGGTCTTGATAGCATGTTTTGACTAATTTATATTCTTCAAATGCCTTTGAATGCTTGTTATATACTTGCAGATTTGATTCCATCTCTCATTCGTGAACATAGGAGGAAGTTTGCCAAGATCACAAGATTGCACAACAGTAACGTATGAACTCGGACTTGTCAAAATCAGACACGTGCTGCTGGATTCAACAGGCGGTCTAGGAAGGAGGCAATTTTTTAGCGATTTTTGGATAACTCAGTTCAATGTATTGTGTACAGTGTGATCTGAGTGAAAAAAGAGGGAAGGCCTGTATCGAGAGAGACACTTTCCCCTATAAAACTTCAGAAAAAGGTGGATTAAGCTCCGCCCACTTTCAAGCTCAATAGTGCTTTTTCTTTTTAACACAGTCCATATGCTTTTTAAAAGTACTCAGTGTTCAACTTGTTTGAAATAAATTGAATAGTGAGATCGTCAACGACTCACCCTCCTTTGATGTAGTCCAAGAACGTGAACTCAGACTCCACGGTGAAGGACAGGAGGGTCACCTGAAAACAAAAAATAGTAGAAATAAAATCTTATGAATGCAAAGTCTGGACATTTGTAGAAGTACTTGTGTGCAATACTCACGGTGCCAGAGTTTACATACTTCTTTTTCTTCATTTTCTTCTTTGTGTTCATGACCTGCAACGTATTTTTGCAACGTAAGTAAGTTGTGTTCAGAGGAAACTGGTTTACTGCTTCTTAAAGCTGGGGTACCTACATTTAAAACCACAACAATAGAGCAATGTGATATAATCTTGTAAGTAAGTAAGTAATCTTTATTTATATACCGCCTTTTCACTGCAGATCTGAGTCTCAAAGCGGTTTACAATTGTTAATTTTGGGCATTTGTCTCTCACTCCACACAGAGATGGGAGCGGGGTCGCCAGTACAGGAAGCGCATGCCAGAACTATTGGACATATTTTTAGTGGTAGGGGAAACCGGAGTACCCGGAGGAAACCTACGCAGACACGGGAAGAACATGCAAACTCCACTCAGAAAGGCCCTGGTCCAACCAGGATTCGAACCCAGGACCTTCTTGCTGAGAGGCGAGAGTGCTATCCACTCAGCCACCTGTGCCTGCTCTCAAAACAGTTTGTGTAATGGTGATTTGTCCATAACGTAAACCTTTGAGAAACTTACACCAAAACAAAACAAAAGGCCATTTAAGGCATTTTCAAATTGGCTTATGCAGTGAAGAGTGTTTTATTGACCAAGCAAATGGCATACATGCAAGCTGCAGCCTCTCCTCATGCTGGTAAAATGTCCCCAAAATGCCCTATTTAATCCTGTGACCTAATGAAATTAAATAAGCAATAATTAACGCTACTTATCTTAAACAAAAGACCTCAGCAGAATATAACTAAAGTCAATTCGCATAAATCAATTCTAAAAATAGTCAAATAGCTGCAACAGTTTGCTTCTATCCTGAGTTTTCACATGGACTTGTTTTTGACCACTCTCACATCTTTGGATCAGCTTTTCCAGACAAAAAAGATAAGACGAGAGGACTTCCCCCATTCAATCAGCTCAAAGGGTCCAATAGTGACTCCCAGGGCTGCCAGGATAGAACGGAAAAAAAAAAAAATCTACTGAGATTAAGACAGCAAGTTGTGGTCTGATTTGTTCACAACATTTTACAATCACAAGACTCTTTCTGTTGGAACAAACATTATTATAAGTCAGGCACCCAAACTTTAAATACACTTATAATATGCCATAGAACCACCAACGCAAAATCACATTGTTGCTTCTGCACTAAAAATACAAACATGGACAGAGCTGACAAAACAACATTTCTTGGAGTAATTTTTGAATGTTGCAAAGAAAAATGGTGGTAACATAAAGTACAAGTCCAGAGCATCTCAAAGTGAACGTCAATTACTTTTCAAACTGTGTAGTGAAGACAACCATTTGCAATCACGTGCTTGTAAGCCCTGCCCATAATTACTTTGCAACTTCCTGGACGAATGCCTCTCGTCATTGGTTCAGCTTACTGATCGTAGTTATGTCAAGGGGAGGGACTATTTCAGAATTCAGATATATAATTGTTGAAAAATACTTACTCATACTCTGTATAGTACAGTGTCCCATGATCAGAAATATACATTTGAAGTTGCTGATATCACCTTTAAAATCAAGTTATAAAAATTGGTAAACTGAGGATCCTAACTATCAGTATTAAAGAGAATAGACTAAATCAGCTCTGCAAGTGTCTCTCTGGCCTCGTTCTAAAGCACATCTGTGACATGTTAGTGTCATATGAATCAACTCTGAGGAGCACAGGGACTGGTCTTGCTGGGACTGGCCTCTTTCTGGTGTCCAAAGTCAGGACTAAACATGGAGGGTCAACATTTCAAATTCATGTAGCTAAAATCTGGAAAATTGTTCCTCAGCATGTATGACAGGCCACTTCCTTGGCAAGGTTTACATCCAGATGTTGGTGTTGTTGCAATGTATTTATTTATATACTTTATTGATCCTGAAGGAATAAAGTATATATCTATCTTATTTGACTTTTTGTAAATAATTATTACAAATGCTTCATCTGTATTGGGGAGAATTTTTTAATTTTATTGTCTGTTTTTGAATTGATAGTGGAAAACTGACAAGACGTAACAACCAATTGTGTTACGTCTTGTCTAATGAGATGGTCTCACTTGTAGCTTTGTTTTTGTCAATTGTATAATGTATGCAACTTTGATTGTATTTCACTTTGAAATACATATTTCTGTAGTATTGTCTATATTAAGTGTTTTTCAAAAAATATAAATATTCAAAACAGTTCCTTGCTTTTACCAGTAAGATTTGCTGGAGGAGTAGAGTTTGACCAATGGGTAGCAACAACAAAATCAAAATGATAATATGCAAGACATTTATTTAATTTTTTTTCTCATTATTGCCCGAACATTAGTCCTGGAACACGTTGGAACAAGAACCCATTTCCGTGAGATCAACAGAAGATGGACTTTCCACCACAAAACACAGAGTGAACAAGTGAAAGTAAACTTGGACTGTTGTTGTTGTGATTCCTCATGCGTTCAAGTCCTCGTCAGAAAAGCTACAAAAATGGTCATCTCAGATGGTCAATGCTTTTGAAATAGGGACCTTTTTCCTGCCCTTCAAAGGTCCTTCATGACCCATGCCGGACATTCCAAAAGTCTCCATTCTCAAACAGGTGACGACTGTAAAAGCTTTTCTATCATGGGACCAATACGATGTCATTGGAATCTGTAATGTGTGCCACATCTTTCTAAAGGGACCAATGTGTTTGTTAAATGACTTTAACAATTCATCAAGAAATCAAACATTCCTCCATGATATGTTTAAGTCCTAATATCTGTGGTAAAAACTAAACTAAGCCAAATTAAAAAGTCTCAAATGAGTTGTGGTGTTTTGTCGAGTCCATCTCTATCGTCTATCGTCACCGGATCTTTAAGCACAGTTCCCAGATGGAAACTTCGTAGTTTCATTTGTTGCTCTGTCTGAGATCAGGTTTTCACATGTCTCTTCAGAGTTTGCACAGTCACTTGAATGAATGTGATTCCTCCTGTGTTCAAGCCCATGTCAGAAAAGCTACAAAATGGTCATCTCATCAGGTCAATGCTTTTGAAATAGGGACCTTTATCCTGCCCTTCACAGGTCCTTCATGACCCATGCCGGACATTCCAAAAGTCTCCATTCTCAAACATTGTTCAGTACAGGTGATGACTGTTGAAAGCTTCTCTATATCATGCGACCAATACGATATCATTGGAATCTGTAACATGTGCAAAATCTTTCAAAATAGACCAATGTGATTGTTAAATGACTTTAACAAATCATCAAGAAATCAAACTTTCCTCCATGATATGTTTAAGTCCTAATCTCTGTGGTGAAAACTAAACTAAGCCGAATTAAAACGTTTCAAATGAGTTTTGGTGTTTTGTCGTGTCCATCTCTGCGTCTATCGTCGCCTGGTCTTAAAGCACTGTTCCCAGATGGATGGATGTGCTTCTTGGGTTGGGAAATGTTTAAAAGGTGAAGGCCTTTCTGACCCGAGAGAAGAACCGTGCCAGGCCAGACTTAGGACGGTTCTGGAGCTTTCTTAGCTCAATGTTGAATTGTTCCAACACTTCTGTTTCAAACTCTTCAATGGAAATAATATTCACTTTAAGACGTTTAGCGACTCTCTTTCCAATCTTCTCCAACTGTTCAGGTTTAAATTGGCTTTGGTCTGTGACATTGATGCTCGTCGCGACCTTCCTCTGCAGCTCAATGGTCATCAGTGAGCGAGCGTGCAGGTCTTTCTCTTCCCCAGCCATTTCAAAGACTTTCCTGACAAAGGATCGTGTCAGGTAGTGAGCCGTTTTACGTGCTGTAGCTTTAGACGGCTCGTTATAAGCCTCAGTTTCAGGGGCTTCATTTTCAGATTCCATGTTTTCTTGGACGATGGAGATGTTGACTTCTTCTTGACAAGATTCATCAACTGGATCCAGGTCCTCAGGTCTGTCTGAGATCAGGTCCTTGCATGTCTCTACAAAGGACTTATTACATGTTTCTGGGACAATGTTTTCTGACTCTGAGCTTCCCTCTACTATAAAGATGCTGCGTTCTTCTGGACGAGGTGTGTCTATTGCACCGGCCTCTCTCTCTTCCTCTGGTCTGTCTGAGATCAGGTCCCCACATGTCTCTACAAAGGACTTAATACATGTTTCTGGGACAATGTTTTCTGACTCAGAGATTCCCTCTACTATAGAGATGGTGCTTTCTTCTGGACGGGGTGAGTCTACTAAACTTTTCTCCCTCTCTTCCTCTGGTTGATCAGAGGTCAAGCTCTCGGGTTTCTCTTCTGACAAAGTTTCAAGAGTTTCGTTTGTTGCATCCATGTTTTTTTCCTCCATGCATATGCTGGTTTCTTCTGGACAGGGTGGATCTATTGGACTGAGCTCCTCCTGGTCCTCTGCTCTGTCTGAGATCAGGTTTTCACATGACTCTTCAGAGCAGCCTTCTTCCGCAGTCACCGACTCGTTACTGTTCTGGTTTTCTGTCGGTATGGTCTGTCTCGCTTCACTTGTGGTATTATCAGCCCAATCCAAAGTTCCATTGTTTTCTGTAATCACTCCCATGTTGGCCAATATGGAGAGGATGTCATCAGGCAAACAATTAACGTTTACTTGAGGATTGTTCTCGTCAATTGTAGCCTTCTGGTCGACATTGAGGATATTGACTTCTTCCCTCAGTGCAGGTTCCAGGAGAAGTTCAGATGAGCATTCCTGTTCAATTGGCGCAGGAATTTCACTGTCATATGAAGACAGTATCTCAACTTCAGCCTCTGGTTCTTGCAGCGATGGTTCCTCTGCTTGAATTACATCCTCAACTACATTTAATTCAACCATTTCCTGTTGAATTTCTGCTGGGGTGCAAATCTGAGTTTCCTCCATTGTGTTCTCAGACAAGCTGCTAACATCCACAAACTCCTGATCAGGGGAAACCTCCTCAGGTTTCACACTTTCACCAATGTCCTTTCCATCCTCAACAGTCACAGACAGGGTTTGTTTGTCTGGCAGTTCAGATGTTTCACACAACTGTTTCATTTGTGTCACTTCCATCATGGGCAGAGCAGCCACGACCTCTTCCACAGGGCGCTGGATCTCCACTTCTTGCTGGTGTGAGAGTTCTTCAGCCACTTGTTGGACAACTACCAGCTCTGGCTCAGAAAAGCTGTATTTGTATCCAAAGACATTGAGCATTTTGGCTGCTGCATTTCGTTTGGCATCTTTTTTGTTTTCTCCGCGCGCGAACACTGTCTCCTCTGCCACCACGAGTTTCATTGTGAAAACACATGGATCCGTGTCTTTGTTGACATCCACTAAGGTGTACTCTTCAGGCTTTCCTCTCAAGTTCATCACCAGTTCATTCAGGACCTGCACGGATGGCTTTTCTGCTGTGGTCTTTGTCTTCTCACTCAAGGCACGACCACGTTTCCTCTCCCTCTTTTGATTTGGGTTTTCAGGAAGGGGAAGAAGACGCAGATCTGGTAGAATCTGCTGTGCTGCATCTAATTTGGCCGCGATTTTGGTCGGACCTTTTCCTTGTCCCTCGAACACATCAACCTTCAGGATAACTGTGAAGATTGCGTCATGGATGGGGCCTTCTTGTTCTTCGTAAACATACTTAGCTTCAAAATAATGTTTGGCAGCTAGCTCAAACACCTCACAGATCTCGTTTTTGTAGCCAACGTCGATCTTCTTCCTCCAATACATTTTGTTCTTGTTTGTCGCAGCCATTTTAACAATACTGACTTTGTTAAGTTGAGTTGAAGTTGCTTATGTGCTTTAGAATCCTTGTCTCGCCTTTCTAAAACCTGTAGCTTAATACGGATCTTACTCACACACACACAGACTATAGGCCTGATCAGGATGATGATGTCAACAAAGCACTTTCTGGGTTCCGGAAGCATCATGGAATGTCAAGTTTGTGTTGCCATGGAAACGGAATCCTTCCAATGAAAACATCTGTTATAATTACTGCTCATTATAAAGGCATGAATATTACAACTTAAATATACAGGGTTTTTACAGAATCACTCAAATAATCATCTATTTAAAACTCAACAATGTATTTACGACATAATGAATAATAATACAAATAAAAACAGTTTTATTTAACGCTGCTCAAGGGGACTCACAGTTGCTTTTAGTGTAATATCATTGGCTAATATCAGTGGCTTCAGACAGTCGGACTCTGAGGAGCACAGGGACTTTGAGGAGCAAAAGGACTGGCCTCCTGCTGGTGCCCAGAGTCACAACTAAACATGTGGAGGCAGCGTTTCAGATAATTTCAGATAAAATCTGGAACAATCTTCCTGAAAATGCGGAACAGGCCTCTACTACTGTCCAAATCCATATTTGAAACCTTTCTGTTTAGCTGTGCATACAACTGATCTGCAATCCTATTGATGTACAGTGATTTATTTATGATTTTCCTTGTGCGATTGTTTTTTGTTTTGTCTTTGAGTTGCCTTGTGTATGAACTGTGCAATACAAATAAAATTGCCTTGCCTCAAAATGGAGTTTGAAAAGCTACCATATTGACAGTGCGCTTGTACTGGAGCTACAGCTGTGGACTCCTGCTGTTCTAATGGAGGTTTACAAACTTATTTTAAAACTTGTTATTTACGGAAGTGACCGTGCTCCACTGAAATACTCTCATTATTCTAAAATGGCCCTGATTAAGGATGTTTGAATCAAGGACTGATACCCCTCCAAACCACAAATAAATCTGTTTTTATTGTGTTAATTAAATCTGGGGCACGTAACTATCATACCATACAAACCGTGTCAATAAAATCCATGCCATTCCTTAATCTCCTGCTCCATCCTTATGAAGCTGAATGCGCAGGTTCAGACTGAAAGACCGAGTGCCTGCCAATCTCACAGCTCTGCCAGCCTCGAGCCTCAGCCAATCACACAGCCCGGCCAGCCTCCTGCCAACCCTCTCACAGCAAAGCGGGCAGTTTAAAAGGCAGCCACTTCCTGACAAGCAACGCTTCCTAAGGCTCTTAAACACTCACCACCTCCCCAGCACCCCCTCTGGCTCCTGCTCTGGCTCTAGGCTCCTGCTCTGGCTCCTGCTCCGCCTACGCCCCATCCACACCATAATCTAGCCACCACCAGTGCTTGACCCCGGGGGATCTGAGATCATATTCAGCTGCAATCGATCTCATTGCTGCAAGTGTCAGTGCCGGGGTCAAGACGCCAAACAAATAAATCATTTTTAATGTATTAATTGTGTCTTTGGTCTCTTCAGATTGAACTATCACTGTGAATAAGACCTGAGAGAATGGAAAATGAAAAAAACCTGAGAGAATGAAAAATACTTACTCATACTCTGTAAAGTACAGTGTCCCATGATCAGAAATATACATTCTTTTCAGAAGGAAATACAATTGAAGTTGCTGATATCACCTTTAAAATCAAGTTATAAAAATTGGTAAACTGAGGATCCTAACTATCAGTATTAAAGAGAATAGACTAAATCAGCTCTGCAAGTGTCTCTCTGGCCTCGTTCTAAAGCACATCTGTGACATGTTAGTGCCATATGAATCGACTCTGAGGAGCACAGGGACTGGTCTTGCTGGGACTGGCCTCTTTCTGGTGTCCAAAGTCAGGACTAAACATGGAGGGTCAACATTTCAAATTCATGTAGCTAAAATCTGGAAAATTGTTCCTCAGCATGTATGACAGGCCACTTCCTTGGCAAGGTTTACATCCAGATTTTGGTGTTGTTGCAATGTATTTATTTATATACTTTATTGATCCCGAAGGAATAAAGTATCTATCTATCTATCTTATTTGACTTTTTGTAAATAATTATTAAAAATGCTTCATCTGTATTGGGGAGTGTTTTTTTATTTTATTGTCTGTTTTTGAATTGATAGTGGAAAACTGACAAGACGTAACAACCAATTGTGTTACGTCTTGTCTAATGAGATTGTCTCACTTGTACCTGCCCTTCAAAGGTCCTTCATGACCCATGCCGGACATTCCAAAAGTCTCCATTCTCAAACAGGTGACGACTGTAAAAGCTTTTCTATCATGGGACCAATACGATGTCATTGGAATCTGTAATGTGTGCAACATCTTTCTAAAGGGACCAATGTGTTTGTTAAATGACTTTAACAATTCATCAAGAAATCAAACATTCCTCCATGATATGTTTAAGTCCTAATCTCTGTGGTGAAAACTAAACTAAGCCAAATTAAAACGTTTCAAATGAGTTTTGGTGTTTTGTTGTGTCCATCTCTGCGTCTATCGTCGCCTGGTCTTAAAGCACTGTTCCCAGATGGATGGATGTGCTTCTTGGGTTGGGAAATGTTTAAAAGGTGAAGGCCTTTCTGACCCGAGAGAAGAACCGTGCCAGGCCAGACTTAGGACGGTTCTGGAGCTTTCTTAGCTCAATGTTGAATTGTTCCAACACTTCTGTTTCAAACTCTTCAATGGAAATAATATTCACTTTAAGACGTTTAGCGACTCTCTTTCCAATCTTCTCCAACTGTTCAGGTTTAAATTGGCTTTGGTCTGTGACATTGATGCTCGTCGTGACCTTCCTCTGCAGCTCAATGGTCATCAGTGAGCGAGCGTGCAGGTCTTTCTCTTCCCCAGCCATTTCAAAGACTTTCCTGACAAAGGATCGTGTCAGGTAGTGAGCCGTTATACGTGCTGAAGCTTTAGACGACTCGTTATAAGCCTCAGTTTCAGGGGCTTCATTTTCAGATTCCATGTTTTCTTGGACGATGAAGATGTTGACTTCTTCTTGACAAGATTCATCAACTGGATCCAGGTCCTCAGGTCTGTCTGAGATCAGGTCCTCGCATGTCTCTACAAAGGACTTATTACATGTTTCTGGGACAATGTTTTCTGACTCAGAGCTTCCCTCTACTATAGAGATGGTGCGTTCTTCTGGACGAGGTGTGTCTATTGCACCGGCCTCTCTCTCTTCCTCTGGTCTGTCTGAGATCAGGTCCCCACATGTCTCTACAAAGGACTTAATACATGTTTCTGGGACAATGTTTTCTGACTCAGAGCTTCCCTCTACTATAGAGATGGTGCTTTCTTCTGGACGGGGTGAGTCTACTAAACTTTTCTCCCTCTCTTCCTCTGGTTGATCAGAGGTCAGGCTCTCGGGTTTCTCTTCTGACAAAGTTTCAAGAGTTTCGTTTGTTGCATCCATGTTTTTTTCCTCCATGCATATGCTGGTTTCTTCTGGACAGGGTGGATCTATTGGACTGAGCTCCTCCTGGTCCTCTGCTCTGTCTGAGATCAGGTTTTCACATGACTCTTCAGAGCAGCCTTCTTCCGCAGACACCGACTCGTTACTGTTCTGGTTTTCTGTGGGTATGGTCTGTCTCGCTTCACTTGTGGTATTATCAGCCCAATCCAAAGTTCCATTGTTTTCTGTAATCACTCCCATGTTGGCCAATATGGAGAGGATGTCATCAGGCAAACAATTAACGTTTACTTGAGGATTGTTCTCTTCAATTGTAGCCTTCTGGTCGACATTGAGGATATTGACTTCTTCCTTCAGTGCAGGCTCCAGGAGAAGTTCAGATGAGCATTCCTGTTCAATTGGCGCAGGAATTTCACTGTCATATGAAGACAGTATCTCAACTTCAGCCTCTGGTTCTTGCAGCGATGGTTCCTCTGCTTGAATTACATCCTCAACTACATTTAATTCAACCATTTCCTGTTGAATTTCTGCTGGGGTGCAAATCTGAGTTTCCTCCATTGTGTTCTCAGACAAGCTGCTAACATCCACAAACTCCTGATCAGGGGAAACCTCCTCAGGTTTCACACTTTCACCAATGTCCTTTCCATCCTCAACAGTCACAGACAGGGTTTGTTTGTCTGGCAGTTCAGATGTTTCACACAACTGTTTCATTTGTGTCACTTCCATCATGGGCAGAGCAGCCACGACCTCTTCCACAGGGCGCTGGATCTCCACTTCTTGCTGGTTGGAGAGTTCTTCAGCCACTTGTTGGACAAGTACTAGCTCTGGCTCAGAAAAGCTGTATTTGTATCCAAAGACATTGAGCATTTTGGCTGCTGCATTTCGTTTGGCATCTTTTTTGTTTTCTCCGCGCGCGAACACTGTCTCCTCTGCCACCACGAGTTTCATTGTGAAAACACATGGATCCGTGTCTTTGTTGACATCCACTAAGGTGTGTGATGGCAAGCGACTAGTATTCATATCTCCCTGCTCCAGGAAGGAGCAACTCTGCCTGGTTCTATTCATATGTCCCTGCTTCAGGAAGGAACCGGGTCCCCCGACACCTACAGACAATGGCGTAAATCACTGTCTCACTCTCGCCCCCCTTTCGCCTCTTGCATATCTATCGGTCTGTATGTGTGCATTTTCTACATCCTGCTTCTCGTCACACCCTTGTGTCTTTCGCGTCTGCATCTGTATGACCTGCATTTTCTACCATTGTCTGTCTGTTCGCACCTACATCCCCAGGCGCCTCCTCACCGGTGGCCCCCCTCCCATTCTGTTGTGGGCGGGACTGTCTTTCGTGTGTGTCTGTATACAGGAAACTTGGAGCTCTGTTTCAGAGCTGGGACATGCTGCTTTTGAGTGGATGTGCTGGCCCTCCGCACTGTGCGTTAACAATAAACTTACGCTTTTGATCAGACAAAGGACCTTTGAGTTTCCTCCTTCATGGGGTATATAATTCTATAACAATTTGGCGTTGCTGACATGTCTTGGCATGGGATACTTTCGGCGGGACGAGCGGCTTTGTTTGGCCGACCTGGATCACCAGCCTCTGTTCCTTTTTGGAGACAAGGGAGAGCGCGCTCGTCCACGCACGGAAGGAGTCCTTTTGCCACACAAGACCAAAAAGAACCTAATCTGGTGAGTCTTGTCTTTTCATCTGCGTAACGAGCCCAGGGCAGCACTTAAGTGTACACGGGGATTTGTTTATTTATGTATTTTTGGGGTATTTCATTCATTGCCACAGCATAGTCTGTGTGCGGGATTTTTTGGGGGGCTTTTTGTTCTAGATTGAAAACTAGCGGCTGCGCGTTAGTATCGTCCTGTAGGCGACCCTGAAAATTTCTCCAAGTGTCTTCAGCCAGAACCGCTCCATTTCAAGAACGCGCGCTCGCTGGTTGAACCAGCGAGGGGGGAATGGAGCGCCCCAAAGTGGGTAGGAGCAGGGAGAGAACTAAGCGGGTTAGGCCCATTGTTCGTACGAGAAAATGGGTAAAAATCAATCTAGGAGATGCAAGCTATGGAGTGCTTGCCTATGGTGCAGGCCATTACGCATCTTGCGTGATAATTTAGAAGAAGAAGGGAAGAAAAAAAAAATACTTGGTTTTAAGAATATCACGGCAAAAGAGGTTAGAGAAAGAAATATGTAAAAACAATAGCTCCTCCGCCCTTCACCGAAGCGGAGAACACAGAGGCGGACACACACACACATCCCCCACACCCCCACCCTACCCCTACTAACAATAAGTGTGCACCCAAACAAGGCGTTGGGTTTTTTAAAAAATGAGCAGACTACTTTTGTCCCTCTTCCTCTCCCTATCCAGGTCTGTCGGCGCCTTTCCTCCGCGCACTGTCCTCTGCCTCAAAGCACCAGCCCCACGCCCCAACCACAGGCGGCGCTCGCACCAGCTGAGACCCCGCGAGAAGTGGGCCCAAACCGCAGAAGAAGAAGAGGCGGAAACAGACACACGCTCAGGAAACCACAGAAGAAGAAAGCGGGGAAGCAAATATGTGAGACACCGAGAACTGCTTTGGAGCACAGAGAGAAACTGCTACAAATCCCGTGACTGTTCTCCACGGAGGGGGCAGCGTGATATACCAAACGCACCCGCGGAAACCCGCTTGAAAGTTGTTCCCGCACCGCAAACAGAAGAAGCCATTGTGACCGGCACGTTTGGGTTATTCACCAACCCTCATGGACCACATGCTAACGCTTTGGGCTACCTGGGCCTCCTGCGGACTTTGAAAAACTTCCACAGCCCGGCGGAAAGCCTGTGTGCTCGACATGGGTCGAAGGACTGTTACCGGAGGAGGCGTTAAAGGCAGAGGGCCTCTCAAGCTCACACGGGGCCAGAGGACGGCAGAGGCGGGCACGGAGGAAACACGAGCGACTGACCAAACCCGGGTTCACATTCGTCACCAAAGCGACCGCTCATGTAAGTTTGAACAACAACAAATTGCAATTGGCACTTTTTAGAGATAATTCATGCCCGTAATATACGCTAACAACCTGTGGTGTACAAGTTAAAATTCTGGATGACTCCGGGGCAACAAATTCTGTGCTAAAAGTGACAGCCTTTCTGTCTCCCCTAAAATGAGCGGCCGCTTCATATTCTAATTAGCAGCGTCGGAGAGACGACTAAAGAGCAATTTACGTCACCGCTAACGTGTTTTGATTCTCAGGGCAACCAGCTTAAACATTCTTTTCTATATTCCCCATTGTCCCCGGTTAATCTACTAGGCCGAGACCTTATGTGCAGACTCAATTAAAAATAGATAAATAAAAGGAGGCACCGGTCCCAAAAGTTAACTACCACTGGAAATTGACACCAAACCCTGAGATTGCTAAGTTATTAGCCACAACAAGTGGATAGTGACGCCCGCACAAAATTTGGAGGTCAACCACGCGAACGACCTAAGCTGCTCTCTCCGGTCGTTCCCAGACAATAACTTGGAGTTTGAAAATTCATGCAGTGTAGGGAAGATAGGCTAACGGAGTACGTTTATTGAGATAGGCACCACTATCTGTGCTACTTAATGAGCAACAAAAACATTTTATCGTGAAACAAAGGTGAAGTATTAAAGTTTGAGACTAATTTACATTTTTAATGAATCCGACCTGGCTTTATTGAAGAAAAAAAAAAAAATAAGGAAAATAAACATTTTTTAGGTGACAAGAGCTCATTAGAGATATAGGGGACACCATCTGTGATAAGCCCGAAATACAGACCACGTGGTAAACACTAAAGTTGGAAATGGATCCTTTTAGGAAAACTCTTTTAAAGCTCTGCAGGCTCTGAAAGTTGCAACAATAAGAAATAGCTCATGAGACAATGAGAATTGGACATGGAAAAATATAACAAAGTTAAAAGTACAGGCCTTCTGTGTGTTACATGTTTGTGTGTTATATGTTTTGTGTATGTTATATGTTTGTGTGTCATGTCAAAGTACACTACGTCGACCTTAACAAACTGGACCAAAATACTAACGTGGGGGAATCGGCCTGTGATGTGACTGTGATATGAGTGTGATGTGTGAAATAAGGAGTGAACTGAGGAATGCTGAACGGAATCATGGAATAACAAATGTGTCTGTAATGTTTTAATGTGATCATGGAATAATTATTTTTTTGTCAACAGCATACGGTGTAAGTACTAGAGATTCAAAGATAACAAGCTTTATTGAACAGGTGTAAAAGTGAGAGTACTCTGGGATGAGTACTCTGAGAAAAGTACTCTGCTGAAAGTACTCGGAGATGAAATACCTCGCTGAAGATATTGGGAGTTCCTGCCTCTGCTGTTTGTCCTGACAGCGACACAGTCCAACCGCAGTGAGCTGTCGTTGGTTGGAGGACAACTTTGGTCTGTAAACTCACATCTAGGGGAGTATAAAATTAGAAACATACATTTTGTTGTTCTGTATTTGGCTACAGCCTCCGCCCTGATGCCACACACCACCTGTCAATGCAGTTATGTTTTGCCCAATTGGGAGAAAGATTGACAAGCGAAAGTGGGCATTTTTTTTGTGTTTTTTTTTGTGTTCTGATATTTCTTTTTCAGATGAGAGATAAACTACCCCTGCTCCAGGGATGACAGTAGTATGGATCAGGAGGAAATGAGCCTCCACTTTGGCACAAAAGCCCACAATATGAATTGAGGACGATCCGGGAGAAAAGCAACTGGAGATGAACGGAACAGTCGGTACTTTTGCAGCCTCACTGAGGGCCACTGAGACCCACTGCTTACTTCTCAGCAAAACTCGATCCCGTGGCAGCAGGGTTGCCTCGCTGCCTGCGGGCTGTGGCTGCCGCTGAGAAAGCGGCCCTAGCATCACGTGACCTTGTGGGATACACTGAACTAACTTTGCTTGTGCCCCATGCTGTTTCCCTGATCCTGTTAGAGCAGAGGGCCTCTCGCCTTTCTGCGGCTCGTTGGCTGGGGTACAACACGGTGCTCTTTGAACTACGGTGAAGGGATGCACACAGCTGAACCCCTCCTCGCTGCTTCCCACGCCAGAGGAAGGGGAGGCACACTGCTGTATCGCCACAATAGAGCAGAGATGCACTCCCAGGCCAGACCTGAAAGAGGTGCCTCTGACTAATCCTGACTTGATTTTTTTATACAGACGGAGCGGCGTCACGTGACAACACTGGGAAGAACCGAGTCGGCTATGCTGTGTGTTCTGATTTTGATACTATAGACTCTGGTAGTTTGCCCCACTACCACTCAGCACAAACCGCTGAGCTGGTCGCGCCCACCGGGGCTTGTGAGCTGGCAGCGGGCAAAACTGTTAACATATTATGTGATACGCGCTATGGTTTCTCTGTGGTGCACGACTGGGAAGCACTGTGGAAACACCGCAATTTTATGAAATCTGATGGTAAACCAATTCTTAATTCCACACAGGTTGAACGTCTGCTGAAAGCTGTATTGTTGCCCTTAGAGATCGCTGTATGCAAATGCCAGGCCCACACTAATGCCACTGATCCCATCTCTGCAGGGAATCGGCGCGCGGACAAGGCAGCGGCATACGCACCTCTACACACACACACACAACACACTACCTCACTCAAGACGTTGATATTTTCTACTCCAGCAGAGACGCTGCTGTGGGAGGGGAATGGGGCTCAACGACGGCATGGCGTGTGTGGCTGGGACCAGACAGCAAACCGTGCCTATCACGGCATTTCTTCAGACAGTTTGCAATTTTAGCACATGGTCGGGACCATGCCTCAAAAGGAGGGATGATGTGTGATTTAATCACACAGAATTGGTATACAAAGGGGTTTACGGCATTGGCACAGAGATTCAGCCAAACATGCGCTATATGCCTCGCGCACAACCCAGGTAAGTCCCAAAAGTATCCAACAGGCTGCTCATCCTCCGCCCCTGCGCCCATTTCAACATGTCCAAAGGGACTTTGTTGAACTCACACCATGCCAAGGTAAGTAATACTGTCTGGTTCTGGCGGATCTCTGGTCCAAATGGACTGAAGTATTTGCAGGCATACACGCCACAAGCAACGCGGTGGTGAAAGCTCTGCTCACAAAAATTGTGCCCCGAGAAAAAATCTCTAGTGACACTGGCAGTCACTTTGTAGCAAAAGTCATTGAGGAAGTGGGTGAATTTCTGGGCATTGATATACGTAAACACTGCAGTTACGCCCCCTGGTCCGGAGGCACGTGCGAGCGAGAGAATAGCACTCAAAGCTCTGCCGCTAGCCCCACGTTGGGCGCGGGACCCCCGAACAGAGATCTGCCAAGCACCTCTTTGTGTGATGACGACATGCTGTCCTATTGTAAGGAAATTAATGCACTTTTGTCCTCTATTTCTGCCCAGGTCAGGAGCGCCCTGCCACAGGCTGCGCAGGCGACTGGGTCCTGATGAAGGAAACGAGACGAAAGCATTGGCGGTCCAAGCGCTGGCTCGGCCCATTCCTCGCCCTCCTGGTGACGGACACTGCCGTTAAGGTCGCGGAGAGGACAACTTGGATCCACGCCAACCACTGTCGTGCGGTGCTGCCACTGAGGGCCATAGACGAGGACACCGAGGGCGCGGACGGACCAGGCCCATCCGCGGCTCCCTACGATGAAGAAGTCGGCTGGCGTGCGGCCACCGTCGGTGAAGCAGGCCAACAACAACACCCAGAGAATCCCAGCGTTCCCGAGGCGACCCCCCTTTTGCCCAACTCCCCAGCCCCCGGATCCGAAGGCTTGGGAGCCATGAAGGCCCTGAGCGCTCTGCTCAGCTGCAGCAAGTATGCAGAGCTGCTGCCCATTCCAAAGATTTCTCCAGAGCTTGTTCCCTCTGGCCATAATGCAGATTTGAGCTCTGCTGGAGTGCCCCCCTGGTGTCTCGTCTCCCGTGTGTCCGGAGGAGGTGGAGATGAGGGCTGCTCTACAGTTCCTGATGAGGCACATGGTGAAGCGTGCTGTCATGAGGTCTCCCATCAAATGAGCTTTGGGCCTGGCCGATCTGGAGCGTGCTCAAGCCATGGTCTCCACACCCCAAACCCCGAGCACTCTGCCCAACCGAGTGCTGAGGCCAAGGCTTCAACGCAAATAGAGTCTTGCCGCTCCAAGACCAAACATCGCCATGACCACTAACGCTCCACACACGCTCATAGGGAGCGGTGCCACTGACTGCGAGACGGCACTGCTCGTGAGTATTCCCGCGGAAAAGACTACCGAACGTAGACCGGCATGGGCCCTTGGACTGTTATGCTGGCCACACTGACACTACTTTCCGTGCTGACCGTGTTTATTATGTTAATATTGCCTTCTCTTATCGCTGTCCGGATCCATTGTGTTATTATAATGTGCTCTTTCTTTTATTGACAAGCATGTGTCTTTTCTTGTCCACTTTGGACAGCAATAATTTAAGTGTTTCAAGCTTGAAGGTGGTGTGATTACGATGCCTCTGGTATTTAACTGATTAATGCAAAAATGATTTTTACATTATCACGGGAAAGGAGTGTGATGGCAAGCGACTAGTATTCATATCTCCCTGCTCCAGGAAGGAGCAACTCTGCCTGGTTCTATTCATATGTCCCTGCTTCAGGAAGGAACCGGGTCCCCCGACACCTACAGACAATGGCGTAAATCAGTGTCTCACTCTCGCCCCCCTTTCGCCTCTTGCATATCTATCGGTCTGTATGTGTGCATTTTCTACATCCTGCTTCTCGTCACACCCTTGTGTCTTTCGCGTCTGCATCTGTATGACCTGCATTTTCTACCATTGTCTGTCTGTTCGCACCTACATCCCCAGGCGCCTCCTCACCGGTGGCCCCCCTCCCATTCTGTTGTGGGCGGGACTGTCTTTCGTGTGTGTCTGTATACAGGAAACTCGGAGCTCTGTTTCAGAGCTGGGACATGCTGCTTTTGAGTGGATGTGCTGGCCCTCCGCACTGTGCGTTAACAATAAACTTACGCTTTTGATCAGACAAAGGACCTTTGAGTTTCCTCCTTCATGGGGTATATAATTCTATAACAGGTGTACTCTTCAGGCTTTCCTCTCAATTTGGTCACCAGTTCACTCAGGACCTGCACGGATGGCTTTTCTGCTGTGGTCTTTGTCTTCTCACACAAGGCACGACCACGTTTCCTCTCCCTCTTTTGATTTGGGTTTTCAGGAAGGGGAAGAAGACGCAGATCTGGTAGAATCTGCTGTGCTGCATCTAATTTGGCCGCGTATTTGGTCGGACCTTTTCCTTGTCCCTCGAACAAATCAACCTTCAGGATAACTGTGAAGATTGCGTCATGGATGGGGCCTTCTTGTTCTTCGTAAACATACTTAGCTTCAAAATAATGTTTGGCAGCTAGCTCAAACACCTCACAGATCTCGTTTTTGTAGCCAACATCGATCTTCTTCCTCCAATACATTTTGTTCTTGTTTGTCGCAGCCATTTTAACAATACTGAGTTTGTTAAGTTGAGTTGAAGTTGCTTATGTGCTTTAGAATCCTTGTCTCGTCTTTCTAAAACATGTAGCTTAATACGGATCTTACTCACACACAAAGACTATAGGCCAGATCAGGACGATGATGTCACAAAGCACTTTCTGGGTTCCGGAACCATCATGGAATGTTTGTGTTGCCATGGAAACGGAATCCTTCCAATGAAAACATCTGTTATAATTACTGCTCATTATAAAGGCATGAATATTACAACTTAAATATACAGGGTTTTTACAGAATCACTCAAATAATCATCTATTTAAAACTCAACAATGTATTTACGACATAATGAATAATAATACAAATAATAACAGTTTTATATAACGCTGCTCAAGGGGACTCACAGTTGCGTTTAGTGTAATATCATTGGCTAATATCAGTGGCTTTAGACAGTCGGACTCTGAGGAGCACAGGGACTTTGAGGAGCAAAAGGACTGGCCTCCTGCTGGCGCCCAGAGTCACAACTAAACATGTGGAGGCAGCGTTTCAGATAAATTCAGATAAAATCTGGAACAATCTTCCTGAAAATGCGGAACAGGCCTCTACTACTGTCCAAATCCATATTTGAAACCTTTCTGTTTAGCTGTGCATACAACTGATCTGCAATCCTATTGCTGTACAGTAATTTATTTATGATTTTCCTTGTGCGATTGGTTTTTGTTTTGTCTTTGTGTTGCCTTGTGTATGAACTGTGCTATACAAATAAAATTGCCTTGCCTCGAAATAGAGTTTGAAAAGCTACCATGTTGACAGTGCGCTTGTACTGGAGCTACAGCTGTGGACTCCTGCTGTTCTAATGGAGGTTTACAAACACATTTTAAAACATGTTATTTACGGAAGTGACCGTGCTCCACTGAAATACTCTCATTATTCTAAAATGGCCCTGATTAAGGATGTTTGAATCAAGGACTGATACCCCTCCAAACCACAAAGAAATCTGTTTTTATTGTGTTAATTAAATCTGGGGCACGTAACTATCATACCTTACAAACCGTGTCAATAAAATCCATGCCATTCCTTAATCTCCTGCTCCATCCTTATGAAGCTGAATGCGCAGGTTCAGACTGAAAGACCGAGTGCCTGCCAATCTCACAGCTCTGCCAGCCTCGAGCCTCAGCCAATCACACAGCCCGGCCAGCCTCCTGCCAACCCTCTCACAGCAAAGCGGGCAGTTTAAAAGGCAGCCACTTCCTGACAAGCAATGCTTCCTGAGGCTCTTAAACACCCACCACCTCCCCAGCACCCCCTCTGGCTCCTGCTCTGGCTCTAGGCTCCTGCTCTGGCTCTGGCTCTAGACTCCTGCTCTGGCTCCTGCTCCGCCTACGCCCCATCCACACCATACTCTAGCCACCACCAGTGCTTGACCCCGGGGGATCTGAGATCATCTTCAGCTGCAATCGATCTCATTGCTGCAAGTGTCACTGCCGGGGCCAAGACGCCAAACAAATAAATCATTTTTAATGTATTAATTGTGTCTTTGGTCTCTTCAGATTGAACTATCACTGTGAATAAGACTTGAGAGAATGGAAAATGAAAAAAAACCTGAGAGAATGAAAAATACTTACTCATACTCTGTAAAGTACAGTGTCCAATGATCAGAAATATACATTCTTTTCAGAAGGAAATACAATTGAAGTTGCTGATATCACCTTTAAAATCAAGATATCAAAATTCGTAAACTGAGGATCCTAACTATCAATATTAAAGAGAATAGACTAAATCAGCTCTGCAAGTGTCTCTCTGGCCTCGTTCTAAAGCACATCTGTGACATGTTAGTGCCATATGAATCGACTCTGAGGAGCACAGGGACTGGTCTTGCTGGGACTGGCCTCTTTCTGGTGTCCAAAGTCAGGACTAAACATGGAGGGTCAACATTTCAAATTCATGTAGCTAAAATCTGGAAAATTGTTCCTCAGCATGTATGACAGGCCACTTCCTTGGCAAGGTTTACATCCAGATTTTGGTGTTGTTGCAATGTATTTATTTATATACTTTATTCAACCCAAAGGAATAACGTATATATCTATCTATCTATCTATCTTATTTGACTTTTTGTAAATAATTATTACAAATGATCTGTATTGGGGAGTGTTTTTTTATTTTATTGTCTGTTTTTGAATTGATAGTGGAAAACTGACAAGACGTAACAACCAATTGTGTTACGTCTTGTCTAATGAGATGGTCTCACTTGTAGCTTTGTTTTTGTCAATTGTATAATGTCTGCAACTTTGATTGTATTTCACTTTGAAATACATATTTCCGTAGTATTGTCTATATTAAGTGTTTTTTCCAAAAAATATAAATATTCAAAACAGTTCCTTGCTTTTACCAGTAAGATTTGCTGGAGGAGTAGAGTTTGACCAATGGGTAGCAACAACAAAATCAAGATGATAATATGCAAGACATTTATTTAATTTTTTTTCTCATTATTGCCCGAACATTAGTCTTGGAACACGTTGGAACAAGAACCCATTTCCGTGAGATCAACAGAAGATGGACTCTCCACCACAAAACACAGAGTGAACAAGTGAAAGTAAACTTGGACTGTTGTTGTTGTGATTCCTCATGCGTTCAAGTCCTCGTCAGAAAAGCTACAAAAATGGTCATCTCAGATGGTCAATGCTTTTGAAATAGGGACCTTTTTCCTGCCCTTCAAAGGTCCTTCATGACCCATGCCGGACATTCCAAAAGTCTCCATTCTCAAACAGGTGACGACTGTAAAAGCTTTTCTATCATGGGACCAATACGATATCATTGGAATCTGTAACATGTGCGAAATCTTTCAAAATAGACCAATGTGTTTGTTAAATGACTTTAACAAATCATCAAGAAATCAAACTTTCCTCCATGATATGTTTAAGTCCTAATCTCTGTGGTGAAAACTAAACTAAGCCGAATTAAAACGTTTCAAATGAGTTTTGGTGTTTTGTCGTGTCCATCTCTGCGTCTATCGTCGCCTGGTCTTAAAGCACTGTTCCCAGATGGATGGATGTGCTTCTTGGGTTGGGAAATGTTTAAAAGGTGAAGGCCTTTCTGACCCGAGAGAAGAACCGTGCCAGGCCAGACTTAGGACGGTTCTGGAGCTTTCTTAGCTCAATGTTGAATTGTTCCAACACTTCTGTTTCAAACTCTTCAATGGAAATAATATTCACTTTAAGACGTTTAGCGACTCTCTTTCCAATCTTCTCCAACTGTTCAGGTTTAAATTGGCTTTGGTCTGTGACATTGATGCTCGTCGCGACCTTCCTCTGCAGCTCAATGGTCATCAGTGAGCGAGCGTGCAGGTCTTTCTCTTCCCCAGCCATTTCAAAGACTTTCCTGACAAAGGATCGTGTCAGGTAGTGAGCCGTTTTACGTGCTGTAGCTTTAGACAACTCGTTATAAGCCTCAGTTTCAGGGGCTTCATTTTCAGATTCCATGTTTTCTTGGACGATGAAGATGTTAACTTCTTCTTTACAAGGTTCATCAACTGGATCCAGGTCCTTAGGTCTGTCTGAGATCAGGTCCTTGCATGTTTCTACAAAGGACTTATTACATGTTTCTTGGACAATGTTTTCTGACTCTGAGCTTCCCTCTACTATAAAGATGCTGCGTTCTTCTGGACGAGGTGTGTCTATTGCACCGGCCTCTCTCTCTTCCTCTGGTCTGTCTGAGATCAGGTCCCCACATGTCTCTACAAAGGACTTAATACATGTTTCTGGGACAATGTTTTCTGACTCAGAGCTTCCCTCTACTAAAGAGATGGTGCTTTCTTCTGGACGGGGTGAGTCTACTAAACTTTTCTCCCTCTCTTCCTCGGGTTTATCAGAGGTCAGGTTCTTGGATTTCTCTTCCGACAAAGTTTCAAGAGTTTCGTTTGTTGCGTCTATTTTTTCTTCCTCTATGCATATGATGGTTTCTTCTAGACAAGGGGGGTCAACTAGACTGACCTCCCTCTCTTCCTCAGGTCCGTCTGAGGTCAGGCTCTCGGGTTTATCTTCTGACAAAGTTTCAAGGGTTTCCTTTGTTGCATCCATGTTTTTTTCCTCCATGCATATGCTGGTTTCTTCTGGACAGGGTGGATCTATTGGACTGAGCTCCTCCTGGTCCTCTGCTCTGTCTGAGATCAGGTTCTTACATGTCTCTTCAGAACAACCTTCTTCCGCAGTCACCGACTCGTTACTGTTCTGGTTTTCTGTGGGTATGGTCTGTCTCTCTTCACTTGTGGTATTATCAGCCCAATCCAAAGTTCCATTGTTTTCTGTAATCACTCCCATGTTGGCCAATATGGAGAGGATGTCATCAGGCAAACAATTAACGTTTACTTGAGGATTGTTCTCTTCAATTGTAGCCTCCTGGTCGACATTGAGGATATTGACTTCCTCCTTCAGTGCAGGTTCCAGAAAAAGTTCAGCTGAGCATTCCTGTTCAATTGGAGCAGGAATTTCTGTTACGGCACAATATGGGACCCAAAAAGGCGACTCAAGCGTGAAAAATAAAAATACAATTTATTTAAGGAGGGGGAGTGCTGGAGGGTCTGGAGGCAAGGAGGTCAAAAACAGGAACACAGGAACTGCCAAAAAACAACAAAAACAGGTAAGTACAGGGATCGAGAAATAGCTCAAGAAAACTAGCCAAATGTAGGACTTTCACCAGTAGATGAGACGAAACAATCTGGCACCAACAGGCTGTAGAGCTGGGTACTTGAAGAGATGTGATTGCCTCCAGGTGTGCAGTGCAGGCCCCACCCCTGCCCTCACACAGAGGGAAGGGAGGGGGAGTAGAGCAGCAGGCAGAGAGAGGCACAGGATGTGACAGTACCCCACCCCCTAGGGGGCGCCACCGGGCGTCCAACCAGGCCGGTCAGGACGGGTCCTGTAGAAGTCACGTAGGAGCGAGGCATCAAGAATGTGGCCCCGAGGGACCCAAGAGCGCTCCTCCGGACCGTACCCCTCCCAGTCCACCAAGAATTGAAAACCGCGGCCGCGCCGGCGGACACCGAGAATGCGGCGGACGGAAAAGGCCGGGTGACCATCCACCAGCCGGGCGGGAGGAGGGGGATCGGCAGGAGGGGCAAGAGGACTGCTGGAGACAGGCTTGAGAAGGGAAACATGGAAAGTAGGGTGGACATTAAGAGAGGACGGCAGCTTCAGACGGACCACAGCCGGATTAAGGACTTTCTCAATGACAAAAGGACCAATGAATTTAGGCGCCAGCTTACGTGACTCCACTTGAAGAGGAAGGTCCCTGGAGGAAAGCCAGACCCTCTGCCCGGGTTGATATGAGGGGGCCGGCCTACGCTGCCGATCCGCAATCTCCTGGTTGCGTTGAGCTGTGCGTTTAAGAGCTGCTCTGACAGACTTCCAGACGCTCCGGCAACGCCTGAGGTGAGTCTGAACGGACGGCACAGCCACATCCTGCTCCTGGTCTGGGAACAGAGGAGGTTGGTAACCGAGACATGCCATAAAAGGAGACATACCGGTTGACGAGGTGATGAGAGAATTGTGGGCATATTCGATCCAAGGCAGGTGCATACTCCAGGAAGACGGATGGCGAGAGGTCACACAACGCAAAGCCGAACCGAGGTCCTGGTTCGCCCTTTCACTCTGGCCATTAGACTGAGGGTGATAACCTGAGGAAAGACTGACAGATGTCCCGAGGGAATTGCAAAAAGCTTTCCAAACCTGAGATGTGAATTGAGGCCCTCTGTCCGAAACAATGTCTGTAGGAATTCCATGCAACTTGTAAACATGGTGGACTAGTAGGTTAGCAGTTTCAGTGGCAGAGGGTAATTTAGCCAGGGGAACAAAATGGACGCTTTTAGAGAACCTATCCACAATGGTAAGTATGCATGTATTACCATCGGAGGGTGGCAAACCAGTGACGAAGTCCACAGAAATGTGTGACCATGGTCGGCTGGGAATTGGAAGGGGGTGAAGGAGACCAGCCGGGCGTTGATGGATGGACTTGCTGCGGGCACAAACAGTACATGATAAAACAAAAGAGCGTGTATCTTGGTTCATAGTGGGCCACCAAAACCTCTGTTTAAGGAAACTCAAAGTGCGGTTGAAACCTGGATGACATGTGAGTTTAGACGAGTGACCCCATAGAAGGACATCAGAGCGGACGGAGTCGGGCACAAACAAACGGTTTGGTGGTCCGTTACCTGGGTCTGGCTGTGAACGTTGTGCTTCACGCACCGTATTCTCAATCTCCCAGAGCACAGCTCCCACCATGTAGGACGAGGTAGTCTCTGGAGCATCTCTAATCAGGGCAGGAGAAAGAATGGGGACCGGCTGGGAATCACGTTCTTCACTGACTGACTGGCGAGACAAAGCATCTGGCTTTAAATTACGTGAACCAGGGCGGTACGTGAGCACAAAATTAAATCTTCCTAGGAATAAAGCCCATCTAGCTTGTCGAGAGTTTAGCCTCTTGGCAGAGCGCAGGTAGGAAAGGTTTTTGTGATCCGTCCAAACTATGAAGGGGTGCTCAGCTCCCTCGAGCCAATGGCGCCACTCCTGTAGGGCAAGGACCACAGCCAGAAGCTCCCGGTTACCAATATCGTAATTCCTCTCAGCCAGGGAGAGCCGCCGAGAGTAGAAGGCACAGGGATGAAGCATTCCATCCACCACGGAACGCTGAGACAGGACAGCTCCAACTCCAGAGTCAGAAGCGTCGACTTCGACAATAAATTGTCTGGTGGGATCAGGGTGGGAGAGCACTGGAGCTGAAATAAACAGAGTCTTAAGTGAGTTAAAAGCAGTCTCGGCTTCCAGGGACCATTTAAATGGGGCTGATGTGGAGGTGAGCTGGGTAAGCGGGGCCGCCTTTCTGCTGTAGTCTTTAATAAACCGGCGGTAGAAGTTGGCAAAACCAAGGAACCTTTGGAGTTGTTTACGGGACTCTGGTCTGGGCCACTCAGCGACTGCTTTCACCTTTTCAGGGTCAGCCTTGACCTGGCCCTGTTCGATCACAAACCCCAGGAAATGCACAGAGGGGACGTGGAATTGACATTTCTCTGCCTTTACGAAGAGTCTGTTCTCCAATAGACGCTGCAAAACAGTGCGGACATGTTGAACGTGTTTCTCAAGGTCTTTTGAAAAAATCAGGATGTCATCCAAGTACACAAAAACAAACTTATTGATCATGTCCCTAAGAACATCATTCACCAAGTTCTGAAAAACCGCAGGGGCATTTGTGAGTCCGAATGGCATAACCAAATATTCAAAATGGCCAATGGGGGTGTTGAAAGCAGTCTTCCATTCGTCCCCTTGTCTTATCCGGACCAGATGATAAGCATTTCTTAGATCCAGTTTAGAGAATACTGTGGCCTGATGAAGTGGTTCGAAGGCTGAGTCAATGAGTGGTAATGGGTATTTGTTCTTCACAGTGATTTCATTAAGCCCTCTGTAATCAATGCAAGGACGTAAGGACTTATCCTTTTTGTCCACAAAAAAGAATCCTGCAGCCACTGGTGAAGCTGAGGGGCGAATTAACCCTGCTGCTAACGAGTCCTTAATATATGTCTCCATGGTCTCTCTCTCTGGACGGGACAACTTGTAGAGACGACTGGAGGGCAATGGAGCTCCTGGTAACAAGTCTATAGCACAGTCATAAGGCCTGTGTGGGGGTAGAGACAGCGCCTTCTGTTTGCTAAAAACCTCCACCAGATCGTGATAGTCCTTAGGAACGGAAGTCAGGTCAGGAGGAATAGGGGGTTCCCTAGAAGGAGTATCATTAGTGGACACAGCTGAGTGAAGGCAATGGGAATGACAAAATGTGCTCCAGCTAGTGATCTTGTTAGCAGCCCAGTCAATGTGGGGATTGTGGTTCTTAAGCCAAGGGAGTCCTAAAACAATAGGTGCTTGCGGAGACGAAATTACCAAAAGTTGTAAGACTTCTCTGTGGTTCCCAGATAACAAGAGAGTTACAGGCTTGGTACGAAATGTTATCTTGGCTAAAGGATCGCCACTCAAAGCATTAACAGTCTGTGGAATTCCAATAGATTCAGTGGGAATGTTGGCTAGTTTGACCAAATTAGAGTCAATGAAATTGTCATCTGCCCCTGAATCAACAAGTGAAAAAGTTGGAACGGACTCACATTGCCATAAGAGTGTGGACTGGATTTGCAGCCGGAGTTGGTTGAAGGGTTGAGGAGAAGAGATTTGGCTCACCATGAGCTCCCCACTCACTGATGAGCCCGCTCTTTTGGCAGCAGAGGACAGGTCCTGATGTAATGCCCTGCCTGGCCGCAGTAGATGCATAGACCCTCAGTTTGCCGACGAAGACGTTCATCTGAGGTAAGGTGAGCCCGGCCCAATTGCATAGGCTCCTCAGCTGGTGCAACTTTAGTAGTGCTAGAGGGCACAGGAGAAGAGATAGGCACATGAGGCATGAAATGCTGAGCTGACACAGGACCCCGAGAATAATTTTGCCGGCTAGCCTTCTCTCTGCGTCTCTCTCTAAGTCGATTATCCAAAGTAGTCGCAAGAGAAATCAGCTCTTCAAGATTATTGGTTTCATCACGAACTGCCAACTCATCTTTAATATTTTCAGCCAAGCCCCTTAAAAATGCTCCCTGTAGGGCAACATAATCCCAGCCACTCTCAGCAGCCAAAATACGGAATTCCACAGCATATTCAGCTACAGAAGAAGCACCTTGACTAAGCGCTAACAGTCTCTTAGAAGCCTCCTTTCCTCTAACAGGGTGGTCAAAAACTCTTCTCATTTCGTTACAAAAAGCTGGGTATGATTGACAGGTAAGTGAATTACTTTCATACAAAGCAGTTGCCCACTGAGAAGCCTTGCCCCCAAGCAAACTCAGAAATAAAGGCAATGCGTGACTTATCTGAGCTGTAGGTGGATCGCTGTTGGTCCAACACCAGGGAACACTGAAGCAGGAAGCGACCACAGGCACCCAATTCCCCGGTGTACCTCTCTGGTGTAGGTAGGTGTGGCTCACGGGCAGATGTAGGGAGAATTGGAGCTGGGGACGAGACGGTACCATCTGGCGGATTACTGGGGCCAGGAGCTGAGGGATCCGAGAGTCGAGTGGAGAGCATGTGGACTTGATTGGACAGCTGGGCAACGTTGATTGAGAGTTCATGTAGATTCTGAACGACCTCCCGCAAAGTCTGTTCATGTTGTCCAACCAGAATACCTTGAGAAGCCAGAGCTTGGCGGACAGAATCAGCTTGGTCTGTTGGGTCCATGTGGCCAGATTGTTCTGTTACGGCACAATATGGGACCCAAAAAGGCGACTCAAGCGTGAAAAATAAAAATACAATTTATTTAAGGAGGGGGAGTGCTGGAGGGTCTGGAGGCAAGGAGGTCAAAAACAGGAACACAGGAACTGCCAAAAAACAACAAAAACAGGTAAGTACAGGGATCGAGAAATAGCTCAAGAAAACTAGCCAAATGTAGGACTTTCACCAGTAGATGAGACGAAACAATCTGGCACCAACAGGCTGTAGAGCTGGGTACTTGAAGAGATGTGATTGCCTCCAGGTGTGCAGTGCAGGCCCCACCCCTGCCCTCACACAGAGGGAAGGGAGGGGGAGTAGAGCAGGCAGCAGAGGCACAGGATGTGACAATTTCACTGTCATATGAAGACAGTATCTCAACTTCAGCCTCTGGTTCTTGCAGCGATGGTTCCTCTGCATGAATTACATCCTCAACTACATTTAATTCAACCATTTCCTGTTGAATTTCTGCTGGGGTGCAAATCTGAGTTTCTTCCATTGTGTTCTCAGACAAGCTGCTAACATCCACAAACTCCTGATCAGGGGAAACCTCCTCAGGTTTCACACTTCCACCAATGTCATTTCCATCCTCAACAGTCACAGACAGGGTTTGTTTGTCTGGCAGTTCAGATGTTTCACACAACTGTTTCATTTGTGTCACTTCCGTCATGGGCAGAGCAGCCACGACCTCTTCCACAGGGCGCTGGATCTCCACTTCTTGCTGGTTGGAGAGTTCTTCAGCCACTTGTTGGACAAGTACTAGCTCTGGCTCAGAAAAGCTGTATTTGTATCCAAAGACATTGAGCATTTTGGCTGCTGCATTTCGTTTGGCATCTTTTTTGTTCTCTCCGCGCGCGAACACTGTCTCCTCTGCCACCACGAGTTTCATTGTGAAAACACATGGATCCGTGTCTTTGTTGACATCCACTAAGGTGTACTCTTCAGGCTTTCCTCTCAAGTTCATCACCAGTTCACTCAGGACCTGCACGGATGGCTTTTCTGCTGTGGTCTTTGTCTTCTCACACAAGGCACGATCACGTTTCCTCTCCCTCTTTTGATTTGGGTTTTCAGGAAGGGGAAGAAGACGCAGATCTGGTAGAATCTGCTGTGCTGCATCTAATTTGGCCGCGTATTTGGTCGGACCTTTTCCTTGTCCCTCGAACACATCAACCTTCAGGATAACTGTGAAGATTGCGTCATGGATGGGGCCTTCTTGTTCTTCGTAAACATACTTAGCTTCAAAATAATGTTTGGCAGCTAGCTCAAACACCTCACAGATCTCGTTTTTGTAGCCAACGTCGATCTTCTTCCTCCAATACGTTTTGTTCTTGTTTGTCGCAGCCATTTTAACAATACTGAGTTTGTTAAGTTGAGTTGAAGTTGCTAATGTGCTTTAGAATCCTTGTCTCGTCTTTCTAAAACCTGTAGCTTAATACGGATCTTACTCACACACACACAGACTATAGGCCTGATCAGGACGATGATGTCACAAAGCACTTTCTGGGTTCCGGAAGCATCATGGAATGTCAAGTTTGTGTTGCCATGGAAACGGAATCCTTCCAATGAAAACATCTGTTATAATTACTGCTCATTATAAAGGCATGAATATTACAACTTAAATATACAGGGTTTTTACAGAATCACTCAAATAATCATCTATTTAAAACTCAACAATGTATTTACGACATAATGAATAATAATACAAATAATAACAGTTTTATATAACGCTGCTCAAGGGGACTCACAGTTGCTTTTAGTGTAATATCATTGGCTAATATCAGTGGCTTCAGAAAGTCGGACTCTGAGGAGCACAGGGACTTTGAGGAGCAAAAGGACTGGCCTCCTGCTGGTGCCCAGAGTCACAACTAAACATTTGGAGGCAGCGTTTCAGATAAATTCAGATAAAATCTGAAACAATCTTCCTGAAAATGCGGAACAGGCCTCTACTACTGTCCAAATCCATATTTGAAACCTTTCTGTTTAGCTGTGCATACAACTGATCTGCAATCCTATTGATGTACAGTGATTTATTCATGATTTTCCTTGTGCGATTGTTTTTTGTTTTGTCTTTGAGTTGCCTTGTGTATGAACTGTGCTATACAAATAAAATTGCCTTGCCTCGAAATGGAGTTTGAAAAGCTACCATGTTGACAGTGCGCTTGTACTGGAGCTACAGCTGTGGACGCCTGCTGTTCTAATGGAGGTTTACAAACACATTTTAAAACATGTTATTTACGGAAGTGACCGTGCTCCACTGAAATACTCTTAAAATGGCCCTGATTAAGGATGTTTGAATCAAGGACTGATACCTCTCCAAACCACAAAGAAATCTGTTTTTATTGTGTTAATTAAATCTGGGGCACGTAACTATCATACCATACAAACCGTGTCAATAAAATCCATGCCATTCCTTGATCTCCTGCTCCATCCTTCTATCACTGTGAATAAGACCTGAGAGAATGGAAATCAAACACTCTAGCAAGCCATCTTTCTATGGTCGAGAAACATGGACCTTTTAAAGATGAAATCTGGGGCACCTTATTTTCAAACCACAATATACAGTAACTATGTAATACAATTGACCAACTCTCAGTCGTCACATGCGGGTTTGTTTGGCCTTTGTAACATTTTTTAGGTTATTGAGAGGACTACTCTCATCAGCTCCCAGTTCAAAGTGTCAAATAGTGACTCACAGGGCTCTTATAGCTCTAATAGTGACTCACAGGGCTCTTATAGTGAGGCAAACATAACATATTTTCTAATCAAATGAAGACAGAAAGTTGTTATTTGATTTGTTCACAATAGTTTACTTTTACAAGACTCTTTGTGTTGTATGTTTTATGGGAAGTTAGGTACCATACCTTGGAAACCAGATCTAGAAAATATTCATAC
This sequence comes from Knipowitschia caucasica, assembly GCA_964034765.1. Lineage (NCBI taxonomy): Eukaryota > Metazoa > Chordata > Actinopteri > Gobiiformes > Gobiidae > Knipowitschia > Knipowitschia caucasica. The sequence goes on along the minus strand of OZ035828.1, from coordinate 17,503,598 downwards.
TTGGTTTTTATATTGAGAATTTTAAAAATGGCATGAAGCTAAACGGGGAAGTGCTCATGGATGAAGTTTTGGTCCAACTCGACTCATATGGAATTTCATCGAACAGAAAACTCCTCATTAACCGTTTTTAGGCTCTATAATATGCGGTTTAATGTCTCATTATCTCCTTGAACCCAGAATTATCTGCATGAAGACAAACACGTCAGCCCTTGGTCAGCCCACTGCTAATATAGAAATACAAATAATAATGCATTGGTTTTATACAGTGCTTTTTTGACTCTTAAGATGTGATTATTCATTCACTCCATACACAGTGGTGATAAATTACTACTGTATAGCCACAGCTGCCCTGGGGCACAGTGACAGATAGGCAACCAATACGTGCCAACCACCAACCATTCACACGCACACACACAGCAGACTCATTTTAGGCAATATGGGTGTCTTGTGTCTTGCCCATGGACACAACAGTTACAGCCACCCCACTGTTTGCACCTGGTGTTCCTAGAGGTCTCCCATCATAGTACTTACCCAGCCCTGCCCTGCTTAGCTTCAGAGGAATTACAGGATCTGGCTTTCACATGTAGGTGGCGCCAGGGGCCCACATCTCAACTGTTTTAATTGGACTCAGGCTGTTCTGGACTTTAAATTCGGGTTGGATGTGTCCATATTGATTCACACCACAGCTACAATAGTACAATACATGGGATTTCTATATAGACTAGATTCCAAAGGTTCTGAGGTTTGCAACAAGAAGCTAAAAACAACTGACAGTAGAACAGATGGTTTAAAGCTCAAAAGACTGAATATTTCCCCTGCACTGTTTTCGGTCTTAGTCCTCTCACTGTCGCCAAAGAGTCCAGAATGCTTCATATTAAACCAACACTATCAGATTCATAATGTTGTGAGTAGACTTTCTCCCGGAGGCAGAGAGAGCAGATAAATGTCAGGCTGCAGATGTTGCGGCTCGTTAGGCACATTTTCCGGAGCCGCGAGCAAGAAGTGACAGCCCCTAATTTAACAGAGACAGGAAAATTTAAGTGACACCACGAGAGACCGAAGCACAAACAAAAGAGCACACGTGGCTGTAATTAAATCAGCAGGATCCAGAACGTGTTTGATCCAGATTCGAGCTTCCGGATTTTCACATTGCGAGAACAAAGAGCAGATTTGGATTTCCACTCAGAGTCCACCTACTATGACATCGCATCGCAGCAGTCCGCCTCCACAGGACTGATCTCCGCTTGCCCACTGGCCCCGCTGGAGTGCACTGCACTGGGGCCCCACAGAGAGGCAGCAGAACCAGCCCAGACAGAATAAAAGTGCTTCCATTCACCGTGGATCGTAGAAAGGAGTATCAGATCGAGAGTCACACGTTTGGATTTAACTGGAGGAAGCTGATAAGAGCTAAGTCAAGCAGGCTCCATGGGCAATAATCTCTGGGGGGAAAAAATTGCTAACATAAAGTGGCTCCAGGACTTTCCCTTAAAAGTATAATGTTCAACTCCACTTGAAAGGAGTTACATTTGAAAATTGCCAGACTTCAGGTGGTTCTTTAAGTGTGAAAAGCACAGTTGGAGGCAGAGCGTTTAGCTACCGAGCCACTATACTGTGGACTCAGCTCTAAATCCACGCCGAGAAAGGCAAGGCTTATGACAGTCGTCTTTACTTCAGCGTGGGGTTAGGTAGGTAAGACTCAGGTAAAAACACAGGATCTGGAGACGGTGACAAGAACCGTGGACACAAACACACAGTGGAACTGAAGGAAAGAGCTCAGGGTATTTAACAGAGAACTAAAAATGACACCCACGATTATTACTTTACAGAAAAGCTTCTAGAGAAGGTGACAGACTGCTTCTTTACTCATGACCACGTGCACTGACCTCGTAGACGTTGAACTGGCTTTGGCCTCGGGACAGTTCTCTGTAGCTGGTGGTGAAGTCCCCAATGAAGTCATGGCTGAAGCACAAGAGGAACACGAGGAACTGAGAAAAACCTTTAGAACCACCTGATAACTATCTGAGATTAACATATTCTATAACATAAAAGACATACTGCACTTATCATTCTACAACGTGGAATGTATGGACATTTATCATACATGTTGAGAGACCAATACATTCATGTATTGGTCTCTCCATATGGACCGATACATATGTGTTCTATATTGTTTGTGTCTTAACTGTTGATTCTCTGATCTGTGTTGGTGATTTCAACGGTTTTGTTAAGTCCTCTGAGATGACTGCTGTTGTAATTTGGGGCTATATAAGAATACATAGTAATGTATTGTAGGGCTGCACAATATTGGAAATTAGTGCGATATTCAATATGAGTGTTTAGTATTGCGATAATGATATTATTGCGATATTTTTGTTTCTCAACTAAAATTGCATCTGCATTGAAACAAAAGACAAATAACACGAAAAAAAAAAAAGCACAACATTAATGATATTTACATGCACATATTTATATACTTGTATGTGTGTTTGTTGTTCTTGTTGAATGTGGATGTGTCTGTATTTTTCTTTACTCACATTTTTTTTAAATCGCGGATATTTTTGATAAGCATATTGCACGCATCAATAACGCGATAACAATATTTTTTTGATAAATTGTGCAGCCCTATTGTATTGTATTAAGAGATTAGGAGATAAGTGAGGAAATGTCAGTGTTGCATCACAGGATCCGGCTGTAACAATGTGAAGAGTATGTTTCTCAGAGAGACTGACCTGCCATCTCGATCCCAGTCGTACACTTCCACTTTGATCGTTCTGAAAGACAGGAACAGAAGGACGTGTCAATAGGTGGCGCTAACTGTGCGATATTATGACATATTCTTGTGTTGAAATTGTGCAGACGAGTTGATTGTCCTGATGTTGTGAGTGTCTTGTATGTTTGCGTCCAACAATACAATGAGCCTGAGATTAATTTCCTTTCGGGAACAATAAAGTTGAGGATTGTTGAGGTTGTTTTCATGTGACATCACAACATTCAAGAGAGTCAATAGTTTCACATTGTGGTGGAAGGCAGCTGAGGAATCTTTTCTCCAAATGTAAAGTCCAAATACAGAGTCCTTTGTCAGCACGTATCAAATATGCTCTCACCATTTTCTGATCTAAGTGTCTCTCTGGTGCAGCTCTCTGTGATCTCTATCTGTGGTCTCTCTCTCTGGTCTCTCTGTGATATCTATCTGTGGTCTCTCTCTCTCTCTCTGGTCTCTCTGTGATCTCTATCTGTGGTCTCTCTCTCTGGTCTCTCTGTGATCTCTATCTGTGGTCTCTCTCTCTGGTCTCTCTGTGATCTCTATCTGTGGTCTCTCTCTCTCTCTCTGGTCTCTCTGTGATCTCTATCTGTGGTCTCTCTCTCTCTCTCTGGTCTCTCTGTGATCTCTATCTGTGGTCTCTCTCTCTGGTCTCTCTGTGATCTCTATCTGTGGTCTCTCTCTCTGGTCTCTCTGTGATCTCTATCTGTGGTCTCTCTCTCTCTCTCTGGTCTCTCTGTGATCTCTATCTGTGGTCTCTCTCTCTCTCTGGTCTCTCTGTGATCTCTATCTGTGGTCTCTCTCTCTCTGGTCTCTCTGCGATCTCTATCTGTGGTCTCTCTCTCTGGTCTCTCTGTGATATCTATCTGTGGTCTCTCTCTCTCTCTCTGGTCTCTCTGTGATCTCTATCTGTGGTCTCTCTCTCTGGTCTCTCTGTGATCTCTATCTGTGGTCTCTCTCTCTGGTCTCTCTGTGATCTCTATCTGTGGTCTCTCTCTCTCTCTCTGGTCTCTCTGTGATCTCTATCTGTGGTCTCTCTCTCTCTCTCTGGTCTCTCTGTGATCTCTATCTGTGGTCTCTCTCTCTGGTCTCTCTGTGATCTCTATCTGTGGTCTCTCTCTCTGGTCTCTCTGTGATCTCTATCTGTGGTCTCTCTCTCTCTCTCTGGTCTCTCTGTGATCTCTATCTGTGGTCTCTCTCTCTCTCTGGTCTCTCTGTGATCTCTATCTGTGGTCTCTCTCTCTCTGGTCTCTCTGCGATCTCTATCTGTGGTCTCTCTCTCTGGTCTCTCTGTGATCTCTATCTGTGGTCTCTCTTTCTCTGGTCTCTCTGTGATCTCTATCTGTGGTCTCTCTCTCTGGTCTCTCTGTGATATCTATCTGTGGTCTCTCTCTCTCTGGTCTCTCTGTGATCTCCATCTGTGGTCTCTCTCTCTCTGGTCTCTCTGATCTCTATCTGTGGTCTCTCTCTCTCTGGTCTCTCTGTGATCTCTATCTGTGGTCTCTCTCTCTCTGGTCTCTCTGTGATATCTATCTGTGGTCTCTCTCTCCCTGGTCTCTCTGTGATCTCTATCTGTGGTCTCTCTCTCTCTGGTCTCTCTGTGATCTCTATCTGTGGTGTCTCTCTCTGGTCTCTCTGTGATCTCTATCTGTGGTCTCTCTCTCTGGTCTCTCTGTGATCTCTATCTGTGGTCTCTCTCTCTCTCTCTGGTCTCTCTGTGATCTCTATCTGTGGTCTCTCTCTCTGGTCTCTCTGTGATCTCTATCTGTGGTCTCTCTCTCTCTCTGGTCTCTCTGTGATCTCTATCTGTGGTCTCTCTCTCTCTGGTCTCTCTGTGATCTCTATCTGTGGTCTCTCTTTCTCTGGTCTCTCTGTGATCTCTATCTGTGGTCTCTCTCTCTGTGATCTCTATCTGTGGTCTCTCTCTCTGGTCTCTCTGTGATCTCTATCTGTGGTCTCTCTCTCTCTGGTCTCTCTGTGATATCTATCTGTGGTCTCTCTCTCCCTGGTCTCTCTGTGATCTCTATCTGTGGTCTCTCTCTCTCTGGTCTCTCTGTGATCTCTATCTGTGGTCTCTCTCTCTCTGGTCTCTCTGTGATATCTATCTGTGGTCTCTCTCTCTCTGATCTCTCTGTGATCTCTATCTGTGGTCTCTCTCTCTCTGGTCTCTCTGTGATCTCTATCTGTGGTCTCTCTCTCTCTGGTCTCTCTGTGATATCTATCTGTGGTCTCTCTCTCCCTGGTCTCTCTGTGATCTCTATCTGTGGTCTCTCTCTCTCTGGTCTCTCTGTGATCTCTATCTGTGGTCTCTCTCTCTCTGGTCTCTCTGTGATATCTATCTGTGGTCTCTCTCTCTCTCTGGTCTCTCTGTGATCTCTCTCTCTGATCTCTCTGTGATCTCTATCTGTGGTCTCTCTCTCTGGTCTCTCTGTGATCTCTATCATGCGAATAGCTTCTGTCCTCAGGCGGTTATAAGGCTGAACAGAGCGCCCTGAGATCTGCTTCTCTTGTAGCTCCTCCTTTTGTAGCGTCTTAATAATGCTTAATAATATTTATATGTGCCTCACTGTGTCTCGCTATTTTTATTCTGTTTGTGTGTGTGCTTTGTTGTGTTGGCCCTCGGTGTCTCCTGTTTGTATTCCAATGCAGTTTTTTCCTGCAAATGGCAAATAAATTGATTCTGATTCTGTGGTCTCTCTCTCTCTCTGGTCTCTCTGTGATCTCTATCTGTGGTCTCTCTCTCTGCTTTCTATCTCTGGTCTCCCTCTGGTCTCTCTATCAACTATGGTCTCATTATTTCCATACAGGTATAATACAGGGGTCTAAGTGATGACAGTATTCAAAAACCTATGCATGATGTTGGCCAGTAGAGAAGATATGGGGATATATGAGGGAAAAAAATACAAATATACCATCAAATAATGATTTAGGATAACATTTGGACTTTTTCTATTTGAACATTTATTTAATTGCGTCTTTCCACCTGCTGAAATACTGAAATGGAATTCTACAATATAAACTATCAGCCAGTTCCTGAATGGTTTTTCGCTGATGAAGTAGCGTCTATGAACAGTGATGATCCCAGACATTGAGGATATTTATTTACATTTATTAACATTTATGGACTGTGGTCATCCTGCCCCCTATGGATCGATGGCTCCTATGTGTTTGTTAATATTGTACTTCCTGTGTTCAAACTGTTGAACCGTTTCAATCTCTGATCTTTGTAAAGTCTGTGTAAAGTCCTCCAAGACGACTGGTTTAGGGCTATACACAAAAATCAATTTAATGGAATTGAGTTCATATTTATTCCATATCTGAATTCAAAGCAAGAAGAGTTTTAAAGCCCAGACCAAACTGCAAACCCCATGACCTAAAAATCTTTCAATATCTTTGCAGAGTGAACGAGAATTTCACTGTTTTATTTTAATGTAGAAAAGTCCTTGAAATGTTCACAAAGCTGAAACCGATGAATACAGCCACATGATAACGCATATTTGAGCGAGACTGTCGCTCCAAGGACAAAAATGACCCCAAAAAATACAGGAAATTATACATTTTATCAGTGGTGCCCATGAGTGAGCCTCAGAACCAAGTAGTTAAAATACAAATAGTCATAGCCCAAACGCAGTAGTACTTGTCAAACCTTCTAATAAATATGGAATGATGTGGAGTCTGCTAAAATCTGGAACTTCTTCTTAAAAAATGTGAGACAAATTGAAGTCATAAAAACATTTATCTTTGCAAAGTGTGTATACAAGAATCTTTTCACACTTCTTTAATATTATGCACAGTCGTCTTTTTAGCCCTTTTAATCATATCACAACATTCAAATTCCATCCACGCTAGTACCAGGAAATTCTGGCACAAACATGTAACTCCGCCCCTTCTGTCTAAAAGACCACAATAGTTTAATGTCATTGTACCACAACATCAAGAGGTCTGCCATGTACAACAAAAGTATTGCCTGAAAACTAGTTTTTATAGTTGCATAGATGGTTTGTAAGTTCGGTGCCCAAGCTTTAAGCCTAGTGTATACTTGCACGGCGCTGGTTATGGTTGCGGTTGCGCTGGATCTACCTAGCCACAGTGGCTCGTCCACTAGCGCGTTCCCCTTACGTAGTTTTGAAGAGAATGTTGTAATCCCACACCCAACCACGTGATGGCGATCTCACAGGAGTTGCCAGGGAAACCTCTTTCTGCTCCTGCTACTTTTTCCTCTTCAGAACAAAAACATTAGCAAACCAAACTGTTTGAGCTCATTAAATGTGTATCAAGTGCAGGTTTATGTGATAGTTCTATGGACTCATTATATATAAGTCACTTCAACTGTGATGCTGTGAATAAAGACACAGTTCTTGTTAGAAATGTAGTTATCAATCAAGTGTATTCAGCACAAGCAGCAAAACAATAAGTGGTAAATATCTGAGACAATGATGAACTATTTACAAGTGCAGGAGAAATGCAACAGACGTGATAAGCTACGAGTGCAGATTCAAACAAAGACAGGAAAAGTGCAAAAGAAACGACTGTACAGTTTATAAGTTGAATATGCAACAGAACTGAACAGTCCGCAGTCTCCGTGTATATCAGGCTCTGAGCCATGAACCCAACTACTTTTCCTTCAGTTCCTTCGAAGGACAAACCTATCTAGTCCGAAGTGCCTCGTCCATGCTCCCTGCAGCCGCTCCATGCTTCCGTCCAAAACTCAAACACGGACCAATCACAGTGGAGCTTCTCTGCTGTGGCGGCTGCGTAGTTAGAAATCCTTAATCTCTGAACAGCTGAAAGTTTTGCCAGCGTTTGAAATTCAGACTAAAATAACTAAACTCCTTTGTTGTTCATGTCTTTACATTTCAAAGCAAGTGACTGCAGTCGGCCTCCGTGAGGGGGTTTGGGAGAACATGTCCCTGTGACGCAGCCTCGTGGTGGGCCGTGGAGATGGGAGGCCCGGATCCTTCTGATGTGAGGTTGTGGAGACAGCAGTGATTGATGCAAGTGCTTTGACGCTGATTCTCAGGGGACGCTGTGTTTTCAGTCGCGTTTCTTGAAAGAGAGAAGACGGTGGCTGTTTCTGCGGTGTCTTTGAGATAACACGCGCTGGTGAATAGTAATAAAAAAGTGTCTTGTAGTACGGTGCAGAGCTGCAGGGACCAGATCACCTGTTACTGGATTCATATGGCTGAATTAATAAGCTGAGGTACTTAACTTTCAAACAACTTAACTACATTAAAGAACGCCTCAGTCCTGGCTCTTTAGCCTGTTTTTCTGTGGGAGCGCATTCCTCTCTCAATGTGGGAGGTTTCTCACTTTTTTCCCACGGTTTTTTTTTGTCATTCCTCATCGATGCGAGAGGGTCAGAAGGACAATGATGATACGGGACATTGTAGGATTTGATTCTCTGATCTTTTGTTGGTGAATCGACAAATTTGTGTGGTTTCCAGAGAAAACTGCTGTTTGGATATAGGGCTATACAAAAATTAAAGTAATTGAATTGAAATGATTTAATTTCATAGAGGATAAGATAAGATAAGATAAACCTTTATTGGTCTCACAGTGGAGAAATTTCAGTGTCATCGTTGCGCACATTACAGCAGAGAAAGGAAATAAGAGCACTCAGATTGCACACATCAAAGTCTATTATTTAAGATAATAGACAATAAATTTAAGATAAAATAAAATAAAATAAAATAAGAAACTCTGGGCTATAATTGCACTTGGTTCGGAGTATTTACAGATGTCTATATTATACATTAGCAGCAGAGAATATGAGAATATGAATATGAGCAGAATAAACATCAGAAATAATATCAACAGGTAAAGTGACTTGAATGGGAGAATTATCAGATGGATATGAATAATACAGTAAGATATCAACAGGTAAAGTGACTGGTGAAAGGCAGAATTATCAGATATGAAATAATACAGTAGTACTGATAACAGTAAATATCAGATATGTAGTACTGTAGTAGTACTGATAACAGGTAAAGTGACTAGTGACAAAGTTACTAGTGAATTATCAGAAACACTTGTGCAGACTCAGCAGTTCCTGTTACACATTCTCGTTGTACAGTCTGACAGCAGCAGGAAGGAAAGACCTGCGAAACCTCTCCTTCACACATCGAGGGTGAAGCTAATATACATACATTCAAACATACATTTTAAGTGTTCACAACCAGGCAACAGATGAAGCGGAAGAAAATGGATGCATGGATTTTCCTTTATTAACTCTTGTCTAAGCCCAAAAAGCCTCTCAAGTCAAAATAGTGTAGTTCTGGTTTCCATATGCATGTATTTTGGTCACATTTTCAGACAGTAAAGTGAAAAGAGAGGGCCACCATGACTCAGCCAATCAGCTCTCAGTCCAAAGCCTCAAAATGCAAAGAAAAAGACAACAAAGGTCTGATTTATTCAGAACATGAAAATGAGATTGGGCACTTTAAAGGAATTACACTTTTAAGAATGTTATTAAATTGACCTCCTGGCCTTAAATGTTCATATAAAATAAGTCATTTTATGAATTCTAATATTAGGGGTAAGTCCCACCTTCCCTTCTCTTAGCTATAGCTCAGAATCCACGTTGCCGTCCAGTTTAACCAATCAACTGATGCCAGCTATGATTGGGCTGTCAATCATAGCTCATGCTCGTAGCTGCGCGCATGCTCAGTTGTTTGTTTTTTCTTAGCCTCCGAATCAAGCCTCCATTAGGCTCTGAAACTACATCAAAACTGAACAAAGAATTCTGAACATCCGCGCTGAGGTACTTATGTATATACTGAACCTATATCCATTATCAGATCCTCTGCAGATGCGTCCTAAAATGTGCAGTTCATGATAATAGATTCTTCCGGGTTTGCCGCGATCGCTTTTTTTGAGGATTAAAACATTATTTTTGTCATGAAAACGTTAACAAATAATTCTGAAAACCTCCGTGCATGTGTATTAATAATGTATATGTATAATGTGTTCTCCCTTTAACATTTATGTGTTGATTGTTACAGAAACGTAGGCGTAGACCAATCAGAAAGGAAGAGGGAGGGAGCTTGCGTCGTTTAAAAAAAAATCAAGTACCTCTCTTTTTTTTCTGACAAACTCCAGACAATAACTTTATAGGGTTTATGTTTATATCCATAAATGTTTATTAACATTTATGGATGGTGGTCATCTTAATGGGCTCTATGCACGCACCACTTCCGCGTTTTAGCTAAAGCCCCACTTCACTTCCTGTTCGCGGGAAACGGCTTGAGTTTCACTGGAGTTCAGCAGGGGTTTACACGAGTTTCCCAAATAATGCTCAAACAGGAATTAAACTGTGAGGATACTGGGCATTTTTGGGACACAGCAGTGCTCTTTGATTGTGCTGTCGTTGTGTTTTTATGAAGTTTACAAATCTCTCTGAGTGGCCACAGTCAAAGCTCTACCTCAGAGAGAAAGCCCAGCGACACTTTTGGGTCAGTCTCACAGCTGAATGTATCAATCTAATTACTAAAAAACGTCACTAAAACCCACCTAAAAGCCATAGGATAGCATAGGCAGGAAGTGGACGGGCTGTGCTTTGTTAACAGGAAATGACGTCACGCCTCCCCGTGCATATAGCCCATCCCAATGGCTCCTACTGTATGTGTTTGTTGTTATTGTATTCCCTGTGTTCAAACTGATTCTCTGATCTGATGTTGGTGAATTGGCACAGATTGGTTGCCTCGCTTCTGTCAGTGTGCCAGAGGGCAGCTGTGGCTATAGTAGAAGTTTATCACTGAATTAATAATAACATGTGAAGCGTCTTTCCCAAAAAGCGCTATATAAAAACGTTGCATTATTGTTAAAGCAATCAGACCACCACCTCTGGAATTGTTTTAGGATCTCACAAAACAGCTTCTTCTTGCGCCTCGTGTTCCCTGATGACCTTCCACTTTCTAGTCTTGGTGAAGGAGCTTTGATTTCTTGTGTCTGCTTTGGTTCGGTCTGGAGACTGTCTGCTCTCAGATTTTGTGTTTTCAGACTCGGACTGAGACGGTGCACTGGGGACAGAAGCAGGGCTCATTTTCTCAAGGACATTCTCTGATTGTAAAGTTACACCTGTTTTCACCCCTGTGCCTGAAACACAGGGATGACTGTGGACAGTATTTACAAGTTCAAACGATTGTTCAACAAAGCTCGAACTTCCATGAATCTCAGAGCCCCCATCCCCACGGAATAACATTAAAAGTGTTATGCAATTTGAAGTGACAAATCGCTAAATCCTAATAGAGTTGTTTATTTGAATCATTAATGCTTATTTGACCTTGTTTAGCTAAATGGCTTTTTTTGTGAAAAGTGAAGTTTTGTACAAGTCTCTCCATGGCCTCGCACCAAAGTACATCTGTAACTGTCAGGGTTGTGGTTGTGTGTGTGTGTGTGTGTGTGTGTGTGCTCTCCCTCCTCCCCTGTGTTCCTGGAGCTGGGCGGAGTGTCTGGAGTCCTGGTCCTGCCCCTTGCTCAGCCCTCCACACCTGCAGCTCATCAGCCTCACCTGTTGAAAGCCTGGTTCACCCTTCACCATGTGCCAGATTGTCAGTTAAACTTACAAGGTATTACTTCTTGGTCTTTTGCTGTATCTCTAGAGATCCTCGTTAATTGTTTTTTCATCCCTTAGACCCAGGTTCGTTTTTTGGTCCAGACCTAGTCATCCTCCAGCTAGTGATGGCAATATGAAGCCCCATGAAGCCTTGAGGGTTTGCAGCCTATTACTCGGCCCATGAGTCGAAGGCTCGAGGTGAATCATGCTCCACTACGCCATCATGTGGACAAAAAAATACATAACACTCTTAAGTGCTTACAATGAATGGTGAGATCTAATGTTAAAATGTATATTTACAATCTATGGTCTAACGTGTTGTGTTTGAAATGATGCTTCATGAACTATGAACTATTTGAGTCTTTCAGTCAATTGTGTTGATACAACAAACACATCCAAAGTAATACAGTTCTACAGAAAGTGATTAATGGAGGAAAAACTACCAAGAGGTGGATTAATTAAACACAACAAACCATTTATTCCCAATAAATAAATACATTTACTTTGCAACACAAAATTTATTATGGGTAGACCAGGATTCGAACGCTATATCTTCTGCTTCGGAGTCCATCATAGACCGACTGCGCCACACAGCTGTTGTGAAATGTATTATCCAGCGTATTATTACTAATAACTTGAAGCCTTGATATATGAGGTTTTACTAAAGTGAAACGTTTTTAATTGTATTTCATATGAAGTAGTTTCTCTATACTTAGTACAGGACTGCTCCACATCACGCACACACACGTACGCACACACACACACGTACGCACACAGAGGCAGACGGGGACAGCCAATACAATCTATGGTACAGCCGCGGATCACAAAGCACCTGTCAAAGCAATGCACTCTCCGAACTATATGAAGCACTATATGAACCGTCACGTGGTGCGGCCGCTACGCGAGGCTTCGAACGTCACAACATACGTCACCAACACACGCCTCAACCCACGCTTCAAAAAATACGCCCCTTTTTTACTCGGTACACACTTCAAAGACCCGGCACGCTCAGCACATCACTACCTCCAGCTTTTTGCCCTGCTTCAGCCTCCAGCCCTGCTCAGTCCTGCCCAGCCACCACTGCTACCTGCTTGCACCTATGTTTGTAATAAATCTTGTAATCATTGTCTGCACGTTTGATTCTCCAGTCATTACAACAGTACAATCTGGCCACCATGAATCAAGCAGACAATGACCCAGCCCAACCTCCGGCAATACAACAAGCTGTCTCGCACCAAGGATCCATGATTGGTCATCATGAACAGAGTATCCGAATTCTGTTTCAGAGCAACCATGCCCTGGCACAGCAAGTATCGCAACTAACCTCCCAAGTTTCTGCCCTACTGTCTCTTCAGTCACCTGTCCCTGCTGCTTCTACTCTGGCTTCGGCCTCTGCTCCCTCCCTGGAGTCTCGGTGTTCAGACCCTGAACCATACTCTGGTCAGCCAAGCCACTGCCGTGGTTTTCTTTTTCAATGTACGTCTGTTTTTCAACAGCGGCCAGCTTCATTCCCTTCTGATTGTAGTAAAATACAATATATTTGTGGATTACTACGAGGAAAAGCACTACAGTGGGCAGAAGCTAAATTTTCAAATGTTTCTATGGAGCACGTTGATTATGATGATTTTGTTGCTGAGCTTAAACGTGTTTTTGACCATCCGGATTATCAAGCAGATTCCTCTCGTCGCTTGTTGAATCTCTCTCAAGGTGCAAGGTCAGTGGCTGATTATTCAATTGAATTTTGGACTCTGGCTGCTGAAGTTGATTGGACAGACAGTGCTCTCAGAGCTGTTTTTGTTAAAGGGCTGAGTCATAAGTTAAAAGACGAACTAATTTCTCGTGATGATCCAGTTGACCTCAAATCTCTGGTTTCACTGGCTAATCGGATTGATAACCGCCTTCAGAGTCGTCTCAAGGAGAGACGCCCTTTTTCTACTCCATTTTTTTGTCAGCCTCTACCACTACAACCAAGCCCTCGTGCGCCCCCATCTACGCCTCTCCCTGTGGAGGAACCCATGCAATTGGGCCGAGCACGGCTTACACCAGAGGAGCGCCAACAACGACGCCGCCAGGCGGGTGAGTGTCTGTACTGTGGGGAGAAGGGCCATTTCATTGCTTCCTGTCCCATCTGCCCAAAAGGCCATGCTCGCCAGTAGGTCTGGGAATACTGGTGAGCCATAATCCTCACCCAAAAATAAAGAACTCAAGACTTCAAATTCCTGCAACTTTGTGTCACAAGACTTTGACTCTGCCTATTAAAGCTCTCACTGATTCTGGTGCAGAGGAGAACTTTTTGGACCAAGTGGTGGCAGAGCAGGCAGGCTCTTAATGGCAGTCAATTGGCGAAGGTCACTCACATTACTGAGCCAATCTCATTAGTTTTGTCTGTCAACCATAAAGAGAGGATGCAGTTTTTTGTCATCTCCGCTCCCTCCACTCCACTTATTTTAGGACATCCCTGGCTAGTAAGACACAATCCCTCTATCGACTGGTCCAATGGAAAAGTGTCTGAGTGGAGTGTTTTTTGCCATGCTCACTGTCTTCAATCTGCTCTGTCACCAGTAGGGGGGCTTCAGACTCTACATGAACTGGAAAAGCTGGATCTGTCCTCTGTCCCTACAGTCTACCATGACCTCGGTGATGTCTTCAGTAAGAGTCGGGCACTCTCACTTCCTCCCCACAGGCCTTATGACTGTCCTATTGACCTGTTGCCTGGTGCACCTCTTCCTTCCAGCCGCCTCTATAACCTCTCCAAACCAGAAAGGGAGGCCATGGAGGACTATATCAGGGACTCTCTTGCTGCTGGGATAATCAGGCCGTCTTCCTCACCTGTGGGGGCAGGATTCTTTTTTGTCGCTAAGAAAGACAAAACACTTAGACCGTGTATAGATTACAGGGGTCTGAATGGTATTACAGTCCGTAATAAATACCTGTTGCCACTTATTGACTCTGCCTTCACACCGTTACATGGAGCTACTGTGTTTACTTAGCTGGACCTCAGGAATGCTTACCATTTGGTACGTATTAGAGAAGGTGACGAGTGGAAGACCGCCTTTTAATACTCCCCTTGGTCACTTTGAGTATCTGGTTATGCCCTTCGGTTTAACTAATGCCCCGGCTGTCTTCCAAGCCCTAATCAATGACGTCTTGCGTGATTTCCTTAATTGATGTGTATTTGTTTATTTGGATGACATTCTAATTTTTTCTAAGGACCTACAAGAACACCAGCAGCATGTTCGTCAAGTTCTCCAGAGACTCCTCAAACAGGCTTTTTGTAAAGGCAGAGAAGTGTGAATTCCACGCTAAAAAGGTCAGTTTTTTGGGTTTTGTTATTGAAAGCGGACGGGTGAAACCAGACCCCGAAAAAGTGAGGGCGGTGGCAGAGTGGCCCACGCCGAGCACCAGAAAGCAGTTACAAAGGTTTATTGGGTTTGCTAACTTTTACAGAAGGTTCATTAAGAACTTCAGTCGAGTGGTGGCACCCATGACTAAACTTACCTCTCCCTCCAAACAGTTTTGTTGGACCTCTGAAGCCCAGTCTGCTTTTGCTACATTGAAGGAACTGTTCACTTCTGCCCCGGTGCTGCATCAACCAGACCCCTCTCGCCAGTTTGTTGTGGAGGTGGATGCTTCGGAGACTGGAGTTGGCGCTGTACTCTCCCAAAGGTTTGGCCCAAAAAATATCCTGCATCCCTGTGCTTTTTTTTCTCGATGTTTGTCACCAGCAGAACAGAATTATGATGTGGGGAATTGAGAACTTCTGGCCGTTAAACTCGCCCTAGAAGAATGGCGCCACTGGTTGGAGGGGGTGGAGCATCCGTTTCTGGTTTGGACGGACCACAAAAACTTGGCTTACATCCAATCTGCAAGGCACCTGAACTCGCGACAAGCACGGTGGGTCCTCTTTTTCAGTAGGTTAAATTTTTCCCTCACTTACCGTCCGGGCTCACGCAATGTAAAGCCAGATGCTCTCACGCCAGTTCTCCCGAGAAGAAGCCACTCCTGTTCCTGAGCCTATCATCCAATCCTCTCGAGTGATAGCCGCTATAAGTTGGGACATTGAGAAGGTTGTAAGAGATGCTCAACAGACTCAGCCTGACCCAGGTAATGGTCCTGCTGGCACTCTTTTTGTTCCCGATAGTGCTCGTTCTGAAGTACTGAAGTGGGTTCATTGTTCACGATTCGCTTGTCATCCTGGGATTAATCGTACCCTGTCCCTGCTGAAACGCTACTTTTGGTGGCCGACTGTGGACAAAGACACACTCCTTGCCCTCCGGTCTGCTTCAACCCCTACCTGTTCCCAAACGCCCCTGGTCACACATTGCAGTGGATTTTGTGACTGGCCTCCCCCCATCCCAAGGTAACACAACCATACTCACAGTAGTAGATCGCTTTTCCAAAGCTGCCCATTTTATTGCATTGCCTAAACTGCCTACAGCTAAAGAGCCAGCAGATTACCTCACTAGTAACGTTTTCAAGCTCCATGGCATTCCACTCAACATTGTTTCTGACTGGGGCACGCAGTTTACATCACAAGTTTGGCGTTCTTTCTGTGAGGCTCTGGGAGCTATGGTGAGCTTAACCTCTGGTTATCACCCTCAGAGTAACGGCCAGACCGAACGTGCCAATCAAGAACCCCACTTCCTGGAGCACGTTTTTACCTTGGATAGAGTATGCTCATAACTCTTTGGTGAGCTCGGCCACTGGTCTGTCTCCTTTTCAAGCTGCTTTGGGTCATCAGCCACCGCTTTTCCCTTCCGAAGAGTTGGATCTGGCAGTACCATCGGTCCAACACCATCTCCAACGTTGCCAAAACGTGTGGAGGAAGACCCGTGCGTCTCTTCAGCAGACCGCAGCCAGGACCAAAGCTTCAACTGATAAACACCGTTGGCCTGCGCCTCAATACCAGCAAGGTCATCTGTTTGGCTCTCTTCCAAACACATACCCCTGAAGACTGATTCCCGCAAGCTGTCCCCTCGTTTCCTGGGTCCCTTTGTAATAAAGGTTCTGGGCCCTTCTGCTGTTCGTCTTCAGTTACCTTCTGCTCTTCGTGTTCACCCTACTTTCCATGTGTCCCAGTTAAAGCCTGTTTGGTCCAGTGGTCTGTGCCCTCCTGCCGGTCCCCCTCCGCCCCCCCTGGTGATTGACGGTGGCCCGTGTGTTTTCAGTTCGTCGCCTCCTGGATGTGCGCCGGCGGGGTAGGGGTTTGCAATACTTGGTGGACTGGGAGGGGTATGGCCCGGAGGAGCGTTCTTGGGTGCCCCGGGCCCGTATTTTGGACCCAGCCCTGATTGCGGAATTCCATAGGGCTGTTCCTGGCAGGCCTGGTGGTCCGCCAGGGGGCGTCCCTTAGGGGGGGGGGGGTATTGTCAGGGTTGTGTGTGTGTGTGTGTGTGCTCTCCCTCCTCCCCTGTGTTCCTGGAGCTGGGCGGAGTGTCTGGAGTCCTGGTCCTGCCCCTTGCTCAGCCCTCCACACCTGCAGCTCATCAGCCTCACCTGTTGAAAGCCTGGTTCACCCTTCACCATGTGCCAGATTGTCAGTTAAACTTACAAGGTATTACTTCTTGGTCTTTTGCTGTATCTCTAGAGATCCTCGTTAATTGTTTTTTCATCCCTTAGACCCAGGTTCGTTTTTTGGTCCAGACCTAGTCATCCTCCAGCTTTTTGCCCTGCTTCAGCCTCCAGCCCTGCTCAGTCCTGCCCAGCCACCACTGCTACCTGCTTGCACCTATGTTTGTAATACATCTTGTAATCATTGTCTGCACGTTTGATTCTCCAGTCATTACAACAGTAACATGTTAGTGCCATATGAACCACAGGCAGGAGCGAACCGTCAGACCTGTAAAGCTAAGCAGGGCAGGGCCTGCTTAGTACTGTGATGGAAGACCTTTGGGATTTACTCCTCACTAGGGGAGTCAATATCTCACATGTAAATGTAGTTGATGCTGCAATGTCCGATCATCAAAACCACCTGCCGGCCAAACAATCATTTGTAAAAGGCTTATAAATGACAGTACAAGCAAACTGTTTATGGAGAAGTTAAAACTTAAATATATCTTATGCTCTAACGTTGATGATGTTTTAAATGCTGTCACACTATTCGGAAAGTCCTTGATGTGATTGCCCCTATATTTTTTTAGTTGATCTTTATGCACATGACGATAATTTAAATTAAGTTGAGATTGCGATGTATTTGATCTTTAGCACAGGTGTAATGCTAGAAAATGCTTTCCCTTTTGGGGGGGGGGGACCATAACCAGCACAAGTTACAAGTCAGATCTTGTTTACCTGACTTAAAATAGGTTTTCTCATGGTGTGTCATAAAAATGTTTTTAAGGCACCTTTTTGGACATTCAAGGCGGTTCACATGGCATTACTCATTCACTCCATACACAGAGACTGTAAACTACTGATGTAGCCACACCTGCCTGAGGTAGACTGATGGAAGCGAAGCAAATCACCGCTATTGGTCCATCTGACCACCCCTTTTCACTGGGTGTAGGTGAAATGTCTTGTCTCAGCACACAACCAGAGTTTTGCACTTTACAAAGGTGTGCCACATGCAAGTGACGCCACAATGAGAATGATTTACAAAGCACTAGTGAAAAACAAATTATCCATTTAATCCAATTCAATCCGATCAATAAAGTATCATATGCAAACTGGCCTGTTTGGAGCTGTTGCCAATTCTAGTTGAGATGACTGCATTCATGTCAAACAGATCCTTACAAGACAATGGGCAATGATGCATTTAAGAGCACAGGAAAAAGCCAAACTTGGATCAAAACGGTATGGTTTAAAAAAAAAAAAAAATCCTCATGTTCAGAATCAGTGCACAGCCACTCGCTGCTTGCTAAAATGTTGTTTTGTCTTTTTACACTAAGTAAACACAAAACTCAACATGACTCAAGGTGCTATTAAGAGCTCTGCGTAAATTCATTGATTTCTGCTGCAGCAGCTGAGCGTGTGTGAAAATCAATTCTGAACGAGCTCATGCTCTCAATCTTTGTAAACGCATTCAACTGAAAATAACAAATGGGATGTGTTTAACTGCAGATAAACTTTGGTATTGCGGGATGAGATGACTTGGCACATAGGCGTTTGAGTGAAAGCAGAATTGGTCCAAAGATAGACCCTTGGGGGACCCCCACGGAGAGTGTGGCTGCTATAGATAAAATATTACTTAGCGATTACATGTTTCTTCTTGACACACATGAAAGAGTAAAGCCTAGCGTACATCGACAGAGAAACTGGGGAAAACTAGTTGCAAGGCGGCTTTTGGCAACTGAGAGGAGATGGTGGGAGATGATCAGTTGCCGAAATCGGTCGATGTGCGCGCTCTTACAACTGGAGATGATCAGTCGGTCTCCAGTTCCAGTCAGTTGCCCGTGTTCTACTTTTCGGCAACTAGTTGTCCTCAGTTGCCCCGATGTGCGCGCTCCATGCGCCGCTCCGACAACGTGTGTGTATTGCGTGTATTGCGAGCCTGCAACAGTTTATGTCAGAAAACACACTGTGGTTGAGGCCAGTTGCTGTCGATGTACGCGCTGTTATTCAAGAGACTGGCCTGCGACTCAGAGTTGCCCGTTTTCGCCAGATTGTCGATGTGTGCGGGGCAGCAACTCAGAGGCGACGGATATAATCAGTTGCCAGTCCGATGTACGCTAGGCTTAACTGGCATAACTGTTAAGTCTATATAGGAGTTATCCACTCAACAACATCTCAAAATCAATCATTAGTGAATGTTGTCGAATAAATATCCTTCAACCCAAGAAGTATTTTTAAAAGCAGTGACATGCATAGTCCCCCTGTCACATACGCCCCCTCCTTTAAGCAAAGCACCAGATAAATCCATGCCGTGAGTCTGCGCGCGGTGAATAGGTCAGTGGGTTGTCAAAGCGATCACGCAGAAGGCTTCAAAACCGCGCTCCAAAATACGCAGCGTAAACAAGAGACGAGTGCTGCAATGATGGGACGTGACGTGGATGGCTGCGAGCCGCGAGAACTGGTCCGTGTGTGTTTTTCTTATGACTACACCGTGCCATAGTCATTACGCACAGACACATGGTACAGGGTCAGAGGCGGAGGCTGGGTAAGTGAACGTGTGCCATAGAAAACATCATAGCAGAGGGAAGCATGTGGATTTTAAAGCTGGGGTGTCTAATTTTTTCCTTGTCTTCATAGAAAGGGTATTGTTTAAAGAGTACATGTTGTGAATACATTGAAACACAGGATCTAATTACAATCTTTAGCATACTTTTGGGCTGAGAGCTGATTGGCTTTTTCACTTTTCTGTCTGAAAAAGCTGATAAGACAGAGGCCAATATACATGCGCGTGAAAATTAGCTATTTAATCCAATATATGAACATTGTTTTAAGAGGAACTACTTTGATGAATTTTGCTACCTAGATTCTTTGTTAGCGGCTTGAAAGTTAGGTGCCCAGCTTTAAAGTGAAGGCTAGGGTTACTTTTCAATATATTTAGTATGAAAACAAATATGAAATTGAGGACATCACTTTTAAGCATAATTTTACTCTGATGGTGTTCCCTCATCTCTCCCCAATTCTTTTCCCCTGAATTTCCATTGGTTTGAGTGAATGACCTAATAACGTGGGGAGGCAGCGTTTCAGAATTTATGCTAAACTTAACTCAAATCCAGAACAGTCTTTGTGAAAATGTGTGACAGATTTCTACTCTGACAATGATCAAATCCAGCTTAAAAATACTTCTGTTTTCTGCGCATCAACTTAAGGATTGTATCTTCTTCTTTTTAATGTACTGTACTTGTATTATTCATGATTTCAATGCCTTGTGTTTTGTTAAGTACTTTGAGTTGCCTTATGTATAAACTGTTCTATACAAGATGAGATTCTTACCCTTGTCCGGCAGGATTTCTCCTTGCGAGTGTAATTTCCACGTTAAGGAACACTTTATTATCCCCGTAGGTAATTTGTTTTCTGCAATTGACCCATCCTTCAATGCCACTGGTGCAGCCTGTCAGCAGTGGTCACTACTGTCCAGCGTCCAGGGACCGACCTCGGCTTGGTCCGGACCTGAGCTGATGATTATGCCTACGTTCGCACTGCTAAATGTCTATAATAGTAATTTCAAATAAATGTTTTATTCCTGCGTTTACTCTCTAACTGGTTTGCTCTCTCTAATAACTCTCTAATAAAAATAATTCTGATTCTGATTAATTCAATTGGTCCATAGGAAACAGAATGACTCCATAAATGTCCTCAAATGTCCTGTATCATCACTGTCCTTAGATCTTCCTGCATCAGCAAGAAACAACAACAAATAAACAGTGGGAATAAAGTGAGAAACTTGGGGAAGGTACAGTTTCTGGGTAAATGGAGTCTGGAAGAAACCAACAGTCACAGTGAGAATCATGCGAACGCCACAGAGAAAGGAACGAAGTCGTGCTGTGCATCTGTGCTTTTGTAATGGAAACCGTGGTCTGAGAGTCGTATGACTATAAAGGCGGAAGGTCCTTTTCTGCTTCTCTTATACTCAGCCGGAGTGTTTTTCTCATATGTACCATCGACTGCTGGAGGACTGGACTAACCAAGTGCTGAGGTCATCTATAGTGTCAGAGTCTTGGATCTACAGCCTGTTAGTTCCTGGGAGCGGATCCCTCTCTCAAAGTGGACCTCCCCAAGGATTTTCCACTGTTTTCCTATTCTATTTTTGTTGTTGTCATTCTTCACAGATGCAGGAGAATCTAAAAACAATGAAGATCTGGAAATGTATGGACATTTATGAACATTATGGACAGTGGGCATCCAGCTCCTTATGATTAAATGGCTCCAATGTGTTTGTTATTATTGTATTTAATGTGTTTGAACTTTTTCTGATTGGCAAATCGACAACTTTTCTGCCCTCTGAGACTACTTCAGGACTACTTTCAGGGCTGATTCAGGGCTTTACAGAAATACATTGAAATTAATTACACATTAAAACAACAGGATCATTAAAGCCTTGGATTTTTAAGCCAAAAATGGGCTAGAGTTTACTTTTCAATGTAAGCGAATGGGAGCATTAGCAATATGAAAAAAAATCACATTCTAAAATTTGAAATACTGATTTTTTTCAAGATCCTGTTTAAAGAACAAAACAAAGCTTTAATTGTGGGAAGCAGCTTCATTAATCCATTCATCCGCTGAGCTTTGAGCCTTACCCCAGATCCTCCCTCGTCTTTCCTGCTTCCTTCCCTTTTGTTACGAGACATGAGAGGATCTATTCCGGGCGCCATCTTGGGATTTCTCTCCTTTTCTTCTCGTCAGTATAATTACAGTTTTGACGAGCGCGCGGAGAGGATGCCTGTCTGCTTAACAAGCGGGAAGAAGACACGTTTTATAACTCTGCCACAGAAGCCTTCATCTGTCAGTTTTCAATGCTACTTGTTCCTTTTCTTCCCCCCTCTCACAGCCGAATTCTCTTTTAAAATCCGTAAACAAGGTGTAAAATTGATCGTCCTCCGTGAATCAGCCTGCCAACGCTGATAAGCCCAGCAAAGAACCACAAATATGATCTTAGATAATTAGGTATCGGGGAAACTTTGAGAAAAACAACAACTTTTTCACCAGTGACAATGCTATTGTTTTAGTGAGTGATTCTGCAGAGCGAGCGTGCAGTTTCGATTGTGAAAAAAGTGATTATTTTGAATGGAATTTTGACTAGGAGCGACTACATTTGTGCCATTTTTACATTATGTCATCATAAAGAGGATACAAACGTAGAGAGAAAACCAATTCCATATACTTTCTCGACACCTACTGTGAATTTGTAATTGTAAATATGTTTTTTTTGTGAATTGTAAATTTGATGTATATACAACAATTGTTAAATGGAAGGTTGTGAGAGCATGTTTAGAGGAGGGCCTAATGAAGCCCTCCCTTTATAAGTCACACACCATTAGCATCTTGAAGAAGGCCAAGCTAGGCCGAAACGTGTTGGTGTGTAATTTAAATTACAGCCATGAGAAAATAAGGCTTTTTAACTCTCTGAACTATTGGCCACGAGTGCCTTGGATTTTTTTGACTTTCTAAGTGCTTCAAAACTTGCCTTTACCTAGAAAGTCAACACTCCACTTTTTGGTACTAAGTTAAACCCTTCTTCTAATTGAGTACCTGGTCTTATAATGAATTTACACGCTTTTACCACGCAGCACTCTTTGTTTTTGTGTGTGGAGAAATCGTTGTCAATACCGTGGTCCCTCATTTATCGCATTTCTTTCCAATGAACATTTGGGTCTAAGGACAGTGGTGATGATCCAGGACACTCGACATTTATGAACATTTATGAACATTTATGAACATTAATGGACATTTATGAACATTAATGGACATTGGTCATCCGCCCCTTATTGACCAACGGCTATATGTGTTTTTTTAATCATTGCATTTCTTGTGTTTGATTCTCTGATCTGTGTTGGCAAATTCAGCAGTTCTGATTTAGGGCTGAAGACTAAATTGAATTCACTTAAGTTTGAATTAAATATCCAAACATCTCATCCACAAATGTTCTTTCGTTGTCACTTTCCATTTAAACATTCTTTCATTGATTCAACGTAGCTTTGTGTGTGTGTGTGTGTAGCCAATGGCAGCGCTTTCTGAAGCTACCGTGAAAAGGTCATTTGTTAATTTCTGATGACAGAGAAGACACATTATAGTTATAGAGTGTGAAAAGACCATAGACTGTATATAGATGGACCATGCTGACCTCATAGCTCAATGAAGCCCAATAGGGAAATGCTCACAAAGAAAGTTTTAGGGCCAACTCGCTCTGGATAGAAAGTAAACTTATCGCGCTCAGTAACAGTTTGTCTCACACTCACCATTTTGTGCTTATGAATCCTAGAGCTTTGAATGAAGACGCTGCTCCTTCTTCACCACAAAAGTCACCCTTCCCTCACTGTGAACAAGACCTGAGAGACTGGGGCTCATTTCTTAGGTCAAAAACCGTGGAACTTTACTGATTAAAGCTTGGGTTCTAACTAGAGGTGCAACGGTTCATCACTGATCCGTGATCCGTTCGGTTCAACGTCTTCGGTTCGGTACAGACGTGATCCGCGGTTTGATTTATGAAAAAAAAGTTGTGCGCACGTTGTTCAGTCCACACATACAGTGCGGTCATTGCGAGCGGAGGAACGAGATGCTTGAAAGCCCTGCGTCATTTAAATCCCCAGTATGAGAGCATTTTGGCTTCACTGTAACTATACTGATGATTAATATTCGACAAAACTGTCACGATGTGTAAGCACTGTGGCACAAGAAAGACATGAGTGAAAAAAGCGTCTCAACGACCACCTATTGTCGCGGCATTTAAGCAGCTCCTTTACGCACAGTCAGACCGGGCTAAAGTCAACTCTCCTGCGCATCCTCAGCTGCGCTCACAACTGACGCTTGGACGTCCCGCGGAATCTATAATAGATCCATGAGCGGAACGGAGAACTTCATCACCGCAGACTGGGAGATGAAAAGTCTGGCGCTGAAGACACGCCCCCTCTACGACAGTCACACTGTCACACAGCGCAGGTACTGACACAAGCAGCGGAGGAATGGAAGACAAAGGCCCAGTACTAATATCCCAGTCACAACTGATAATGCCAAAAATTAAATAAATGCAGTGAATGAGGCTGGGCCCAGAATGGACCCCCTCCTTGGGAGAATCAGGAAGGTGGTGTAATATATGAGGGTAAATATCCTCATAAAGTGCCTTCTTATGTTGCACTTTGTGGTGTTTTTCATTAATTATGTTAAATAGACATAATTGGATGGATGGAATATGCCTTCCATCCATCCATCCATTTCCTTCCCCTTAATTCATTTCTAGGTCAGGAGGGGGCAGTCAGAGCAGGTGCCGAGTCCACATGAGCTGTGTTTATTAAAAAGACAAAACTTTTTTTCAGAAAAATGAACCGAAAAATGAACCGAACCGTGGCCTCTGAACCGAGGTACGAACCGAACCGTGATTTTTTCAAACCGTTGCACCCCTAGTTCTAACTTTCAAACCACAAAAAATGGAACTATGTAATACATCCATCAAACTCTTTCAAACAGTTTTCTTCTATCACTAGTTTTCACTTGCACGCTTTGCTCGGTCACATCTTTAGATCAGCTTTTTCAGACAGAAAAGTGACTCCCTCTCCTAGCTCAAAGCGTCCAATAGTGACTCAAGGGGGTCTTTCTCGCACAAAAGATAACGTGTTTTCTATTAAGATGACGACAGCATATTGCGGATTTTATTCACAAAATTTTACTTTTACTTAAATATTTCTGTTGGCAAAAACAACACTTATCTTGTTGTTTGGTACCCCAGTTTTACATAACATGTTTTACTCCACGTTCCCAAATGACAGTGTAATAATCCTCTAACAGTAATGCTCTGGTCCAAGTTTACGATCAATAAAGTACTTAATAATTACGCGTGGACAGTTTTTAGTATATGTGTTGGTTTTACAATAGAAGAAGGAAGAACTGAAGCCACACTGGTCACAGAGGGGTGGCCGACTGTCTCTGGATGTATCATTAAGTGTAATTGTTCTGACAACATTATTGCTGTGGTTAAACGGCCACATTTAGAAACGTGAGAAGTACCAGATGGAGACAGAGTAAAAAAAGGAACAAAAATACTACACAAATATAATGGAAAGAGCCCTAATGGACCAGTCCTATTTGGTGCTACTCTACTCTACTCTACTCTACTCTACTCTACCTGGTTGCGCTTACATAGTCTGGCCAATCACTGTCAGTTACAACACTTTAGAACCAGCTCGGCCTGAATAGAACGGGGACCAAGCAGGTGCTAAAACAGCGCCTGGTACTGGTTCAACAGGTCCAAGAGGAAATTCCCCCAATCGTGAGAAGAGTAGAGTAGAGTAGGGTTGGTGGAAACAGGACTTTTGATTTGATCATATCTCAATTAAATGTTATTCTTCACAGATTTACAATATATTGAGAATGTGCACCATTTTCACCGACCCTACTCAACTCTACTCTACTCTACTCTGCTCTACAGGGAGCATTTCCACCAGCCTTGTTAACTGGTACCCAGTACTTTTTAGTACCTGCTTCGCCATGGTTCTATCCAAGCTGAGCTGGTAGTGAAGTGTTGAAAAGCCCTGTTCTATGTGCCATATTCTACTGTACTGACTCTACTCTACCTGGTTATGTCTCCATCACGCTTTAGTACCAAATATTCAATTCCATTTATTTTTGCATAACCCTAAAAATCAGCAGTCGTCTGGGAGGACTTTACAAAGAACCAAACAATTTGAACACAGGAAACACAATAGTAACAAACACATAGGAACCATTGGTCCGTAGGAACGGGATGACCACTAAGTAATAATAAGTAAGTAAGTAATTGATCTTTATTTATATAGCGCCTTTCATAGAGTCACAAAGCGCTTTACAATTGTTGTATTTTTGGGTCATAAGTCTGGGGTCACCATATAGGAGGTACATGCCAGACCTATTATACATGTTTTTAGTGGTAGGGGAAATCGGAGCACCCGGAGGAAACCGACGCAAAAGTTAATGAATGTCCAAAATTTTTGTAAATTGTCCAGAAATTTTAATAAATGTCCTGTATCTCCTGTCCTTAGACCTTTCTACATCGACAAGGAATGACTCAAAAAAACGGTGGGAAAAAAGTTGGACAAGCTGTAGATCCAACACTCGGGCTGTAGAAAGAGGAATTAGGTGGTAGAACGAGGACTGTATAATCAGTTAGTTTAATCAAAAATGTGGCCAGATAGGATCAGTCTGTAATATTAATAAGCCTTTTTCTTATGTCAGGTTTGGTTTCAGTCTTATTTTGTTCAGAAATATCTACCAGAAAATAACACAATACAAAACACAATGCAAACTTATATATTAGCTTCAAACAGAAAAAAACAATTGACACCTTGGTATAAAAGTGTTGCTAAAAGCGTCTATAATTGATTTAATTGGGCCCCTGACAGTAGTTCTTTAATGACTCTGACCGCCCTGCAGAAGAGTCACTGATTCTATGTGTGTTACAGCTTCCTCTTCAGCCTCCCCAGCTTCAGCGGCTGCAGAGAGGAGTCCATTGTGCTCGGATCAATGCGGAGGTCTGACCTACCGCGTGTGTGCTCCGTGTGACAATGTGTGACAATGTGTCTGCCGCAGAGGGACTGACAGCTCTATGGGAAACCAGCCAATGAGGATCAATGTGCAGGATAAACAATCACACACTGGATCAAGTAAGCCGTTAAAGCTGCTCTGCGTGTGTACAAGCCTCTCCATGGCCTCGCACCAGAATCTGCAGCATCTCGTCTGTCTGCGTCTTATCTGTCTGTATCTTGTCCGTTTGTATCTTGTCTGTCTGTATCTCGTCTGTCTGTGTCTTGTCTGTGTCCTGTCTTGTCTGTTTATATCTTGTCTGTCTGTGTCTTGTTTGTTTGTATCTTGTCTGTCTGTGTTTTATCTGTCAGTGTCCTGTCTGTCTTTGTCTTTTCTGTCTGTGTCTGTGTCTTGTCTGTTTGTATCTTGTTTGTCTGTGTCTTGTCTATTTGTGTCTTGTCTGTCTGTGTCTTGTCTGTTGTTAGCTTGTTTGTCCGTCCCTTTTGTGTTGCCTTTTATATTGATTGTTTCCTGTATGGTTTTCGTTTGTTGCCTTTTTGATTGTAGTTGAAGCCTTATTTTGTTTTGAATTATCATGGTCACATGTCATTGGTCGTCAGGCCTTGAAATATTGCAAATAAAAACAATTATATGGGTGATTTTCTTATTACGGGACAAGCTTAGTGTTCAATTTGGATGATAACTAATTCTGCCAATCTTCTTTTAAGGGGAGGAGAACCCTTAAGAATAATAAGATGAAGTTATTAGAGAAAGGCAACTCACCACAAATACAGTAGTAACCGCTTCACTCTGTGCCACAGGGTCTAGCAGAGCGAGATTTGAACTTGGCCTAATGTATCAATTATATGAGGCCCTAAAGCACATTCACCCTGAAAGTTTGATTTTTATTGCTCTACATTATCGGACTAAGTTATGAATGGTAATGTGGAGTTAGAAAATTCTACTCTACACCTCAGATTTCCGTCTTTTTGATTAATAATTTGGAGGCAGCTTTCTCTTGACACTCATGGATCATGGATGTTACAAATATCAACAAGGGCAAACAACATTAATTTGGCCTTGACCTTGTTACAGAGTTCTAAAACTACCCAATAGCGGGAGTGCTAGAGCAGTTGGTAATGAAGTGAAGTCATATTTTCAAGACATATGGCGGAAGACAAAAGAATAATCACTGAATATCGATCAATTTGGCTTGAATTAAAGATATTTGACCACCTAATGTATAAAATCATCAAACAGGAAAGTTGAATGCACATTGTTTATTCAATAGAAATGGAAGAAATGTATTTAAATAAAATGTGGAAATGTTCAAATATCGAAGATTTCGTTTATGATTCAAAACTGTCGGTCATAGACTGGGGATAGAATGCTTTGAATAAATACAGTTAGACATAAAATCAGCTGCATTAAGCTGTAACTTGTGGCCATGGATGTCAATCTAATTATGTGCCCCTAATGAGAAAATCATCCATGTAAATTTATACAAAAAAAGAGAGACAGGCATAAAGTAGCGTGAGGGTGTTTTTCTCTCACCTGTCGAAGTCTCCGTTGCAGAGCGCTCGCACTGGGATGGTGAAGGGCTGCCACACTGGGTTCAGCGTGTTCTTCACCACCTCTGTTTTATGGCAGATCGTAAACCTGGAACCACAATGAGCTCTTTAATAAGTAATTACACAGAATACGCACCGGCTGTTAAACCCTGATGAGGTCAAATAGAAGACGTTTCTGTTCAATACTTTTCACTGTGCAGGAAGGGCGGATATTTTGTTGTCGTACAAGTTTTAATTATCTTTTTATAAATTAAGATTGACAAAAATAAGGCACAATAATTATTCCTTAAAGAAGCTACAGTACAGTGCTTTGCAAAAGTATTTGCCCCCCTTGAACCTTTCAACATTTGCCACATTTCAGGCTTCAAACATAAAGATATACAATTTTAATTTTTTGTCATGAA
The DNA here is from genome assembly GCA_964034765.1 of Knipowitschia caucasica. Classification (NCBI taxonomy): domain Eukaryota; kingdom Metazoa; phylum Chordata; class Actinopteri; order Gobiiformes; family Gobiidae; genus Knipowitschia; species Knipowitschia caucasica. Next base: position 17,475,215 of record OZ035828.1, on the reverse strand, counting down.
TCAACAACAAGTGGGACACAATCGTGAAGTGGAACAAAATTTATTGGATAATTTAAACTTTTTTAACAAATAAAAAACTGAAAAGTGGGGCGTGCAATATTATTCGGCCCCTTTACTTTCAGTGCAGCAAACTCACTCCAGAAGTTCAGTGAGGATCTTTGAATGATCCAATGATGTCCTAAATGACTGATGATGATAAATAGAATGCACCTGTGTGTAATCAAGTCTCCGTATAAATGCACCTGCTCTTTGATAGTCTCAGGGTTCTGTTTAAAGCGCAGAGAGAACCATGAAGACAAAGGAACACACCAGGCGGGTCTGAGATACTGTTGTGGAGAAGTTTAAAGCTGGATTTGGATACAAAAAGATTTCCCAAGCTTTAAACATCTCAAGGAGCACTGTGCAAGCAATTATATTGAAATGGAAGGAGTATCAGACCACTGCAAATCTACCAAGACCCTCCAAACTTTCATCTCAAACAAGGAGAAGACTGATCAGAGATGCAGCCAAGAGGCCCATGATCACTCTGGATGAACTGCAGAGGTGGGAGAGTCTGTCCATAGGACAACAATCAGTCGTGCACTGCACAAATCTGGCCTTTATGGAAGAGTGGCAAGAAGAAAGCCATTTCTCAAAGATATCCATAAAAAGTCTCGTTTAAAGTTTGCCACAAGCCACCTGGGAGACACACCAAACATGTGGAAGAAGGTGCTCTGGTCAGATGAAACCAAAATTGAACTTTTTGGCCACAATGCAAAAGGATATGTTTGGCGTAAAAGCAACACAGCTCATCACCCTGAACACACCATCCCCACTGTCAAACATGGTGGTGGCAGCATCATGGTTTGGGCCTGCTTTTCTTCAGCAGGGACAGGGAAGATGGCTAAAATTGATGGGAAGATGGATGGAGCCAAATACAGGACCATTCTGGAAGAAAACCTGTTGGAGTCTGCAAAAGACCTGAGACTGGGACGGAGATTTATCTTCCAACAGGACAATTATCCAAAACATAAAGCCAAATCTACAATGGAATGGTTCACAAATAGACGTATCCAGGTGTTAGAATGGCCAAGTCAATGTCCAGACCTGAATCCAATCGAGAATCTGTGGAAAGACCTGAAGACTGCTGTTCACAAACGCTCTCCATCCAACCTCACTGAGCTCGAGCTGTTTTGCAAGGAAGAATGGGCAAGAATTCCAGTCTCTCGATGGGCAAAACTGATAGAGACATACCCCAAGCGACTTGCAGCTGTAATTGCAGCAAAAGGTGGCGCTACAAAGTATTAGCGCAAGGGGGCCGAATAATATTGCACGCCCCACTTTTCTGTTTTTTATTTGTTAAAAAAGTTTAAATTATCCAATAAATTTTGTTCCACTTCACGATTGTGTCCCACTTGTTGATTCTTGACAAAAAATTAAATGTTTATATCTTTATGTTTGAAGCCTGAAATGTGGCGAAATGTTGAAAGGTTCAAGGGGGCCGAATACTTTCGCAAGGCACTGTATATATAAAAATCTGGCCTAAAGTGATACTGCAATCACAGCCAAAATGCTGTAGTCCTCTCCCACTCACCCTGACTCAGGTTGCCAGATATGCAGCCAACCAGAATAGCTGAATAGATATACAGTCCCATGCATTTCCATTTTCCACTTGCAGATGCCATTAAAGTCACCAAATTCACTAACAACTACACTACAACATTCTGTTTCCTCATTAGCCTGCTATCCACTGCAGTCTATGCGACCCACTAAAAGCTGTCAAACCAAGAAGGCACGTCAAAATGCTCAAAAAGCTCAAAACCATGGAGCAAGGGTCACCAATTGGCAGACCGAGGTCCAGGCCTGAACTTCTAAATTTCTTCTAAAAGGAGATTTTTTATTTGTTTAAAAGTACGTAATTACAAGTGTATGTACAATTTTGCCAACGCATAGCAAATCAAGCCAGGAAAACCATGACAACCATCATGATTAGCATGAACGACAACTGTAACGGTAACAGTTGTCATAGTGATGGCTGCCGTGGCAGCTGTTGCTATGGCAATTACTATGGCAACTGTGGTTAAGTGGATAGCACTCTCACTTCCTATGGAAACTATTACCATGACAACCCAAACAATTGGAACAATCACCATCACAACTGTGGCAATAGTCCCCATGGCAACCGTTGCTATGACAAAAGTTACAATGGCAACCGTTGCTATGGCAATAGTCACCATGGCAACCATTACTTTACAGTTGTCATAGTGATGGTTGACAGGGTAATTGTCATAGTGATTAACATGGCAACCGTTCGTATGGCAATCACTATGGCAACTGTTACCATGACAACCCTCACTACTGGAACAACTACCATCATAATTGTGGCAATAGTCACCATGACAACCGTTTCTATGGCAAAAGTCACCATGGCAACCATTGCATTACAGTTGTCATAGTGACAGTTGACAGGGTAATTGTCATAGTGATTACCATGGCAACCCTTCCTATGGAAATCACTATGGCAACTATTACCATGACAACCCTCACTTTTGGAACAATTACCATCATAATTGTGGCAATAGTCACTATGGCAACCGTTGCTATAACAATAGTCATCATGGCAACCGTTGATATGGCAATAGTCACTGTGGCAACCGTTTCTTTGGCAAAAGACGTCATGGCAACCATAGTTATGGCAATAGGCACCATGGCATGTTGCTATGGCAATCACTATGGCAACTGTTAACCCCCATGGATGAACGCAGAAGTGAAACTGAAAATTCATGGCCATGCTTTGGCGTTTCAATCAAACGATACAGTTGCTTATAAGTTATCCTGTTACTCTTTGAAACGTTCAATTACAGTAAATCTGCAAAGCACAGTTATGGGGACAGATTAAAGGGTTATTTTGAGGAAGATGACCCTCGCTGCATGTGCAACGGAATAAAGGACATCTGTTGGCCAAGCTCTACCAAATGAGCTCAACACTTTCTACTGTTGCATTGAATCTGCTGATGCCTGTCCTGCTGTATTCTCTGATTGTTTAAATCAAGGTGCCTTCACCGTGACTCAGCGTGACCTAAGGGTCTTGTCCAGGACCACAGTCCGGAAAGCCCAACCCCGGACGGCATCCCTCCTCGTGTCCTGAAACTGTGCTCTGAGCAACCTTGCCCTCTTTTAACAGATAATTTCAAGCTGTCGCTAAGGAACTGCTTTAAGGAGTCGGCCATCATCCCAGTTCCTAAGAAAACTCCTGTGTCATGCCTTAATGACTATTGTCCTGTGTCCCTCACGTTTGTTCTTATGAAGTCTTTTGAGCGGCTCGTGTTGGACTTCACTAAGAACCAAATCCCTGTGAGTGTTGACCCGCTCTACTTTGCCTACAGACATAATAGGAGCGTTGAGGATGAACTCTGGGATGCATTTTGAGTCCGTTGCTTTTTACATTGTGCACTCATGATTGTGTGAAGGAAGTAAGTAATCTTTATTTATATACCGCCTTTCACAGACCAGAGTCACAAAGCGGTTTACAATTGTTATTTTGTGGGTATTTGTCCACTCACTCCACACAGAGATGGGAGCGGGGTCGCCAGTATGGGAGGCGCATGCCAGAGCTATTGTACATATTTCTTTAGTGGTAGGGGATATCAGAGTACCTGGAGGAAACCTAAGCAGACACGGGGAGAACATGCAAACTCCACTCAGAAAGGCCCTGGTCTGACCGGGATTCGAACCTAGAACGTTCTTGCTGAGAGGCGAGAGTGCTATCCACTCAGCACTTTAACCTGATCATTAAATATGCTGATGATGCCACCATCATTGGTCTCATCAGTGATAATGAGGAATCTTCTTATAGAGCAGATCGTAGAGGAGTGCAAGTTTCTGGGTTTAACTCTAACGACCTGAAATGGGACAAAAACACTAATTGGGTTGTTAAGAAAGCTCGTCAGCGTCTCTACTTTCTGCGTAAACTTAGAGAATGTACCACTAACTCTAATACTCTAACTTAACTTTTATCGCTGCACCATTGAAAGTTTGCTTGTTGGTTCTGTGACTGTGTGGTTTGGTGACATCACAGCCAAAGAAAGGAGAGCTCTAAACAAGGTGCTCTGCTCTGCAAAAAGGACTGTGAGCTGTCTGTTCTGGAGGTTCTTTATAAATCCAGACTTTTAAACCGAGAATAATTAATGACTCTTCTGCCCCCCCTGGAAAAGACATGTTTCAGCTTCTTCCTTCTGGCAGAAGATATTGTTCGCTGAGATACAGGACATCTCGTTATGCTAACAGCTTCTTTCCACAAGCTGTTATCAGTTTGAGTCCTTAAGTGATCTTGCTTTTATATAGAAACTCTTATTGTCGATCGATTTCACAGTGTCCATGGTTTCCTGTTTTTTTTAACCTTGTTTTATTTATGTACTGGCAAATAAATGAATCTGAATCTGAATCCTGGCCACCATCACATATGGAAACTGTTACCATGACAACCCTCAGTATTGGAACAAACACCATCACAGCTGTGGCAAGAGTCACCATGGCAACTGTTGCTATATCAGTAATCACCATGGCAATCTATGCAATGCAATAGTCCCCATGGCAACCGTTAAAATGGCAATAGTCACCATGGCAACCGTTGCTTTACAGTTGTCATAGTGATGGGTGACAGGGTAATGTTCATAGTAATTACCATGGCAACCATTCCTATAGAAATCACTATGGCAACTGTTACCATGACAACATTCACTATTGGAACAATAATCATCACAAGTGTGGCAATAGTCATCATGGCAACCGTTGCTATAGCAATAGGTGCCATTGCAACTGTTACTATGTTAAAAATCCCCATGGAAACCGTTGCTAAAGCAATAGTCACCATGGCAACCGTTGCTATGACAATAGTCACCATGGCAACAGTTGCCCTGGCAACCATCACTATGGAAACTATTTCCATGACAACCCTCACTATTGGAACAATCGCCAACACAACTGTGGCAATAGTCACCATGGTAGCTGTTGCTATGACAATAATCACAATGGCAAACGTTGCTATAGTAACGTCACCATGGTTACCATTCCTATGGTAATAGTCACCATGGCAACTGTTGCTATGGCAATAGTCACCATGGAAACCGTTGCTTTACAGTTGTCATTGTGATGGTTGACAGGGGAATTGTCATGGTGATTACCATGGCAACCGTTCCTATGGCAATCACTATGGCAAGTGTTGAAGGTTGTGGGTTTGAGCCCCCCACGAGACCCACTTCATGACACCTGTGAAGTAAGTCTCGTAGCCTGCCTGCTGTCATTGTGTCCACGGCAACCATTCCCATGGCAATCCCTATGGCAACTGCTAGCATGACAATATTCACTATTGAATTGCCCTACGGGGATCAATAAAGTGCACCTTTACCACTATTGGAACAATAACCATAACAACTGTGGCAATAGTCACCATGGCAACCGTTGCTATGGCAATAGTCACCATGGCAACAGTTGCTATAGCAATAGTCACCATGGCAACCGTTGCTTTACCGTTGTCATAGTGATGGTTGACAGGGTAATTGTCATAGTGATTACCATGGCAACTGTTCCTATGGCAATCACTATGGCAAGTGTTGAAGGTCGTGGGTTAGAGCCCACCACGAGACCTACTTCATGACACCTGTGAAGTAGGTCTCGCAGGTTGCCTCATTGTGTCCACGGGCAAGATATTTAACCCCACTTCCCTGAAGTCCCCGCTCAAATATCAAGGCAGCTCAGACTAGAGCAGCTGTCTTCATGTGGACCTGCTGGAGGATCAGTGGATGTAGCTCTTACTGCCACTCCCCCAAGCCAGAAATGGACAAAGGGGAAGAAAATGGTGGATGAAGGTTGGGATTCAATCACATGTGCACCAATTATCAAAATTATTAAAATGTATAACATGCCATAGTAGAACATTACCATCAATCCTGCTATAAGTTACCATAATAATGATAATTGAATTTCATCGTAGGGGCTACTAAAAATGGTCCTCACTGGCCGGATTTGGCCCACGGACCTGAGTTTCTCATACCTGTCTAATCTTAACTGGGTGAACGGTTCTTAGACATACATCTCCTATCACTGACACTTTCTCCAGAGACACGCCGCTTCCCTACATCGCTTAAATAACTTCTCCCCAACTTATTTGTCATATATTATCAACCGCGGACATGGTTCCCTGCAGATTCTCAGCTTCGTGTGTTGTTAGAGCTGCAGGGGGGAGCAAATTAAACCAGGCTAGAATCGTGCAGAGCAAAAAAGTGCTGAAGTCGTTGATAAAAATAAAAAAAAAACATGCCGTCCTCATTCGAATGCCCGCAGATGTTTGAAAGGGATGATGTGGAGTGGGAGGAACCGGTGGGAGATGTGGGAGAAGTTTATGATGGAGGGAGAAACATGCAAAATCAGCTTTTCACGGACTCTCACATGGAACAGCTGCTCTCTCAGTCAGTCACATGCTCACACTCACTGTTGTTTTTGGAGCAAATCAGGCCTAGATTTTGAATATCCTCCATGGTTCTCTCCATGGTCTCTCTCTGGTATCTCTCAAGAGTCTCTCTCTCTGGTCTCTCTCGAGTCTATCTCTCTGGTCTCTCTCGAGTCTATCTCGTCTCTCTCTCTGGTCTCTCTGGTATACGTTTCTCAAAATTTTATTTTACAGACATTTCCATAAGTAGTCCATAATAGTAATTTAAGAAGAAAGAGAAAACCTCAAGACTGAAAAATATTGGGGACATTTTTTATCATTAGTTATTCTACCCTTTACGGCCCAACCATAGCCCCTGGTAGACAATGGAACATGAACCTTGTCATGAACCTTGTCATGACCAACAGGGGATGGACTGAGAGTGGACTGAAGTGAAAGTAGATCCTCACGTTTCTGCCTTTCTCTCTATTTTGAAATAACTCAAACTTCCAACTTTTTAACTTTTACGTTTGGCGAATTTCTTTCTAATCTACTCCAACTGTTCAGGTTTAAATTGGCTTTAGTCGTTGTTGATAATAATTTTCTTCTCGTTCTTCGTCCGCAGCTCGATGGTCATGAGTCTTCTTCTCCAGCCATTTCATAGACTTTTCAAACCAAAGAGCACGTCAGGTAGCAAGCAGTTTTACGAGCCATAGCTATGTTTGAAGACTCCAAGCACTCTTCAACTATAGAGATATTGTCTTGTTCTTGACAAGGTTCATCTATTAGATCCATGTTCTCAGGTCTGTCTGAGTTCAGGTAATAGCATGTTTCCTCAAATGACTTATTGCATATTTCAGGGGTTGCTTTTTCAAACTCCAAGCTTTCTTCTACTATGGAGTGGTTGTCTTCTTCTTGACAAGGAGAGTCTTTTGTATCTAGGTCCTCAGGTCTCTCTGGGATCACATTCTCACAAGTTTCTTCAAAGGACTCCAAGCTTTCTTCTACTATGGAGACGATGATTTCTTCAGGTCCATCTGAGACCAAGTTCTCAGATTTCTCATCATAAGTTTCAGAAGATTCTTAGGTTGTGTCTGTGTTTCCTTCAACTATGCAGATAATGGTTTCTTTTGTAAAAGGGGGATCTATTGAACTTAGCTCCCCCTGATCCTTGGAACTATCTGATGCCAGGGTTGGAGATGTGTTTACCGAGGTTCCAGCAGTCACCGACTTGTCTCTGGGCTGGTCTTCTAGCCCAGAGACCAACATGGAGAGGATGTCATCAGGCAAACATCTAATGTTGACTTGAGGATTGTTCTCTTCCAATGGAGTGACGATCCAACGTCGATCTTTTCCCTCCAATACCCAATGACCCCGTATTAATTACTACACTTTATGTATGTACAGTATGAAACTTAAAGTAGTACTAGAATTTAATATGCTGCTATCCAGAATATATAACTACAATATGTGTTTATAATATTTCGGGTGTTCATTTTGACATGTTCAGATGAATTATGTAAAAAAAACTGCTTTGAAGTGGCACCTTTTCACTTCCACATAGAAACGCTAGGGGGAGCCAAAATGGCGGCAATGACGTAGGAGAAGGGTATCTCACTGCAGCAGACAGCAGCCTGGTTGGAAACTGTAGGAGGTTTCACTGTCATCTGAACAAGGTATAAACATATTTTCATCCGTTTTGTAAATAATAGTGCGCAACTCTTTTAACCTTTTAGCCTTATTTGTGAGATTCAAAGTAATTAGTGTTGGGCAAGTTAGCTAACTCTACTTGATATCATAAAACATGCTAACAAGGCTAATATTCGTTTTTACATTATGCCAGTCTCACTTTGGTTGCCTTAGATTTATTTACCACAATGTACATTGTAATATCCATAAATGCTAACACCTATTAACGGTTTAATTAGCATTTTTATCAATGATTGCATCACATGTAGTCTATGTTTTCAACTTCTGCAGCTTTTTGTTCATAAAAGTAAAATATTGATTTAATTAATTTTGATTAGCCACAGTCCTAGATCTACAGCCTCAGTCCTGGATCTACAGCCTCAGTCCTGGTTCTACAGTCTCAGTCCTGGATCTACAGCCTCAGTCCTGGTTCTACAGTCTCAGTCCTGGATCTACAGCCTCAGTCCTGGTTCTACAGTCTCAGTCCTAGATGTACAGCCTCAGTCCTGGTTCTACAGCCTCAGTCCTGGATCTATACAGCATGTCCATGTGTGGGAGCGGATCCCTCCCTCAATACGGGCCTCCCAAGGGTTTCTCCAGTTTCGCCACTGTTTTTTGCAATGGCTCCTATGTATTTGTTATTATTGCATTTCCTGTGTTTGATCGGTTGGATTTGATTTTCTGATGTAGTGTTGGTGATTCAACAACTTTGTAAAGTCCTTTGTGATTTAAGGCTATACACAAATATATTAAATTGCATTGAACATTGAAACCATTCAGCCCTATACTTTCATTATGAGCAGAATTCCCCTCTCGTGGTCTTCAGCGCTCTGTTTTCTCGCAGGCTCCACCCCTTCTTCACATCAAGTTAAAGTTAAAATATTCATGAGGAGTTTGTTATGCTTCACTCGTCTGCCCCGGTTTGTCATCATTTGCTGCACGTCAGGAGTCATTAACAAACCCTGTGTCCAATTTAATTTTACACATACAGTAATCCAGCAAAATCAGTTCTCAGTACTAAAAAAACTCACTGTAGTGAATCACTAGGACTTGAAGAATGTTTGCAAAAGTTAAAGGTTTTTAGGGTGATTATGCACAGATTAAATTGTCTGTAAAGATTATGGAACAACCGATGTTGACTTTTTGGAACTAAGATAAGATAAGATAGACCTTTATTTGTCCCACAGTGGAGAAATTCCAATGTCACATTACAGCAGAATATTAGAAACTGATAACGATTTTTTTGCCCAATTTATCAGGGATCCATCTCCAGCCTGTTTTGCTGCCGGTCAGGGCCTGAGCTGGAGGATACGGTGCATGTTTTGGGTGATGGGGGAAACAAAAGGAAACAAAAGGAAACTAAATCAGACACAATAGAAACACTCGACCTGACGTGAGGATCGAGGCCATAACCTTCATTCTAAGAGACACGAGCTTATACTGTGGCTCAGAGAATAGACTTTACAGCAGCTCTGCTTGTGGACGAGTCGCTCTATGGCTTTCGCTACATCTGTGACATTTTGGTGCCATTGGAACCAGCTCAGACTCTTTGGAGCACAGGGACTGGCCTCCTGCTGGTGCCCAGAGTCAGGACTAAACACAAGGAAGCGGCATTCAGATTTATACAGCTAAAATCCATAAAAAGTGAGATCTCTGACAATGTCCAGATTAAAGAAGCTATACCCGATTTTTTTTCTAAGTAGTTCATAAAAATGCTTTTTACTACATACAAGTTGTATCATAATACATAATTTAATTGAAAACTTGAGGTCATTGATTCCACTGTGTATGAAATTCAGGCAGTGAAAAGTGCTGAGTAGAGTCTGAGCGGGCCGCTCTTTCTCCTCCGCTCACAGAACAAGAAGCGAACAGCCTGCGTCCTCTAGTCTCTACAGCGCTGCTTAACACCAGGGCTTCGACTTCAAAATTTTAATATAATTCTAAAATAAAAAATATATACATATTTGAACAAATATTAGACAACCCTTATAATTAGAAATGTATTTAATGACTGCAAATAAAATAGTTAGCTCCCAAAGGTTTCACCGGGACGTGCTAGGCAGGTAACAGCTAAGCTAGCTAGTTGTTTCATGGTAACTTCCGGGTTTTTCGCGATCGCTTTTTGTCACTTTAAAACAGTATTTTTGTCATGAAAACGTTGACAGCAAATTCTGAAATCGTCCGTGCATGTGTGTTAAGGATGTATCTGTATACTGTATTGTCCGATTGACGTTTAATGGTGTTGATTGATTGATATGTATTTGTTTATTGAGCGTGGCTAGCTCCGCTAGCTTCTCTACACAGACAACTGTGCGCAGAAAAACTGCACAATGTAGTGACAGGCGCTGATAGCTTGTTGTACTTGCAAAGTAAGGGCAGTATTTTACACACCTGAATTACAAACAGAGATTGCATTGGGGCTGCGGTCATTATTGGTTTGAGAGTTCTGTTATCAAGAAAAAATGATCGGACGAATTGCATTCAAGTCAATGGAGTGTTCTACTGCTGCTGTGAGGAGCTGTATAATAAATTATAATTAAATATTAGAATATATTCTAATGTTTAAATTAATACATCCGGACGCGAAACGTATTCTTTTACTTATATATTGTGTTAGCAGTGCATTGCTTTAGTGCCATTTCATCAGTGATTGTTGCACAGCTTACAAGTTGCGCTAATGCTAATGTTAGAATACGTATCAGATCGCAAATAAAACTAGGTGGCTCCGTGTTATGAGAGCGTAGGGGAAATGAGAAGCCTGTGAGCGAGCTGGGGGGCGGTGCTAAACATTCAAACATTGTAGAAACGGGTATAGCGCCTTTAAGAACAGGTTTGTTTAGCTGTGCCTACAACTGCAGGATTGTATCTTCATCCCTTTTTTAATGTACAGTGATTATTAATGACGTTAATGCCTTGTGTGATTTTTGTTTTGTTAAGCACTTGTTGCCTTGAACTGTGCTAAACAAATTTACTTTCCTTGCCTTCTTTAAATTTCTATATTAAAAAAAAATAGTGCAAACACAGAACTAACTTCCAGGCCACATCTGCAGCGCCGCTTAATGTAAGAATTTAGGTTTCTGAGCAGTGAAAAGCCTGTCTTTAATTATTATGGGTCAATTTTAACATCTCTATGACAACAAGCATATAGTGAACATGTCTTATAGCAACGTATTGGTTTGCATTGCACAACTCACAACCCAGTAGCATTTGTTCCTCTGTCTGTTTGTATTTTTGTTTCCTGGGTGCACATTATGTTCCAAAAGGACAAGAGAATTCTGTCCAAACTTCTTAAGACATGGCCAATGTTTATTTATTCATTTATTTGATATGGCGGCGACGCTGGACACAACAGATGGACTGCTTTGGTGTTAAAGCAATGGTGGCTCTTGGGGCGTACCATGTGTTCTATGTACCCGTCACAACACATGGTCCTACAGACTTCACACATTTAAAGGGGAGGTCTGATCCAGCGGTGAAGCACACATCTTTCCAGGAGAGAAAGGTGCAGGTGCAAGAAAACGCTGATTTTTTGTTTAACCTGAGCATATATATTCGTACACCATTTTTTAAAATTGTAATCAGCAAAAGTACTGTATAATCCAAACGTGTGCGGTGTCACTTCTAACACTAGGAAGAGCTATGAGATTTTTGACCTTTTGATGGCATTGTAATTTGCTTTGTTTTTCAGGGAAGCATGGCCAACAGACCTAGAAAAGCAAGAGATACAGCTGCACAAGCATTGAGACATGCTCTGGATGTCCAGAGTGATGTTCTATCAATGTGTGTTTTTGGCTGTTTCTCTGGAAAAGAAAATCCATAAGATGATGGACAAATATATTAGAGTGAAATAAACCATGAAAACCTTATCAACATAATTTCCATAGTGATATTATAATGTAAAGTCAATGGGTCACCCTCTTATTAGTCCCTGCTATGGCTTGGTTGCTCAATGATTCAGCTTATGTATGAATTAGGGCCGTGCAAAGGGCTGAGTACACACTAGTTCTTCACTTGCACAAGGAAGAGTAGACACTAGTTCTTTCCTTATCAAAGAAGAAATCAAGCCTGTGTGAATTTACATCATATCTTTGCTGGAGAGACTCCAGCCTCAGACTAACTCTGGAAACGAAATTGGCAGTTATTCTACTTGACAGGTATTTTATTATTGCACTGTATATTTTGTTAGCAGTGCGTTACTTTTGTACCATTTAATCAGTGATGGTCGTACAGCTTATACGAGATGTTGTGCTAATGCTAATGTTTGCCTGTCATATCATTTGGGGAGAGTAGGAGGGTTTCTCAAAATGAGAAGCCTGTGAGCGAGTTGAGGGGCGGTGGTAAACATTAAAACTGAAAAAAAAAACCTTGCAGAATCAGGTATAGCTCCTTTAAACAAGATGAAAGACCCTCAAACTCCAACACTTAAAATAAGAAAATAAAACATAGGAAATGTTGCCTGTTAGAAGACACTGGGAGGATTACTCACTTACTATGAAGCCACATACCACCCACCGTCTACAAATGTTCCTTCATCGGACATTTTCAGACCTTTTTATATTTGAACTTATTAGTTTGATCAGGGACAATGAACAATTAACAATAGTGTCTTTCCTTAGTCCCTGGCCGGGTCCATCACATAATTACAGTAAGAGGACTGATTGAAAGTCTATTCACAATAAAAGAATCAGTCTGTAGACTTTTTCAATTCAAAATACAATTAGAAATATGAGATTAACCATTGTTTAGTCAGGCGTTATGGTTTTGTCATTATGAGAGTGTTCCGGAGGGTAATTGCTTGATATGAGAAAGATTCCGGATTGAATGTGGTTATAAATCTGGCAACACGATGCTCTCCTCTGACCGTGAGGTGAGGTCAACGATATATTCCCCGCCTAGACAAATTGGCTGCCAAATTGTGTATAATCTTGAGGCGAAAAATAGATTTACATTTGATCACATTTTCTAAAACTCAGCATTTTTTTCTTGCTCAGAATATGGCAGCGATGACACAGACGGTCATGAGACGGTTTTATCATGAATTTTGAATGCGCTTTTGTAAAGAGATTCCAGAGATCTAAACAATTTTTTACACCTGAGACTTGACTTATGCGACTCGTGCAATATAAAAGATTTGAAAGGTGTCAGCCGACTTTGCACAAACCTCACTGTTTAGGTGTTGGTCATGTTTATGTGTTCCTTTTTTAAATACTCAATAAAAGCTAAATAGACAGTATGTAATGCACTGTAAGTAATCTATTAAAGTCAGCTGTCTTTCTTGTTAGTCTGTTTTATTCTCCTGTATTACTCTCTGCTCTCTCTCTATGGTGTCCCTCTCAAGTCTCTCTCCACGGTCTCTCTCTGGTATCACTCTGGAGTCTCTCTCTGGCCTCTCTCTCTGGTCTCTCTCTCTGGTCTCAATCTGGTTTCTCTCTGGTCTCTCTCTGGTTTCTCCCTGGTCTCTTTCCTGTCTCTCTCTCTGGTCTCTCTCTCTGGTCTCAATCTGGTTTCTCCCTGGTCTCTCTCTGGTCTCTCTCTGGTCTCTCTCTGGTTTCTCTCTGGTCTCTCTCTGGTCTCTCTCTGGTCTCTCTCTGGTCTCAATCTGGTTTCTCCCTGGTCTCTCTCTGGTCTCTCTCTGGTCTCTCTCTGGTCTATTTCTGGTCTCTTTATGGTCTCTCTCTCTGGTCTCTTTCTGGTTTCTCCCTGGTCTCTTTCCTGTCTCTCTCTCTGGTCTCTCTTGTTTTTCTCTCTAGTCTCTCTCTCTGATCACCTTGTAAGCATTGTTACATGTGCTAAACATTGAAGATGTATTATTAATATTACAATCAATGCCTGATTCTTCATACCAGCGACACATGTAGCCCCTGAGTATTGAGTACTGATGCAATCCACCTGCAGGGGTGTAGATACAAATGGTACAAACTCTTTGTATTACTGATGTTTGAATTTCATTCAAACAATTGTTTGGTGCTATTTTCTGTTTGCGGATTTAGATATTAAAAATTAAGGAGCCTCTCTGTTTGGATAATCAGTATATTTAACTAAGACTAACTCCACTTCACTTCTTGAAGAGGTCTCCCATCACAGTACTAACCAGGTCCTACCCTGCTAAGCTTCAGAGGTCTTATGGGATCTGGCTTTTGCATGCAAGTATGACCACAAAGATGTAATTGTAGTTTGAAATTAAAATATTACATACTGTGTCTATAATTAAAGAAAAAATACATATGAAGCTTTAATTTAATTATTCAATGCTGTTTGTGCTTTGCTTTTACAGATATTACAGATTCACTCACGTTCCGTCCTCGTTGCTGCGGTAGAAAACCATGAACGGGTCCGACTTCCCGAAGAAATCCTTCTTGTCCAGTTTGTTTGCGCAGAACTGCATCGTGCCGCTGTCCTGCAGAGACAAGAGACGCCGTGTGCATGAGTTTAAAGATCACGAAACAAGCTTCTTTCTGAAATAAAGTAACAAATCTTTAAGTATTTCACAGAGAGAGCCACACAGGCTGGTGTGTCAAAACAACTCAGCAATGACCAATCAATGCAGGTTTTCCAGCCTGTTGCTAACATGTGGCTCAGGTGAAGAAGGTTAACAATACGGGGATAATACTCAAGCCGTGGAGCAGTACTTGGGTGAGTGAAGCTTGTACTGTCAGAGTTTGGGCTGTGGAATGTGCTGCTTTTTATTTTTATAGAGTTGTCCTTGTGACAATTATGATTTTATTATTTATTATAAAATCATCAAGATAGCTTTCAATTCAATAACCTGTGCTCATTGGCTCGTACTTGCACCGCGGACGTTAGGGTTGGATGAAAATGAAATGATCACAGTGCAGTTTGCCCAAGACCAGAGAGAGAGACCAGAGAGAGAGAGCAAGACCAGAGAGAGAGACCAGAGAGAGAGAGCAAGACCAGAGAGAGAGACCAGAGAGAGAGAGCAAGACCAGAGAGAGAGACCAGAGAGAGAGAGCAAGACCAGAGAGAGAGAAAGACCAGAGAGAGAGACCAGAGAGAGAGAGCGAGATCAGAGAGAGACATACGGTATAGCCCTGTTTCTACAAGCCCTGCTCGGCCGTTCTCTACATTAATCTACTCAGCTCTACTCAACCTGGTTGCGTTTCCATTAAGCTATAGTATCAGGTACGTATGCTACCGGTATGCTACCAACCTGGCCACAACAAACCAGTACACATGCAAATTCCTTGGTAACCATGGCTTCCAGCAGCCCTCTGGCCAACCACTGTCACTCAGTTAGAACACTAGTTCCAGTTTAGCCTAGATAGAACCAGGGTACTAAACCAGCAGGTACTGAAGTATAACTGGTTGAACAGGGCCGGTTGTAATGCTTCCAATCAGGGTAGAGTAGAGTAGAACCAAGTACAGTAGAGTAGAGTAAAACCAAGTACAGTAGAGTAGAGTAGAACCAAGTACAGTAGAGTAGAGTAGAATCAAGTACAGTAGATTAGAGTAGAACCAAGTACAGTAGAGTAGAGTAGAATCAAGTACAGTAGATTAGAGTAGAGCCAAGTACAGTAGAGTAGAGTAGAACCAAGTACAGTAGAGTAGAGTAGAACCAACTACAGTAGAGTAGAGTAGAATCAAGTACAGTAGATTAGAGTAGAACCAAGCACAGTAGAGTGGACTGGAGTACAGTAGAGTAGAACCAAGTACAGTAGAGTAGAGTAGAATCAAGTACAGTAGATTAGAGTAGAACAAAGCACAGTAGAGTGGACTGGAGTACAGTAGAGTAGAACCAAGTACAGTAGAGAACCAAGTACAATAGAGTAGGTTAGAACCAAGTACAGTAGAGTAGAACCTAGCACAGCAGAGCTGAGGCTGGTGGAAACAGGGCAAATGTTATAGAGCTTTCCACTCTCAGCCTCCTATAGAATCTCTATAGAATCTCTATAGAAGCGACAGAAGTTTACCGCTGCCGCCGCCGCTGCCACATGTGGAGAGCATGAATAATGCAGTGTGAGAGCTCTGGGTGAGAAACAGATAAATCCCACTCTTTATTATTCTTCCTCATTAACTCAATAGTATTTGGATTGATTAGTGCATGTTTATTGTCCTCACATTTACAAACCTCAGAGATTTAACCACAGATAAATCGTCCCAAAGCAGCACATTGTTAAAGGACAAAAGATGAGTATAATGCAATTAAGACGTGAAAGGGCTCCAGGTGGATACAAAGGATGTAAATTAAATATGTTGTTTTTAATTCTTGTTTTCTCAAGGCATGAAACATCCGGTAGACACGGAATAGTGGTATAGAATCATGTTCATAGCATTTGCTGGAGAGCGTTTTTTGCTGCTTACACTCTGGCAACATATCACACGAGGCGAGGTCTGCAGGAGGGAAATCGAATAGAGATTATGGAAATTAGATTCCCCTGAGTTTACCCCTGGTGATGATGGAAGCGCACTTTCTGTGGAGTGGAGTTTGCATGTTATCTCTGCGTAGGTTTCGAAGGTGCTCCAGGTCTCCCTAGCACTAGAAACATAACCAAAAGGTAAAATTATCCAGCTATTTTTGGACTTAATACAGATTATGAGACCATTTACTTTGTCATTTTATGTTTTTTGAAAGTGAAATAATATCTTAAGTATATAATAAATGGTGAAACAAGAATGAAAGGTAAAAAATGCTTTCTGCCTGTAACTCCCTATGCTTCCAGCAAAGGGAATTACTATTTCTCTTTTATACGTTTTTGGCTGCAAACACAGACATTTGATTGCAAAGAACATAATTTCACCTGGAAAATTACCAACACTAATTTATGGGCAATAATTTTGTTTTAAATGACAAAAAAAAAACTCTGAGTATGATGTCATGGTGGTATAATTAGATCATACTATTACAGGACTGACACAGGAGCTTTTAGACAGCAGGGGCACAGTTACCAGAAGTTCCTAATATTAACATGGATGGATCTAAAAACAACTACAGGTCTGTTTTTGGTCAGGATTAGTGTTGTAAAATGGTTAAAAGCTCAAAGGTCAATTTTGCATATATGTCTCCTTTGAGATAGCTTTAAAAGCTTAATATTCCCACTGTGGACTCTTTTTTACATGTATTGAAGTGTTGACCCTGAACAACAGTGGGAAACGTGTGTGTGTTGTTTCAACCATGTGTGACTTGTGTGTACTTTTACACGTTTTATAACTTTCTGCACCTGATCCACATAAGCAACTGTAGCCTGTAGAACATATTGGGTTTTTTTGTGTCAAATTACAACCAAATTTGGTCAGGTGGAACGGTGGCACAGTGGATCCCAAATTCGATTCCACCTCAGGGCCTTTCTGAATGGAGTTTCCATGTTTTCTCTGTGTCTGCGTACCGGAGTACTCTGGGATCTCTGGTTTCCCCCACCACTGCGCCAGTGTGTCCGGCATCTCGCTTCTGTCATCACCGTGTGTGGAGAGTGTGTGTGTGTGTGTGTTCACGCCTCGGCCATAAGACTAGATCGTGAGGCAGGTTAAATGCCGAGTTGTTTTGACACGCCAGACCGTGCTCCTCTGTGTAAGGAAAGGATTGATACTTATATGAAATGTCACCATCATTTTGGACTGGAAATCAATTGCCTTTTATCTTACATGTATAAAACCATCTGTAAAAGAATTATTTCCATAAAATCTGATAAAATCTCACTTTTCTTTCCATTTCTAAGCCTCTCTCTGCACAGACTACTGGAGAAGGCTGCAGCTTTTATGCATTTTCCCCATTTCATGAAACTTGCGCCGCATACTTTCCCCTTAGGAACAGGCACAGCCCTTTATGAGATGTGTTCTATTAGATTTACCAGCGCCGTGATGGATGGAGCTGCAGCGTGGAGCCCGTTGCATATTCTCCATATCCAGGCTCATATAAGTCTACATGACCCCCGTGTACACAAACCTACAGCAATAAAACATGAATAACCTGCTATTCTGGTCCTCTGCTGGGTTAAAGGTGCTCAGCAAGACTCCACACAGATACAATATAGATTTTACGAGACGTAGGCGCTTGTATTTCACAGCGGTCTTAGTTAAACATTAAAGCTAGGTACTTAACCTTTTAACTATGTAATGCAATGCTTCTAAGTAGTTCCTGGGTCTCAAAATGGTTTGGTTCGAACACCAGTTTGTATGATGTAGTTTTGGCGCGTTTTTAGATCAGCCTTTTTCAGACAGAAAAGTAGTAAAAGAGAAAACCACTATCACTCAGCCAATCAAAACCCAGCCAAAAGCTTCAAGCAGTGACTAAAAAGGGCTCTTTCCTACAAGTATATGCAAAAGAAAGTTTAAAGCAAGGAAGGTGAGTGCTGCAGAGGTTACGAGTGGTAGAAGGCTTAAAGTGATAGTCTGTAACTCTAAATGAATTACAAATTTTAGGAAATGTGTTAAATTGACCTCCTGGCCTTAAATGTTGATATAAAATAAGTCATTTTATTAATTCTAATATTACAGGTAAGTCCCGCCTTCCCTTCTCTTAACTATAGCTCAGAATCCACGATGCCGTCGAGGTTAACCAATCGAGTCATGCCAAGGGCTGTCAATCATGAGCTCTGATGCTCGCAGCTGCGCGCATGCTCAGTTGTTGGTTTTTGCGGAGCCTCCGAATCAAGCCTCATTAGGCTCTGAAACTACATGAAAACTGAACATCCGCGCTGAGGTACTTATGTATATACTGAACCTATATCCATAATCAGATCCTCTGCAGATGTGTCCTATAATGTGCAATTCATGATAATAGCTTCTTCCGGGTTTGCCGCAAACGTTTTTTTTCATTAAAACGTTAACAAATAATTCTGAAAACCTCTGTGCATGTGTATTAATAATGTATATGTATAATGTGTTCTCTGATTAACATCGAAAAGTGTTGCGGAAACGTTGGTGCAGACCAATCAGAAAGGAAGGGGGAGGGAGCTTGCGTTGTTTTTTTCAAATCAAGTACTTCTCTGTCTCTCTTTCTGGCAAACTCCATACAATCACTTTAACAAATAGGTGCTCTTCAAAGACAGGGCAATCTAAGCAGATTTAGGATGTCGAAAAGAGTCTTTTGGCACTCTGTTGAAGTAAAAAAATAAAAGTCCTTTATTAAAATGGACTGCCTATGCGTTTCGACCAAAAGCGGTCTTCGTCAGGGCATGAATATGCAAAAGATGACAGGATTTCAAATCAGATAAAGTCAGTAGGAGTGGTCTCTTTCTGACCCAACTCTTTCTGTTGGGGCAAACAACATCGGTAACATTCGGTACCCCAGCTTCAATCCTACCTCATTCTGTTAAGCCATATTGTTTTAACTTTTCCTTTTTTTGAATTTTTGGCCCGTTGTATACTGTAGCTCAATAGGGCCGCACGACTTCCATTATTCAGATAACTCTTGAGATTACAATGTCTTTTCTTTTTTTAAAGGTTCCATGTTACTCTTTGGTACTCTATGCTTTAAACATCATTAAAGTGCTATTGGGTCTTCATACACATGCCCACATTCTTGAAAGGGAGCAAAACGACTCGGTTTACTTTGTGACGTGGCATCACATTGATGACGTGTACGAGCTGCAGAAGCCCGCCTCCAGAAGATGATGGTCTGACATCTACCACAGTCTGTGTTTGCTTCACATCGAGCTCTGCTGTTTTTCTGCTATTGTCGCTGACTACAAGTGTTAGCATCATGTCAACTTGGAGAAAATGGGTGTAAGTATGTGACAATAGTATTTGGCCCCAAGAGAAAAAAATGTAGCTGGACTTTCTATTCACAGGGATCTTCCTCTGCAATCTGTGACAAATCTGTTTTTCTGCGAGTCTCCTCCAAAGACTGCTTCAATAAGTACCGCTACCATGCAACTGGACTTATTCAAAAGCTGATCTTGAAACCTGGTGTTATTCCCACAATAAAAGATCTGTAAGTACAATGCAAATACCTCGCCTGTTAACTAAATAAATGGCTCTGATTCTGGATTGAGGACATAGGGCTCTAAGTGACTGATTGTCATTGTTGGAAAAAAGTTTATTTTCAAGTCTGTAAATTACTAAGTGTGTACGCTGTGTGTTTACAAAGTCGTTAACGAGTGTGAGGGAGGAGGGCTGTGGTCTGAGCTACATCACCACCCAGGTGGGGGGAGGCAGTTGAGGTGACATCCCCTCTATGCAAGAAATGTCTATAATTTGACAAGTTTTGAGTGTTGTGTGGTCTATCACCCATATCATTACCACACATGTGCTTCGGATGGACTGTGGAACCAAATAAGGGGCCTTTAAGGATGATTTGTATATGAGGGAAAACAGAAATATGAACAAGTGTTTGAAGTAACGCTGCTTTCATGTGCTCTGGGAATTATAGTAGAAATGGTAAAATTGCAGATGAAAGGCATGTCATCTTCCACCAGAGAAATGGAAAATGATTTTGAGGCCAGAATTTTGCAAAGATGAGAAAAAGTTTAACCTTTAAAATGGAAAGTGTCAGAAACATGTGTCAAACAGTGACTCTGAAAATGGAATGTGGCTGGACTATTTCAAGTTAGATACCCCCGCTTTAAGAACACGGCAATAGCAGAAAATCTCAGAATGAGTCCGGAGATGAGAGAGGCAAAAAGGTCTCATGCTTTGAAATCTATAAACATGTTTATAGTGTAATATTAGTCTCAGAATGAAGAAATCAAACACAGAACACATTCTTTCTGTTAATGCCTACTAAGATTTGTCTGAGATCCGGACTCAATCATCAAAAGAGCCACATCAGAGGTTCCTGACCTCTGCAGTAGCATAGAGAGTTACAGGTGGAAAGAAGTTTCGACCGTTCATACATGTTTCATCGTATATTTTCTACTCAAGACATAATTTCACACTGAAATGACATAGTTTCATGGCCACATTTTTTCATTCTCTATTAATTTCCCCCATCACCCCTAACTCCCCGCAGCCGGAACAGGGTGTAACTCTATGCAAACTCACAAACAACATCTCTGCATTCTTTGCGTCTGTATATCTGGGTATTATTTGTGAATGGAACAGAAAAACACTCCCAAAGCAGCCATTCATCACCAAATACCAAGAGAAAAACATGTGAAACTTTCTCTTTCAAACATGGACTGGAGTGACCGGCCTTCGCTCGCCGGTCGCAGCCGTTTGAATCTCCCGTCTGTTGTATATTTCATGCGTGTATTTGAAGTAGTGAGTTCATTCCATGGCTCAAGCTTGTGGACTTTCAACTCTTTTTGAAGTTGTTGACACGAAAAGCTCCGTGGTCTATCATTTGACTGGGTTTTTAACGATGGCCAAAGATGTTTATGAACGATCTGGAGATGTTCCACCATCAGAAAGTTCTTGTTTCTGTCAGCCGGTCCCAGAGAAACTGCACACATCTGTACTATGTAGCAGGGGATTCTGATTGGAGAGGGAATATGGCATCCTGTCATGTTGATATTCTTTCGACTTAGTCCTGTTTATTTCCCAATCGAAATAATTGTTGTGTGTTCATCTGTTGTTGATAAGTTGTGCGTATATATATCGGGTTCAAATCTTAACCACCTGGAAGCAAAAAATCCTCCTATATACTTTTAAATTGATAATAAACGGTAGAGCACCTCATGGAAGCTGATACTATCCTTACCAAGATAATAGTAAGAATTATTATTTCATGGACCACTAAAGCTGATGGGCCGCATTTGGTCCGTGGGCCGTGTGTATGATACCTCTGCAGTAGATGGTGATACAACTACCAATAATGGGACAAAAGCTGCTGTTATGACGAAATCTGTCAAAAACAAACGTAAAGGTTATGATTTAGAGCCAATGTTTGAGCGCTCCAAGATCCGTGTCCTTTTTAAGATGCAGCCTCTGAACTGTGACAACCTTTACTTATAACTTTACCTAGAAGCTAAAAAATGTACGTGCCTGATTTTTTTGTTTAAATCTGCATCTTCTGTTATAACATGGTATAATGTTGTTTTTTTCCTTTTGGCTAATTTTTTATTCTACACCGTCCATGTGAAAGCAAAGTCACTTACTGTGCGGGCCACATGTGATTCAGTGGAGGAAAGACGGTGATGCAAAGAGCAAGTAATGGTGAGAGAGGTGTGGGGTGTATTAAGGTAGAACTACTACTCTGGAAGACTGCAAACTGGAAGCCATTAAATTGACGTCAAAACTACTGCTACAACAGCCACTATTTATATCCTAAACAGATTTCTGGTCACATTTTCTCCGGTCTGAGTTGTTTTGCGACGCCTCTAGACTCGCCTGGCGCCCGGCCTGTAGAGCACTCAGCCTTATCGCTCGCCCCACTGCAGTCTGACCATTGTCCCGGCTCCTATCAGCGCCAAACTGTGCCAAAAGCAGACACACAAACCAACACATTCAGACACAGAAATATGGGAGAGGTGTGTTTCCCAATCATAATATTTCTGGCATTTATCGCTGGTGGCCTAAAAACAGCCAACTTTGCGCCTTTTCCTATTCTTGAATACGGTTATAACAAGTCTGGCTTCTATGGTAAGAAATCGCAGCTTTTAAAGCCAAGTCCTGACTATTTTAAAACACAGTGTTTGCACTCCAGGCACTCGAAAGGTTGCTGATGATGTGATGGAATGAATAAAAGTCACACTTCTTCCAAATGTTTTGACATTTAGCAATATTAAAACAGTCTGCTCATCCACCTGATCCTGTGCGCAAGGTTTTACTTGGATTAAATATGAGGAAATGTGGAAAAACAACATTATTTATTCACACCTTTGCAAAAGTATTTTATATGTAAACTTATTACTTACTTCAACTGGGTAACGTCTCCCACGCTGATGATACAAAGGGATTTTCCATTGTAATGAATGAGCCCACCCAATGTTTTTCTGTGAAGGTACAGTACCTCTGGAAGTGACGTTGATATCTATACTTTATATCAGAGGTGTCAAACCGGTTCCAGAAAGGGCCGGTGTGGCTTCAGGTTTTGGCTCCAACCTGAGCAGGACCACACCTGCTCCTGCTCAGGTTGGAACAAAAACCTGCAGGAACTGCGGCCCTTTGAGGACCAGTTTGACACCCCTGTTTTATATGGTTAAAGATAAAAAATTAAAATAAAAGAATAAAATTGAATTCCATAATATTTCTCCTTGAAAGAAGGCCAATCCCATTTATTTTATGTTTTCAGTCTACACATCTAACATGTATTTATCAATCTTATTTTCTTTCTGGAAACTGTAAATACCACATATATTTACAGCACACACTGGTCCGATCGCTCATGTCCAGGTCTTTAGTCTAAATATACGTGATAGTTAGTCCCTGCTGTGTCCCTGCTGGGGCCCGGGGCCTGGGGCTGTACAGTGGCTCTTCTCGCTGACACTTGGCTGATGCTAATCTCCTGGCTCAGTTACAGTGTGAGAGAATGCTCGGGGCAGCAGGCGCTTCCACACCAGCAGAGCGGCGCCACTAACGATAATCGAATGGCTTTTTAATGTCCTGCTTTGGCTCTGCGCCCAGTGGTACATCAGCACTCGCCGGGAGAGGAGCTGGACACTAATGGGCAGTTCAGGGTTTGACCAGGACTGTTCTTACAAGTCTTCATCATCACTAAAAAAATCTATTTTTAAGAATTAGATACAAAACCTATTTGTCTATATTGTACAATTGATTTTTATCAGATTTCATAAAACAATATAAAAATGTACATTTGTTTAATTAATAGTTTTACTTGGATATAATATAATAAAACAATATAGAATGCATCAATAGTGTTTTTGTTCAAACATGGCGTGGGACCATGGATCGTATATTAGCGTATATTAGTTAGCCTGAATGCGGAAGAAGCCGTTTTGAACATAACCAGAGCGAGTTTGAGCAAAACTTTATACATGAGCACTTCCCTTTACTGAGCTGAGGGTTATACAGTATGTCCATCCATACACAGTCAATGTGAGGGGCCAGCAGTGTTCATTTTTGCATTAAACTGTATCATATGGTTTAGAGTTATATCTTCTAAAGAAGAGAGTCTTAAGGTTGAATTCATGTTCATGATGTCCCAAAATCTGACCTTTGACAAAGTTGTAGTTTCCCAATTGTTCCCTCGCCGTTTTTGTTCAGATTTAAAAATATGACTGAATAGTGGGTCCGGTCAGGTACCGTTCTGGACACTCAGATAGTAGATTATCAAATATGTATCTTAATGTTTTGTCTTTGTTTGTCTGTGTAAAAAACTGTGTGTTGTGCTTGACTCAATAGAAAAAAAACAAAAGAAAAAGTCAAGGTCTACAGGCTTAAACTAGCAATAACCTAATCTGATACATAATACATCCACTCTACAATCACAAAATCACATTAAGACATTTACCAGGTGGAAACACATCTAAAAGGTTAAAAGGAGGTTAAGGAAAAAAACAAAATCAATTGACTGAACAATTTTCACGGTCACGAAATCAGTGTTGCATGCTTGATCGCTTGTGTTTCACCGAGAGGTTCCTTTATCGAGTAAATGACAGAGGTGAACAGGATTATTTTGTGAGGATATGTTTGTGAAAAGGAATTATTGATGAAATGGGAGTCAGGTCAGTTTAACCCCTGAAAATAGTTTAAATGGTAGGTTCTATGCTCTATTTTGGTGTATTTGAACTGAGCAAATAGACTCTCAAATATGTGTATACAATTTGACCTTAAAGCTGAGGTACCCATCTTTCAAACCACCCCCAAAGTTGAGATATATAATAAAATCTATGTAACTAGTTCCTTGCTCTCATAACACTTTGGTTATGTCTGTATTATTGGCCTATGTGACTTTAGAGCTAGCCTGGTCGTACCACACTATAGTACAAATTACATTTCGTACTAAGGTCTGGAGGTGCTCCATTGAGCTCCGTTTACAGGTGGGAGGGTTAACTCCTTTTGCAGATTGAAACGATTGGATCTGAGTTGACTGTCCCGTATGTAATGCGCCCCAGTGAGTCGTTAGCCTTTAGCATTTAGCCTAGCCATCTTCTTTACCGCTAACAGAGCCTGTGGGGAGTAGCGCCACAGTCTTTGCCAGCAATGACTTTTGTTATACATTCATCTTGCTCCGGCTTCAATTTCTTGATAGAACCAGACCGGAATACTTTACTATCGCATTCTTCGCCATTGCCAAACTTCAACACCCGCCTCCCACGCTCGCTGATTGGTTGGATGGAATTCAATCAATGTAATCGCTAACACAGGGACCAGACCCAGACGTTACATGCAGGGAAAGGATGATTGAGCGTAGTGTACGGATGGCTAAGACATAGTTACATTAGATCAGCTTTTTCAGACAAAAAAGTGTAAAATATACAATCACAGTCACAAAACAAAGAAAATGTATTATTTATGAAAAAGAAAAGTGGTGTTTCCTAGCTCTTCTTCTAATACAGTTCCTTCACGTACATACAAACCTATAGTGTGTTGATAATAAAAGGCTGAGAAATGAAAGGAGTCTCTGGCAGAAGGACCGGACCAAGGTGCACTGGGGTTAATATCGACCGTTCAGTCATGTCTGCTCTTCCACCTCAGCTGCCGGGGCTCATGCCAAGGCTCAAACACAGCTTTTATTACAACATACAGGAGAATCTCAGCATTGATCTTCAACATGACACCAAACCATGACCCAAATAAGTCCTGGGTCTGTCTGGGATCTCTCAACATGGGCTACAATATCAATATGTATTCACAAATTAATTTCTATCTACAATTTGTCAGCTCACAATGGAGTGGGAAAGATGTAAAAAAAAAAAAAAAAAATGATGATCCAGGACATACATGGACAGTGGTCATCCCGCTCCCTATGGACCCTATGGACCCTATGGACTTACAGTTGTAAGGTGACAAAAGAGAGAGCACAAGGCACAGAGCATGGACCGAAACTGACCCCGCCAGGACACTAACCAGCTCCGATAAGACTTTGGGAATGTCTCTCCCAGAGCAGACATCTAAGCCATAAAGAGGTCGAACAGAGAGCTCTCATCGGTCATAGAGATAACGACTGTCGGTTTTGGAGCAATGAATCGACTACGGAGCGTAAACATCTCTGGCGAGAACAGAGATCAAAGTCTGCTCTCACTCCAGGGGGACATTCCTTGCCTTTGGACAGCTGGCGAGCCACCAACGGCGTTCTGACGCCCCCCAGTGGACACTGAACACTATCACACCCGAGACGGACATTCTAAACCAGCACTCGTGAATTCATTATTCTGATAATCTGTACTGTGCCCTACACGTGTGTATCATTGTCAAGTAATGTAAATGCGGTGTGTGTGTGTGCCTGTACATGTGTTATGAATGTCTGTATTAATCCTGCGTTTTGCCATTATAACATGTCTGTTGTGAAGGATGTCCAGGGAGGCGCACAAGGATGACGTCACGGACGCGCCTCCTTTTGGATAATACAAAAGCATGAGCCGAGCAAAGATACGACCTCTTGGAATCCCCTGAAATTATTGTATCAACCTCCGCGAGTACGTGTCTCCTACTACGACCCGCGCCTGCAACCCATTGAGGCCTCTCCACTCCGCGAGTACAGCCCTGATACTGCTGTCGGAGATCACGAACTGCTCCATCACCAGCCACTTTCCGGCTCTGGACACTACGCATACAGCGCTTTCCGGACGGCGTGCGTATGCGTGGATCAAAGTTGGACTGGACCCGCTGGCTTTGTGTCTCCCTCCTGCTCGAACAAAGGAACACGTGGACTGGCCATTCATCTCCACTCTTTTCTTCATCCTCACCCCTCCATTCGAACTGCTCAAAGTAAGACTGTTCCACGCTAATGTGTGATTCATATGATATGCATAACATCTCCGTTAATGTGACCAAAACCCTTTTCGTTGATATTCTTCTATTTTCGTATGTAGTCAATAAACCCACGTTTAAGTCAAATCATCTTTAAGCGTCCCGTTTTCAATCTTTGATGTCCCTGGCCGATTATGCACCCACGACCTATTAGATTGTAAGACTGATTCGAGGCAAATTAGTTGGATCTGTGCAGATGTTTTCAAACTCTGCTGGTGCCCAAAATAAAACTCAGATCCCCCTTTTGTGTAGAACGGCAAGACTCTGATCTGGAGACCAGCCGCACTACACTACAATTTCATTACCCTACACAGTGTTCAAAATGTTTTATCCTAAGATTTAGTCATCTTTTTTTTATAGTAAAGTGATTTGTTGTTGGCGAATCGACAACGAGTGCTGTTTTGATTTAGAGCTATGCACAAATACTTTGAATTGAATTAAATCTGAAACAGTAGTTGTTTTGTACTTTAGAATTTTTATTTTTATTGATTTTTTCTACCTGAGATGTTGGTGTAGTACAGTGTTCATGGTTTTGCACTGGTCCAGACGGGAGCGGAGCAGATTCATGGTCCCAACAAAGTGGATCAAGTGAAAATCCATTGGAAGAATGCTAACTTTTTGAAAAATGCTAATGAAGCATTTAGCATTTTACTTTGGACTAGAGCAGAGAAAATGGTCCGGACCAAGCGGCTACTCCACCTTGTGACCCGTCCTGCTCCACCCAGAGGCTACTCCGTCTCTGCTGCTGTGACCCGTCCTGCTCCACCCAGAGACTGCTCCACCTCTGCTTCTGTGACCTAAAGTGCTGTTGCTGATTTTTACTATTTTTAACTTTTTAGAATGATCAATTTTATTTTTCATTTTTGCTACTACTGGACCCCTGAATTTCTCCTACGGGGATCCACAAAGTATCCATCTATCTAAATATAAATGTAAAATACTGCATTGAATAATTCTACAAGCTAAAATTATGCACAAAATGTTTTCAACCAAAGATCTTGAATTAATATTATTCTCTTCGATCGAGGGATATTTTTTTCTGTCTAGATTACATTTTTTGTTGCAGTGTTGTACAAACAGTACATTTTGCCCAACAAAGCCTCAACACCCACTAAAGATGACCCCTAAAAATATGTTTGGCTCCTGACCCAGATTCAGGATTCCACAGATTTGTATTCATATTTACTGTATTTATTAAGGCACATCCAACAAAACATTGCAGCCAAAAGAGTTGACAAAGTTTTCAAAAGTATTACCAGAAGAAAAAATATATTTTCTTGATAACTTTTACTTGCAATAAAGCTAGGGTACCTAACTTTCTAACCAATGAAAAATATGTAACACAATTTCTGCAACAAGTTCCTCGCTCTCAAAACAGTTTGGTTCTGACACTTTCACTGGCATTTCAATCTGGAGAGACGAGGAAACAAGAATGCCTTTGAAGTATTTTATTGAGAGGTAGTTTGGCGCCCTAGGCCCCGGTGCGGCGTTCAGTCAGCGAGGCTCCTGCGAGAGTGCGCGCACAATCCCCCGGGACCTAGGCACTGGTGGCGGCATTTGGCAGCAGAAAGCAGATTGGAGGCAGGGTGAAGAGGAGGAGGAGGGGAGGCGGTGGTTGCAAGGCTTCGAGAAGGCCGTGAAGTGGGAGTTTCTCCGCTTTTAAGCGGCTGGCCTGGCCGGCACGGATTGATTGGAAGAGGGCGTTTGCTGTGCGATAGGCTGGGGCTGCGAGGCCGGCCTGGAAGGGGTGGCTTTGGCTGACGTCTTCCAAATTGAATTTCCGCGAGCTGCATTTCAATCTGGAGAGACGAGGAAACAAGAATGCCTTTGTTGAGAGGTAGTTTGGCGCCCTAGGCCCCGGTGCGGCGTTCAGTCAGCGAGGCTCCTGCGAGAGTGCACGCACAATCCCCAAAAGGCTGTGTGTTGATGGAGTTTTGCAGGCCTGGTTTGCAGGGGACAGACTATAGCATACTGTGACCGCTATATACTGTGACCGCTATCGCTATATACTGTGACCGCTATCGCTATATACTGTGACCGCTATATACTGTGACCGCTATATGCTCGCTCCGCTATATGCTCAGCTCCGCTATATACTCAGCTCCGCTATATACTCAGCTCCGCTATATACTGTGACCGCTATCGCTATATACTGTGACCGCTATTGCTATATACTGTGACCGCTATCGCGATATACTGTGACCGCTATATACTGTGACCGCTATATACTGTGACCGCTATATACTATATATATGCTCAGCTGCTGCCGCCACCAGGAAGTTTGCGAGTGTTTTATGGAGATGCCAAGAGAGGCTGGGCTGCCAGAATAGTCGAAGTGTCAGGCCTGATGTATGAGGAGAGGGCCGATGATGACCAGCGCCCCAGGTCTGCTGAGGGCAGAATGGGGAGACCCAGGGAAGCGGCGCGCGTGGCAGCGCCTATCCGAAAAGAGTGAGCTGTGTAGAGATGAGGGGACAAGTTACGAAGCAGCAGTACAGACTTGAGTTGGGCTCTGAACCAGTTGGATGTCATGGGGAGGTTATCAGGAGTGAGGAATAGCGGTCCGTTGAGATCTCCTTTCCGAGAGCGGAGGCGAGTGTAATGCATCATGGATCTGTAGGGACAGGGAGAAGTGTCAGAACGAGCTATGACTATGTTGCAAGCGCCTTTGCGTTTGGAATGCTTTGAGGGAAAGCGTCGGGCCGGGGCCCGGCAAACCACTGGTCCTGGAAAACCCCCAAAACCCACGGACGGGGCTGCGTCGGTGAAGAACCGCAGGGCATCTGAGGACAGGATGACGTCACTGTAAAAAAAAAGATACACCATCCCAGCGGCTCAGCAGACGGGACCAGAACGCCAGGTCGGAGCGGCACCCCGCATCCGGGCAGACAGCGTCATTGAGGGAGGAGACGGAGCCGGCGAGGGAGAGGAGTCTGGAAATAAAAGAACGACCTTGGGGAATGACACGGATGGCATAATTAAGATGCCCGAGGAGGGAAAGCAATGACGCCTCGAAAGTGACGGGAAGGCCAAGGCAGACCGGGAGAAAGCACGGATGCGCCCGAGCTTGTCCAGCGGGAGGAAGGCCTCCATGGCGCGTGTGTCGAGGCGGATGCCGAGAAACTCCAGAGCGGTGGCGGGGCCTGTGGTCTTCTCGGAGTGAAGGAATCCGAGGGCAGAGAAGGCGAGCTTGAGCTTGCGGAGAGAGCCCCCGGAGCAGTCTGAGGGTGGGTTGACTACGAGGGAATCATCGGGGAGATGCAGGACAGAGGGGAGCCGCGCGTAAGTAAGCAGAAACCGACACGGCGCCTCCGAGAGATTGTTGAACGAGAGGGACTACTCCGGCAGTCAAAGGTGAGGCGCACTGCGAAGAAGAACTCTGACGCCACTTGACCCCTGAACAGCGCCAGCGGTCGGGGTGGATGGGCAGCAGCTCGAACGCGTCCGGGATGTCGGCCTCGGAGAGCCAGGAGCCGGGGCCGAAAGTCTTTATCAGCCTGATCGCGTGGTCCACGGTAGCGGACTGCAGGGAGAAGGGCGCTGGAGGCAAGGGGCTGTTGATGCTCGGGGCGGGCCCGGAGCGGGGACAGGAGAGGACGAATATGAGACGCTTCTTCCTGGAGTGCTTGCGGGTGGCGATGCCCATCGGGTTAGAGCGGGACGGAGAGAGGGGGCCAATGACGTAGCCCACGGACACCTCCCGCGCCCGAGCCGCGTGACGACTTGGGGCCCACGGAGAGCCGGGAAGAGGTTGCGGGACACGAGACGCCGAGGGACCTAAACAGAGCTTGCAGTCCAATGTGAGGGATTTAAACAGAGCTTGCAGTCCAAAGTGAGGTATTAAAACTGAGCCCGCAGTCCAAGTGAGGCGTTTAACTGAGAGCCTGCAGTCCGGTGTGAGGGAGTTAAACGACCTGTAGTCCAAGTGAGGGATTAATACTGAGAGCTTGTAGTCCAGTGTGAGGGATTCGAACATTGCCCGCAGTCCTAAAAGAGGGATTTATAACTGAGAGCTTGTAGTCCAAGTGAGGGATTAAACCGAGAGCTGCAGTCCAGTGTGAGGGATTTAAACAGAGTTTACGGTCCAAGTGAGGGATTAACTGAGCCCGCAGTCCAAGTGAGGAGTTTAAACTGAGAGCTTACAGTCCAGTGTGAGGGATCCAACAGAGCCTGCAGTTAATTTTTTTTTTTTTTTTTTATATATAAGCAGTTCCAGATATAAGCAGTACCAATATATGCAGTTCCATATACTGTATAAGCAGTTCCAGGTATAAGCGGTACCATATAAGCAGTTCCAGGTATAAGCAGTTCCAATATGAGCAGTTCCATATATGAGCAGTTCCATATATGAGTAGTTCCATATATAAGCAGTTCCATATATAAGCAGTTCCATATATAAGCAGTTCCATATGTAAGTAGTTCCATATATAAGCAGTTCCATATATAAGCAGTTCCAGATATAAGCAGTTCCAGATATAAGCAGTTCTTAAAACTGAGAGCATGCAGTCCAATGTGAGGGATTAAAACTGAGAGCATGCAGTCCAATGTGAGGGATTAAACGGAGCTTGCAGTCAGAGTGAAGGATTTAAACTCAGAGCCGCAGTCCGAGAGGGATTTAAACGGAGCTTGGTTAAAGAGAGCCTGCAGACCAATGCGAGGGCTTTAAACTGAAGCTTGCCCACCAATGCACGGGGCCAACTGAGCCTGCAGTACAAAGCGCGGGGCCAACTGAGCCTGCAGTACAATGCGAGGGGAATAAACCGTCCGCAGATCTCATACTTACCCACAACGACAGAAGACAAGGGACAACACAACGGGACCACGCCGTATCGGCACGAGGAGGCAGGGATGCGCACGGCTCCCACCGCACCGGGCCAGACCGGCCGTATGCAGCAGCAGGCCGCGACGAGACGAGCAGCGGCGAACCCGCAGAAAGAGCCCGCAAAGGAGGAGAGCGGCAAAGACCCACGGACCACAGCACGAGACCCGCAGCAGGTGCAGCGACGCGGAGGAGGAGCAGACCACAACGCAGCAAGACAGAGGACAGCAGGGACCGCAGGAGTAAGCGTGAGTAGACAAAAGCGATTCCTCCAGAACGACTCTTTGCAAGGCTTCGAGAAGGCCGTGAAGTGGGAGTTTCTCCGCTTTTAAGCGGCTGGCCTGGCCGGCACGGATTGATTGGAAGAGGGCGTTTGCTGTGCGATAGGCTGGGGATGCGAGGCCGGCCTGGAAGGGGTGGCTTTGGCTGACGTCTTCCAAATTGATTTACCGCGAGCTGCATTTCTGTAAAATTTTTAGATCAGCTTTTTCAGACTTAAAAGTGAAAAATAGAGGACAGCCCTCAATCGGCTCTCAGCCCAAAGTGTCAAATAGTGACTCACATGGCTCGTTCGATACAAAAGTCTGCAAAAAATAACTACGTTTTCTAATAAGATGAAGAGAGCATGTTATGGTCTGATTTGTGCACAACATTTTACTTTTATAAGACTTTTTCTGTCAAACAACATGTATTATTCATAAAACATAAAAGTTGTGTTCCCCAGCTTTAAGCATTCCGTTTTCTCACAAGTCGGGTTTATTTGTTTGTGATTCTCCGCTCACAAATGCAGTTCCTGAGCAGCTTGTAAAAGAGAAAGGAGAAACCCATCCAGGTAAAAACTTAAAAATGCATAATGAGGAGAAAGCGCTGGGCTCACTTACATATCAGGCTTCATTTCCATATTTCGTTCAACTCTCTAATTGCTGTTTTGCAATGTCCACATGAATCTGTCTATTATCATATAAATATTGACATTTAAGTGGGATTTTTCTCTCAAATTACGGTGAGCGTGTGAGTTTGAATAAATTAAAGGATTCGACACGTGAGAATTATTAAAGCCTGTGACCGCTATATACTGTGACCGCTATCGCTATATACTGTGACCGCTATCGCTATATACTGTGACCGCTATATACTGTGACCGCTATAAGTTAATGAAAAATCTTGCAGAATATTTGAACTGTGAATACCTGAAGTAAAGAATCAAGTGGAACTCCAGGACATTGATGGACAGGGAAAAATGCTGTAATAGATTTATATATAGTGCTTACATGGAGTTGAAGGGATGCACCTCATTCTTCCCCAAAGACAATGAGACCGTTTTTTACCAAAACGCTGCAGCTCGAGTCCTGACTAGAACCAGGAAGAACCATCACATTAGTCCAGTTCTCAGGTCTCTGCACTGGCTTCCTATGGCTCAGAGACTTTAAAGTAGCTCTGCTTGTTACAAGTCTCTCCATGGCCACCTACCAAAATACATCTGAAAAATGTTAGAGCCTTTGAACCAACTCGGACTCTGAGGAGAACAGGGACTGACCTCCTGCTGGGGCCCAAAGTTCGGACTAAACATGGAGAGTCAGAATTTCAGATTTATGCAGCAAGAATTTAAAAGGCGACATCCTTAGTGATGGGTAAGTCTTACTTTGCCCTGTTTTTATATTTTATTTTATGTTTTTATTGTTGTTAACTGACATGGAACTGATTTTTTAAAGTATTTCAATCTAACAACCAATGTTCTCACTTTTGAATGTCTGTAACATTAACTGTATTTCACTTTGAAATACATATTTTTTCTTGTTATCTATATTAGGTATTTTTTAATGAATAAAAAATACTTGTTGGTCTTGATGGTGTTCCCATCACCAGTAAGATTTGCTGGAGGAGAATAGTTTGACCAATGGGGAGGGGCCTCAGCTGTCTATCAAGGATTTGAATTAATTGGGTCCAATCAAGAAGCTGTAGGGTCTAAGTGGCGACTGCATTAGAATCTGACCTTCACTTCAAACAACTTATCGATTATGGAAATAATCACGGCCTTATTTCACATCTTAAAACAGTCCTTTTAAAACAGTTAAATGCAAACAATAATAAGCTCCTTATTTCAAGACGTGAAAACAAAAACAAATCAGGATTGATTAATATGCAAAACATTTTTATTTAAAAAAAATTCTCAATATTGCCCAAACACAAGTTCTGGAACATGATGGAACATCGACTCATTTTCATGAGATCACCAGGCGATGGACTCTCCACCACAAAACCTACAGAGTGAACAAGTGAAAGTAGATCCTCGAGTTAAAAGGAGGATAAATGTGGGACTGTTGTTGGTGTGATTCCTCATGCGTCAAGCCCATGTCAGAAAAGCTAAAAAACTCTCATCTGGTTAATGCTTTTGAAATAGGGGCTTTTATCCTGCCCTTCACAGGTCCTTCATGACCCATGCCGGACATTCCAAAAGTCTCCATTCTCAAACATTGTTCAGTACAGGTGATGACTGTTGAAAGCTTCTCTATATCATGCGACCAATACGATGTCATTGGAATCTGTAACATGTGCAAAATCTTTCAAAATAGACCAATGTGATTGTTAAATGACTTTAACAAATCATCAAGAAATCAAACTTTCCTCCATTATATGTTTAAGGCCTAATCTCTGTGGTGAAAACTAAACTAAGCCGAATTAAAACGTTTCAAATGAGTTTTGGTGTTTTGTCGTGTCCATCTCTGCGTCTATCGTCGCCTGGTCTTAAAGCACTGTTCCCAGATGGATGGATGTGCTTCTTGGGTTGGGAAATGTTTAAAAGGTGAAGGCCTTTCTGACCCGAGAGAAGAACCATGCCAGGCCAGACTTAGGACGGTTCTGGAGCTTTCTAATCTCAATGTTGAATTGTTCCAACACATCTGTTTCAGACTCTCCAATGGAAATAATTTTCACCTTAAGACGTTTGGCTACTTTCTTTCCAATCTTCTCCAACTGTTCAGGTTTAAATTGGCTTTGGTCTGTGACATTGATGCTCGTCGCGACCTTCCTCTGCAGCTCAATGGTCATCAGTGAGCGAGCGTGCAGGTCTTTCTCTTCCCCAGCCATTTCAAAGACTTTCCTGACAAAGGAGCGTGTCAGGTAGTGAGCCGTTTTACGTGCTGTAGCTTTAGACGACTCGTTATAAGCCTCAGTTTCAGGGGCTTCATTTTCAGATTCCATGTTTTCTTGGATGATGGAAATGTTTTCTTCTTCTTGACAAGGTTCTTCTACTGGATCCAGGTCCTCAGGTCTGTCTGAGATCAGGTCCTTGCATGTTTCTACAAAGGACTTATTACATGTTTCTGGGACAATGTTTTCTGACTCTGAGCTTCCCTCTACTATAGAGATGGTGCTTTCTTCTGGACGAGGTGTGTCTATTACACCGGCCTCTCTCTCTTCCTCTGGTCTGTCTGAGATCAGGCTCTCGGGTTTCTCTTCTGACAACGTTTCAAGAGCTTTGTTTGTTGCATCTATGTTTTTTTCCTCCATGCATATGCTGGTTTCTTCTGGACAGGGTGGATCTATTGGACTGAGCTCCTCCTGGTCCTCTGCTCTGTCTGAGATCAGGTTTTCACATGACTCTTCAGAGCAGCCTTCTTCCGCAGTCACCGACTTGTTACTGTTCTGGTTTTCTGTGGGTATGGTCTGTCTCTCTTCACTTGTGGTATTATCAGCCCAATCCAAAGTTCCATTGTTTTCTGTAATCACTCCCATGTTGGCCAATATGGAGAGGATATCATCAGGCAAACAATTAACGTTTGCTTGGGGATTGTTCTCTTCAATTGTAGCCTTCTGGTCGACATTGAGGATATTGACTTCTTCCTTCAATGCAGGTTCCAGAAAAAGTTCAGATGAGCATTCCTGTTCAATTGGCGCAGGAATTTCACTGTCATATGAAGACAGTATCTCAACTTCAGCCTCTGGTTCTTGCAGCGATGGTTCCTCTGCTTGAATTACATCCTCAACTACATTTAATTCAACCATTTCCTGTTGAATTTCTGCTGGGGTGCAAATCTGAGTTTCTTTCGTTTTGTTCTCAGACAAGCTGCTATCATCCACAAACTCCTGATCAGGGGAAACCTCCTCAGGTTTCACACTTTCACCAATGTCATTTCCATCCTCAACAGTCACAGACAGTGTTTGTTTGTCTGGCAGTTCAGATGTTTCACACAACTGTTTCATTTGTGTCACTTCCGTCATGGGCAGAGCAGCCACGACCTCTTCCACAGGGCGCTGGATCTCCACTTCTTGCTGGTTGGAGAGTTCTTCAGCCACTTGTTGGACAACTACCAGCTCTGGCTCAGAAAAGCTGTATTTGTATCCAAAGACATTGAGCATTTTGGCTGCTGCAATTCGTTTGGCATCTTTTTTGTTTTCTCCGCGCGCGAACACTGTCTCCTCTGCCACCACGAGTTTCATTGTGAAAACACATGGATCCGTGTCTTTGTTGACATCCACTAAGGTGTACTCTTCAGGCTTTCCTCTCAATTTGGTCACCAGTTCACTCAGGACCTGCACGGATGGCTTTTCTGCTGTGGTCTTTGTCTTCTCACACAAGGCACGACCACGTTTCCTCTCCCTCTTTTGATTTGGGTTTTCAGGAAGGGGAAGAAGACGCAGATCTGGTAGAATCTGCTGTGCTGCATCTAATTTGGCCGCGTATTTGGTCGGACCTTTTCCTTGTCCCTCGAACTCATCAACCTTCAGGATAACTGTGAAGATTGCGTCATGGATGGGGCCTTCTTGTTCTTCGTAAACATACTTAGCTTCAAAATAATGTTTGGCAGCTAGCTCAAACACCTCACAGATCTCGTTTTTGTAGCCAACGTCGATCTTCTTCCTCCAATACATTTTGTTCGTCGCAGCCATTTTAACAATACTGAGTTTGTTAAGTTGAAGTTACTAATTTGCTTTAAAAGCCTTGTCGCACCTTTCTAAAACCTGTAGCTTAATACGGATCTTACTCACACACACACAGACTATAGGCCAGATCAGGACGATGATGTCACAAAGCACTTTCTGGGTTCCGGAACCATCATGGAATGTCAAGTTTGTGTTGCCATGGAAACGGAATCCTTCCAATGAAAACATCTGTTATAATTACTGCTCATTATAAAGGCATGAATCTTACTTAATTATTCATGTTATTTTTTCCAGAATCACTCAAATAATCATCTAATTAAAACTTAATGTATTTATGAAATAATAATAATAATAATAACAATGGACCAGTTTTATATAACGCTGTTCAAGGGGACTCACCATTCACTTTCATAGTGATATCATTAGTTTGTGATTTCCACTTGGAGAATTGGGAGATAATGGGAGAAGCTCGCACTTCACATACAGGTGAAACTTTGACATTTAAAAGCAATAAATAACACAACTTCTAGAAAACGTGTTCATAATTTTTCTGTTTAAAAACATTTCAACATAAAATGTAGGTCTTGTGTTCATTTCTCAATACAGATTCAGATTCATTTATTTGTCATTTGCCGTAAAACGACATTGGAAAAACTGTGCAAGACTACCCTAGTGTGCACCAGACAGAGAAGACGGCACACACCAGAGCTCTTGCCACGGCGCCATCTTTAAAGCGCCATGCGACAAACAGTAGAAACAGCAGAGAGCAATAACACACAGTTTCACAGACAGTTGGATAGACACAGTGTGCTTTGTGTAAAACAGAGTTTTTTCTTGGGATGAGCACCTCCGACCGCCTAGTGTGGCTGTCAGAGGGGGCGGGGACAGGGAGTGGGTAAGCCGGAAAGACAGGGAAGAGTGAGAGGGAGGGAGGGAGAGGAGAAGGGAGAGGTAGGGGGATAATGGGGAGGGGGGGATCCGTAGCTGGAGGCTGCTGCAAGTGAAGTTTTGTTGTAGAATGGACCTGGTTATCTTTGGCTGAGTTTACACGGAGACAATGTGGCAGTAAAACGGTATAGTTGGATGTCGGTTTCTACCAAGCGTTCATACGAAGACTGTGTTCCAGGGGGATCAAAACGTAAGTGTTCAGATCCAGCCTGCAGAGTGGGACAACTCGGATACGCTGCACAGCAGGGAGCTTTTTCACACCCGCGAGAGGGAAAAAGGTGTGAAATCCCCCTCTGCTCTGACCCCCACCTCCGCGCTGCTCCCCGCACGTAAATTTGGACATGCGCAGTAGCGGAAAACTAACATAAACAACAATGGCGCCACGCACAAAAACTAGCTACGTGGGCTTCCAGCGCGGCACAGAGGATAATTCTACTCCTTCGTTTGTCCAAACGAGACCACGCGAAGCTCTAGGTTCAGTTTCCATTTTTACAGCTGCTGTTAAAAGGCAGAATGATGTTGGTGCGTTCTGAGGGTCTGACACAGGAAGTGAGTATACTGCCGAGAGGGGGGCTGGGCACGGGGCTGGGGGTCGTGTGTCGTGTTGTAAAGTTTCTCTGCCCACTACTGGCCGGGCGCTAGAACTACATCGTTTTTCAACCTCATGTGAACGCTGAGAAATTTGCATTAGGAGCCTGGTCGTTTCTGTTAATAGCCTGGAAACTTCTGCGCAGCGTCTCAGTATAAACAGGGCCTTTGGCCTTGGCCAGTAGGAATGTGAGATAAGAGTAGAGGCAGCCACAGCAAAAGGGAAAACACATCGCCTTGAGAGAGACAATTTATATGCAACGTAGCGGTCAAAAGCAAGGCAGATATACTATAAATCCAAATTAAGCCGAATTGTGGCGCCCTCAGAACTTCCGTACAAAGGGGCTTATCCATGCCGAGTCAGAGAGTTCAAGCCTGGCAGACAATGTCATTCAGCCGCATCTCTAGTGTCTTATGTCCTTCGAGCGAGCGTTTTGCGAGGTCTTTAAGCAACGGCTCAACTAGCACAACTCTCCTCTGTCCAGTCACGGCACTCTCAACCACGACACGGCTCAACTCCTTGTACATCCCATCAATTTTGTTGGACAGCAGGTCGTGAATCTTACGAACCGCCATGCCTCCGAATTTGCGGTAGAAAAGGACCGCTCCAAACCCGAAAATGAGGATCCCCACCACCAATTCCAAAGATATATACGTAGTTAATGATATCCATAATTCTTGTTAGAGTTGTCTGTGGCATAACTCCAGGAAAAAGACAAAAACTAGAGAGAGCAAGCAGTCAGAAGCAGGAGCGGTCTGAAGACACATCTGTGCTCGACGGAGGCGGAAGAAAGAAAAAACAGCCAGTGTTCAATATGTTCAATATTTTACAATTGGGTTCTTTTCCAATTGTCGTCCACTGGTATAACCAAATATTAAAGTCTCCGGAGCTAATGTCCTCTTTTGTCTTCTAATGTTCTTCTCTGGCTGTAGCCTTAGATACAGGCACTTTCAACACAGCACCATATTGGTAAAATAATACAACACTGCAAACTGCAGACACACTACAAACTGCATACACACTGGAGCACTAAAAAGTTAAAAAATCAGGTTTGGAATAGTGAATTAAAGCCTGGGGAGTGGAAATTCAGAGCAAATAAT
Source organism: Knipowitschia caucasica (assembly GCA_964034765.1). Lineage (NCBI taxonomy): Eukaryota > Metazoa > Chordata > Actinopteri > Gobiiformes > Gobiidae > Knipowitschia > Knipowitschia caucasica. The sequence continues at coordinate 17,436,012 of OZ035828.1, read as the reverse complement.
ACACTTGGTGGTAAGTTCTTTCAGGCTTTTAGAACTAGAAATAACATGTTATACAAATATCACCTTTTTCAGTTTTTAATCATCTTTGATAGTTTTGGGTGATATTTCTGGGGTAAACCACAATAATAGACTGTGAAGCCTGTGGGTAGAACCACAATGTTTTGGGGGATATGATGACTGATCTGTATTAAGGAGAGGATGAATGTATCTTTAGATTTTGGGCAAAAGCCTTCTTCCATCTGTTTTAGTTTAGTTTATTCACAATTTCACACAGTCCCTTCAATGTCATGCGCTAAATCGTGAAAATGTTCGTGGTACAGGTGACTGTTTGACAGTCATTTTATAAACAAAAGTGACGATATTGAAGATCAAAGTGGTGGGGTCTTCCAGAAGGCAATGAGCCAAACTCATCCCCAAGAAATGTCGGAATGGCTCTATAAGAAATATTTCAAGCTCCTGGAGTGGCCAGTCTATTGCCCAGCGACAGCCCTAAAACATCACAACTCTAGAGGAAGAACAGGCCAAAATACCAGTAACAGTGACGTTTGACCTCTGTCATTGCCACATTACATTACAAAGTATTGAGTTTAACATTAAGTTTTGTTTTTGGTCTAGTTATTTTCCCCACCATTATACAAAATGTTATTTTATTATTATAAAAACATTATGTAAAATATCTAATAACCAAACATATGTGATAGGAAGTAAGTAAGTAATGGTTATTTATTTATCACATTTTACAGACCAATGTCACCCAAAGCAACGTCCAGAGTTCAGATATATTTCCATTCTCTCCACACAGTAATGACAGTGCATCAAAGCCCTCAACCAACACCATCCATTCACTCACTCATTACATCAAAGCCTATTGTTCATGTACTTTGTACTGTATGTAGCTAAAATCGGAAACAGCCTTCCTGAAAGTGTGAGACAGGTTTCTACTCTGACAATGTTCAAATCCAGGTTAAACAGTTATGTTTAGATGTTAAAAAGAGCTTACTCTATTTAATGTGATAATTTTAATGCCTTGTGTATTGTTTTTTTTCTTATTTTGTTAAGCACTTTGAGTGGCCTTTTGTATGAACTGTGCAATAGAAATAAACTTGTGTTGCCTTTGTATGGAGGAGAGAGCTGCAAAGGAGGAACAGCATGTTTTGTTTACGCACGTCATTCGAGAAGCGTCTTTCTGGGAATAAAAACTATTAAAAAGACATGATTCTATCTGTAGTCTGCGGCCACATCTTCTCCAAGGACAAACCATTAGATTATAGCTTTACCTTAAAGTCTGATTTATACTGACATGTTTTTCACACACCACCGGCGGGACTTTCCCATCTGCACAAACTGTTATTTAGCTTTGTTGATTTGTTGATGTACCTTGTCCTTCACAGCCACCGTAGCATCATTTCCACTGTCACTCAAATCGGCGCATGGGTAACTCTCACAGGAGGAGAATAACCGTGGTTCTCTGAAGACGCCATCTGATCAAACAGGCCTTTTATAGACGTGACAATCATAAAGGCTGACGCAGACACTCAGCATGTATTATCCTCTGTGCGCACGTGTCTCACAATGCTAAAACTCGGATTAGAACAGAATAATTCTGTATAAAGTCGAGAGTGTGTCAACTTTCACCGTTGGGCTCTTGTCCGTGTTGACCAGTGATGGGAATTACTTTTTTCAGTAACGAGTAATCTAGCTAACTACTTTGACTGTAACTATAATGCCGTTATCATTTCCGACATCCCGTTACTGCGCGTTACTCAAGACGCACAAAGAACTTTTTACTTCGTGATAGAACTCGTGCGCGTGTTGTCATGAGAGAAGGATGTGAAAACCTCTCAGCAATTATTGGCTGATGTAAAACATATTTCCTTTACAATCTACTTTGTTTTACTTTTTAAAACTCATTGGACTCATTTCCAAATAGAGGATTACATATCTACGCTCAAACTATTATCGGGACTTAAATACAGAACTGGTCTGAACTGAAGTGGACTGTGCAGGTCATTTATAAGGTAAGACCCATAACTCATAGTTTTGCGTTTTGTATGAACAAACAATGCGGGCATGAAACATATTTTGCTGTAGCCAAACAAATTGTCCACTTGATTTATATGATATATATGTTCATCTGATTGGGCTGAAGTCAGTGCTTCACCGGTGTTTCCACATTCACAGTGGAGGCGGGTGTTTGTGTTTAGTGCAGGACTTCAGCAGCAAAACAGTCTTTTCTAGATAGAAATATTGGCACTATTTCAGACTCACTGAGGTTAAAGGTAAAAATGCGCACCTCGAGTGCACATTATGTTCCAGAACAAAACGAAAAAGTAACGCAATAGTTACTTTTACTGGTAACTAGTTACTTTTATAGTGGAGTAACTCCGTTAGTAACTCAGTTACTTTTTGGGAGAAGTAACTAGTAACTATAACTAATTACTTTTTCAAAGTAACGTGCCCAACACTGGTGTTGACTTAAGCTTGATAGACACTGTAAAAGAAATGTATTTTATACAGTAACATTTACTTTGTTAAAAACCGACCTGGAATGTTTTTAAGTTAAGTTATACTTGTTCATAAATTTGTCCTCTGCATTTGACCCATCCTTCGTTGCAGCGCCAAAAGTGCAACGCCCGAGGACCCATCTCCAGACTTTGCCTATTATGCGTTTTTTGTGGTAGGGGAAACTGGACTGCCACCTTAACGTGGTGGGGGAGTTTGAGTACTCGGATGATCCTGGGAGCTATGCTGTCTGGGGCTTCATGCCCCTGGTAGGGCCTCCCATGGCAGACAGGTCTCAGGTGACGAGTCAGACAAAGAGCAGTCCAGAAGACACCATGGACAGCACAAATATGACATCAGTGACGTCGCCCGGCATGGCGCAGCCGGGGCCCCACCCTGGAGCCGGGCCTGAGGTCGGGGCTCGTATGCGAGCGCCTGGTGGCCGGGCCTTAGCCCACGGGGCCCGGCCGAGCTCAGCCCGAAGGGATGACGTGGGCAGTCCCTCCTGTGGGCCCACCACCTGCAGAGGGGTCCGTGGTGGCGCGGTGCTGAGAGGACTGGGCGGCAGTCGAAGGCGGAGACCTCGGCGACCCAGTCCGCACACACAACATCTGGCTCTTGGGACGTAGAACGTCACCTCACTGGGGGGGAAGGAGCCCGAGCTCGTGGGGGAGGTTGAGCGATACCGACTAGAGATAGTCGGCCTCACCTCCACACACAGCTTGGGCTCTGGAACCCAACTCCTTGAGAGGGGTTGGACGCTCCATTTTTCTGGAGTTTCCCGCGGGGAGAGGCGGCGAGCTGGGGTGGCCATTCTCATTGCCCCCCATCTCAGCCGCCACGTGTTGGAGTTCTCCCCGGTGAATAAGAGGGTCGCGTCCCTCCGCCTCCGGGTGGGGGACAAGTCTCTCATTGTTGTGACGGCCTACGGGCCTAACAGCAGTGCAGAGTACCCGGCCTTCTTGGAGTCCTTGGGAGGGGTACTGGACGGTGCACCGCCCGGGGACTCCGTTATTCTCCTGGGGGACTTCAGCGCCCATGTGGGAAACGCCAGTGACACTTGGAGAGGGGTGATCAGGAAGAACGCCCCCCCTGATCTGAACCCGAGCGGTGTTCAGTTGTTGGACTTCTGTGCCAGTCACAGTTTGTCCATCACGAACACCATGTTCAAGCACAAGGGTGTCCACCAGTGCACGTGGCACCAGGACACCCTAGGCCGGAGGTCGATGATCGACTTTGTTGTCGTATCATCTGACCTTCGACCGCATGTCTCGGACACTCGGGTAAAGAGAGGGGCGGAGCTGTCAACCGATCATCACCTGGTCGTGAGTTGGATCCGCTGGCAGGGGAAGAAGCCGGTCAGACCTGGCAGACTCAAGCGTATAGTGAGGGTCTGCTGGGAACGTCTCGCTGAGCCCCCTGTCAGACGGACTTTCAACTCACACCTCCGGGAGAGTTTCTCCCAGGTCCCGGCGGAGGAGGGGGACATGGAGTCCGAGTGGACCATGTTTTCTGCCTCAATCGCCGATGCGGCGGCTCGTAGCTGTGGTCGCAAGGTCTCTGGTGCTGGTCCCGGCGGCAACCCGCGAACCCGGTGGTGGACACCGGCAGTAAGGGATGCTGTCAGGCTGAAGAAGGAGTCCTATCGAGCCATGATGGTTCGGGGGACTCCTGAGGCAGCTGTCCAGTACCGGCAGGCCAAGCGTGCCGCGGCCCGGGCTGTTGCAGAGGCAAAAACCCGGGACTGGGAGGAGTTCGGAGAGTCCATGGAGCATGACTATCGGTCGGCCTCAAAGAGATTCTGGCAAACCATCCGGCGCCTCAGGAGGGGGAAGCAGTTCTTTGCCAACACCATGTACGGTGCGGGTGGAGAGCTGCTGACCTCGACTGGGGATATTGTTGGGCGGTGGAAGGAATACTTTGAGGTTCTCCTCAATCCCCCCGTCACGTCCTCTGTTACAGAGGCAGAGGCTGAGGATGTTGGGGCGGATACATCCATCTCCCTGGCTGAGGTCACCAAGGTGGTTAGTAGCCTCCATGGTGGCAAGGCTCCGGGTGTGGATGAGATCCGCCCTGATTATCTAAAGTCTCTGGATGTTGTAGGACTGTCTTGGCTGACACGTCTCTGTAACATCGCGTGGCGATCGGGGGCAGTGCCAATGGAGTGGCAGACCGGGGTGGTGGTCCCTCTCTACAAGAAGGGGGACCGGAGGGTGTGTTCCAATTATCGTGGGATCACACTCCTCAGCCTCCCCGGTAAGGTCTACTCCAAGGTACTGGAGAGGAGGTTACGGCCGATGGTCGAATCTCGGATCCAGGAGGAGCAGTGTGGTTTTCGTCCCGGTCGCGGAACACTGGACCAGCTCTATACTCTCCATCGGACACTCGAGGGTTCGCCCAACCTGTCCACATGTGCTTTGTGGATTTGGAGAAGGCGTTCGACTGTGTTCCCCGGGGTGTCCTTTGGGGGGTTCTCCGGGAGTACGGGGTCGGAGGTCCTCTGCTGAGGGCCATCCGATCCCTGTATGACCGGAGCTAGAGCTGTGTTCGCATTGCCGGCAGTAAGTCAGACCTGTTCCTGGTGAATGTTGGCCTCCGACAGGGCTGCCCTTTGTCACCGGTTCTGTTCACTGTATTTATGGACAGAATATCTAGGCGCACCCAGGGGTCGGAGGGGGTCCGGTTTGGAGACCACAGGATTTCATCTCTGCTGTTTGCGGACGATGTTGTCCTGTTGGCTCCAACGAACCAGGACCTGCAGCATGCACTGGGGCGGTTTGCAGCCGAGTGTGAAGCGGCTGGGATGAGAATCAGCACCTCCAAATCCGAGGCCATGGTGCTCGACCGGAAAAAGGTGCCTTGCCCTCTGCAGGTGGGTGGAGAGGTCCTTCCTCAAGTGGAGGAGTTCAAGTATCTCGGGGTCTTGTTCACGAGTGAGGGAAGAATGGAGCGTGAGATTGACAGGCGGATCGGTGCAGCGTGCGCAGTGATGCGGTCGCTGTATCGGACCGTTGTGGTAAAGAGGGAGCTGAGCCAAAAGGCAAAGCTCTCGATTTACCGGTCAATCTTCGTTCCCTCCCTCACCTATGGTCATGAGCTTTGGGTAATGACCGAAAGAACGAGATCGCGGATACAAGCGGTCAAAATGAGCTTCCTCCGCAGAGTGGCTGGGCGCTCCCTTAGAGATAGGGTGAGGAGCTCAGTCACACGGGAGGAGCTCGAAGTAGAGCCGCTGCTTCTCCACGTCGAGAGGAACCAGTTGAGGTGGCTCGGGCATCTGTTCCGGATGCCTCCTGGATGCCTCCCTGGGGAGGTGTTCCGGGCAAACTGTTTTGAGAGCAATGACCTACTTGGAAGGAATTTATTACATATTGTTGTGGTCTGAAAGTCAGAAACATCCGCTTTAATGTGCACCTACTTCAAATAATATTCAAATAAATCCATAAAACAATTTAATTATTGTCTACTCCTTTAAAAACTCAATAAAAGGGAAAGTTGATGAGAAACCTGTGAGCAGGATCAAAAGATAGAAGAACAAATTAAACCTTTTTGTACGTTTTTGCTGTTAGTTTTGGGTCATTTAAAAGAATCAACAAGGACCATGGTGTGAGCAAATACATAGGCCATTGGTGTCATTGGTCTATAAAGCAGGATGACCTGCTTTATAGACCAAATGTGAATATACTTTTTGGTTCCAGTTAGGACTCGAACTGCTGCATTTTGAATGTACTGCAGCTGTTTTACCAACGTCAAAAACAGAATACAAGTCTTCATTAGTTCCTCTATCTCGTGGGGAACCTTACTTGAAAGTTGAACAGCCCGCTCACAAGCTTCTCATCACTTTTCAAAATATTTTACTTTACTGAATATTTTAAGGAGTAGAATTGGAGGTGATTGGATGAAAGCACGCCGGCGATGACGCACCATGAAAAATGCATGTCCCTCATTCTCATGCAGTTGCACCAACGCACGGCGCGCAGGGACGGCCACCTCTGATCGCCACGGCTCTCGTTGTTCATCTTTCAAACCGGTGGATGATGTGACCTCTGGGAGCGAGCGGGAAGTGGCGGTGACAGGACCACGAGCGCTCATTACAGACTAAGAGGGTTAGGCCGACGGAGGCGTGAATAATGGATGAAGGTGCATCTTTACACGCGCAGTTCGGAGACAGAGGCGCAGGCGTTTAAGAGAAGGAATGATTTAGTCGTGTGTTGTGAAAGTATTTAGAGCGAACGTGTTGTGTTTGTGAACGACAAGTTTTGCAGGTCTTTTCTCCCTGCTGCTGTCAGACTGTACAAGTAAGAATGTTGAAGTTGCACCTAAACACTGCTTAAAATCTACGAAGACATTCATGCAGAAGATTAAGTAAAGCGCTTTGTGACTGTTCTGTGGTCTGTGAAAGGCGCTATATAAATAAAGATTACCTACTTTCTTACAAGTACAATGTTCTGGAGTGACCATCTCAGTCCCCAGACCTGAATATTGTGGAACATTTGTGGTTCGATTTCAAACAAGCTGTCCATCAAACCTGAACTTGAACTAGAAATTATGTGCAAAGAAGAATGGTCCAAAATACCTTCCACCAGAATCCAGACTGTAATTGTTTTTTTAGGCAGCGTTTAGAGGCTGTTATTTCTGCAAAGAGAGGATGTACAAAATGTTGAGTGGATTTTTCTTTTGTGGTTCCTAAATGTATGCCTAATTTGGCCTGACTGAACAATGCAAATACATACATACACATTTCGCTTTGAAACCTGGTCAAAGCTACAATCTATAAATCTGAAAACTCTCCACGTCTCTCACACAAAGTAGATTACACCCAAAGCAAATATTAACACATCTCTACATTCCCAGGTCTAATGTATGCTGGGTGTATGTGTCTTCATACCTGCAGAGATGGAGCTATTCTCTTTAATTAAGCCTCGCTGAGAAGAGCGTGAAGCCTCTGGGGAGGGGGAAGACGCTCGTTCCAGTATTGATTCTTTCACAGCCGCGGGAGTTGTGATTTATAATATTCTCTTCTCCATGACAGAATGACCAGCGACAAAAGGACTCAGCGGAAGCCCCTTTTATCCACACTGCGCCCAGTTCGTCATCCCATTCATCTGGTTTTATTTTTATTTCGCCTCAGCACCGCTGACCTCTCAACCTGTTTCTTAACCACCGCCAGACATCAACCTCGGTCCATGGGTGTCTTGTCCCTTTGGAACCACCGCCGGGTATCTCTCCGTCCGGTGTCTTCTGTCCGGGGTTGTCTTCGTCCCCCCGCCCTGACATGTTGAGAGGTCTACAGTGACTCTCTGGCCTGATGGTGCTGTCTGTCTGGATTTTCTACCCAGATTTGGCTGCCTATCTCCCTAATGAATGACCTCTCTTTCCCTCACCCGTTGCACCGCCAGACAAGGACTCGTCAGGGGTGTTCTGATCCTGTTGCGCGTCACCGCCGAGGACATTCGTCTTCGTTCGGGGTGAGCCAGACTTGTGTGGAAAGTCATCACTGGTTCTAGTTCCCGCCCCTCGATTCTGTCCACGAACATTGCCTCTGGTCTTGGTTGTTCCTACCTCTGGACAGCCCCCTCCACCCTCCCATCTCGGGTTTATTTTCCTGGGACATCTGGGAGCTGTCCCTAGGAGGGGGGGTACTGTCCACGGTGTGGATTTTGTTATTTTGTACATTGGTTTTATTTGACATTTTTTTTCTCTGTGGTTTGGTTTTGAGTTTGACTTCTGTGCTGTTTCCCCTGTCTTGATGTCTGCCCCCGCCCTGAAGTGTTTCACCTGTGTCCCTGTCTATAATTACCCTGTGCCCCTCTCCACATGTTGCTGGTCCATTGTTATGTCAATGTCCTGTTTCGTCATGTCAAGTTCTGTCTTTGTTCCTGGTTCTGTATTCTTAGGATTTTGAGTTTAGTTTTTTCACCTGGACTTTTATTTTATTAAATCATTATTTTCTTGCATCCTGCATTTGAGCCCTCCATCATTCCCACCCATGACAATATTAGCAGTTCCCATATATAGCGTTCCATATAATAAGCAGTTCCGCATGAAGCAGTTCCAGTACGGTATAACACTCCAGATAATAAGCAGTTCCAGAATAAAGCATTTCCGTGCGGGATTAACCTGGGAGCGCGCAGGTCCAATGTGAGGATTCAATTGGGAGTCCGCAGGCCAAGAGGGATTTAAACGGGCTTGCAGTCCCAAAGAGCGGATTAAACTAACTCGTATCCAGAGAGGGATTAAAGAGAGCCTGCAATGCAAAGGAGGATTAAAACTGAGAGCAAACGCAGTCCTATTGAGGGATTAAACTGAGTTCTTGCAGTCCAATGTGATGATAACGAGCTTGCATCAAGAGTGAATGATTTAAACGGACTTGGTTTAGAGAGCCTGCAGGACCAATGCGAGGGCTTTAAACTGAAAGCTTGCCCACCAATGCACGGGGCCAACGGAGCCTGCAGTACAAAGCGCGGGGCGAGACTGAGCCTGCATACAATGCGAGGGGAAAAAAATCGACCGCATACTTACCCACACTCCAGGACGCCAAAGACAGGGACAACACAACGGGCCACACCCGTACCGGCACGAGGAGGCAGGATGCCACTGGTGGGATGTATAGAGGACTCAAATGCAGGAATGCAAAAAATAATGATTTAATAAAATAAAAGTCCAGTAAAACTAAACTCAAATCCCAAGAATAACAGAACCAGAACAAAGACAGACTTGACATGACGAAACAGACCTTGACATAAACAATGGACCAGCCAATCATGAGAGAGGGCACAGGTATTTATAGACAGGGACACAGGGAAACACATCAGGCGGCAGACAATAAGACAGGGGAACAGCACAGAAGTCAAAACTCAAAACCAAACCACAAGAAAAAAAGTCAAAATAAAACCAAAGTACAAAATAACAAAATCCACACCGTGACAGTTCCCCCCCTCCAAGGGATCAGCTCCCAGAATGTCCACCCAGAAAATAAACACGAGCCAGGAGGGTGGGAGGGGGCAGTCCAGAGTAAACAACCACAGACCAGAGGCAATGTTCGAGTGGACAGAAATCGAGGGCGGAACTAGAACCAGTGATGTCCTTCCACAAACTGTCTGGCTCACCCCGCAACGAGAGACGAATGTTCCGGCGGTGACGCAGCAACTAGGATCAGAAACCACCCCAGACGGAGACCCAATGTCTGGCGGTGGCAACCGGTGAAGGAAAGAGAGGTCAACATAGGGTAGCACCAACTGGGTAAAAATCCAGACAGAACAGCACCATCCCAGGCCAGAGCGTCACTGAAGACCTCTCAACAGTCAGGGAGGGGGCACAGAAGACCACCCCGGACAGAAGACCCACCCCGGACGGAGACGCATACCCGGCGTTGGTACAAAGGGACAAGACCACCCCAGACGAAGGATTGATGTCTGGCGGTGGTTCCAGAAACAGGTTGAGAGGTCAGCGGTGATGAGGCGAAAGATAAAATAAAACCTGATGAATGGGATACTAACTGGGGCAGTGTGTGAAAAAGGGCATTCCCTGAGACCTTTTGTCGCTGGTCCATTCTGCATGGGGTGGGAAATATGGAGGACCAAATGCAGAAAGCAAAAATAATGATTTTAATAAAATAAAAAATCCAGGTGAAAACAGACTCAAAATCCAAGATAACAGAACCAGGAACAAAGACCAGAACTTACATGACGAAACAGGATCATTGCCCTAACCATGGACCAAGCAACATGTGAGTAAGAGGGGGTAACACAGGTAATTATAACAGGGACACCAGGTGAAACACATCAGGGCGGGGCAGGGGACCAATCAAAGAAAAGACAGGGGAAACAGCACAGAAGTCAAACTCAAAACCAAACCACAGAGAAAAACTGTTCGAAAATAATAACCGAAAGTACAAAATAACAAAATCCACAACCGTGACATATATATGGAACGCATATATACCGAACTGCTTATAAAATGGAACTGGCTCATATTGGGAACTGCAATATATGGTACTGCTTATATCTGGAACGCTATGTATCAAAATAACGTAAATATAAATAAATATAAATAAATATAAATATAGATAAATAAAAATAAATAAAAAAAATAATAATAATAATAATAATAATAAAAACAACTGCAGGCTCTGTTGGCTCCCACACACCATCTGGACTGTAAGCTTTCAGTTAAACTCCTCACTTGGACCCTGCGGGCTCAGTTAATCCCTCACTTGGACCGAAAAGACCCTGTTTAAAAATCCCACTCTGGACTGCAGCTCCTCCGTTTAATCCCTCACATTGGACCTAACAAGCTCTCATTATAAATCACCCTCTTTTAGGACTGCGGGGCAATATTGAAATCCCTCACTCTGGACTACAAGCTCTCAGATAATCCCTCACCTCGACTACAGTCGTTTAAACTCCCTCACACCCGGACTGGCAGGCTTCACTCCTAGTTAAACGCCTCACATGGGACTGCGGGCTCAGTTTAATACCTCATTTGGACTGGCAAGCTACTATTTAAATCCCTCACGATTAGACTGCAAGCTCTGTTTATGTCCTCGGCGTCTCTTGTCCCGCAAGCCTCTTCCGGCTCTCCGTGAGCCCCAAGTCCGGCACGCGGCTCGGGCGCGGAGGTGACCGTGGGCTAACGTTATTGGCCCCCTCCTCTCCTCCCGCTCATAACCCGATGGGCACGCCACCCGCAAAGCACTCCAGGAAGAAGCGTCTGATACTGTCCTCTCCGCCCGGCTCCCCTCTGTCCCTGCTAATCTCCCCGATATTCCCTCGTATCAACCCACCCTCCACACTGGCTACCTGGGGCTCCTCTCCGCAAGCCTCAGCCACCTTCTACTGCCCTCGCGGATTCCACCACTCCGGAAAGACCACAGCCCCGCCAACAGCTCTGGAGTTTCTCGACATCCGCCCCGTCACGCGCTGCCATGGAGCCTCCCTCCCGCTGGACAAACTCGAACCGCATCCGCCTTTCTCCCCGTCTGCTTGGCCTTCACCGTCACTTTCGAGGCGTCCCTGCTCTCCCTCCCTCCTCAACCTCGGGCATCTTAATTATGCCGTCCGTATCATTCCCCCAAGGTCGTTCTTTTAATTCCAGACTCCTCTCCCTCGCCCGGCTCCGTCTCCTCCTCAATGACGCTGTCTGCCCCACCACCGGGGCGGACCGCTCCGACTGGCGATCCGGTCTCCGTCTGCAGAAGCGCTGGATGGTGTAATCCTCTTTTTTTTTTACATGACGTCCATCCTGTCTCAGATGCCCCGCGGATTCTCACGGACGCCAGCCCCGCCGTAGGGTTTTGGGGGTTTTTTCCAGACCAGTGGGTTTCGCCGGGCCCCGGTCCTGACGACGCTTTCCCTCGAAGCACTCCTCCGCGCTCCACGAGATATATCCCGAAACCGTAGCCTGCTGCTGCGGAACCAATACGTGCATAGGAAAAGATTTCCGTGATGTCGACAAACCTCGACGTCATTGAAAATAAATTAACAAAGGTCGTTCATCACCTCCTCCCCAAAACACATCCTCCTTAGACCATCACACGGCTCTCAGTCCCCGAACAATTTATCATCATACACTGCTCGTCACGTCCCTCGTCCACTAACTGTCTTGCTGACTCTCTCTCCGTCGCTTTAAATTCCAGGAGATCTGACGCCTCTGCAGCTCTTCTGCCATCCATTTATCCGCACATGCAGACCCCTGCACGGAATCCCTCGCCTCCAAGACCGCATCCGCTCTTCACCTCTCATCCTCCGCTGCAATCCTACATGAAAATGCTTCTCTTACGCATAACGAATTCCATACTAACCCCCCCACCACGCTTCAATGCAGCCAAGACATTGCCTTCTCCACCCTGTCTATACTATCCCGACTACTTCAACCTCCACCTCAAGCATTCAAACGCAAGCGCTCTATATATTATCAGCTCGTCTGACACTTTCTCCCCTGTCCCCTACAGATCCATGACGCATTACACTCCGCCTCCGCTCTCGGAAAGGACGATCTCAAAGGAGCCGTTATTTCTACCCCGATAACCTCCCGATGTCCTCCAACTGGTTCAGGAGCCCAAACTCAAGTCCGTACTGCTTGCTTTGTAACCTGCTCCACCATCTTACACAGAGCCCACTCCTCTCGATAGGCGCCAGCCACGGCGCGCCGCGTCCCTGGGGCTCCTCGCCCCATTCCCGCCCTCCACAGCTGGGCCGCTGGTCATCATCGGACCCTCTCCTCATACATCAGGCCTGACACTTCGACCATTTCTGGCAGCCAGAGAGCCTCTTGCATCTCCATAAAACCCTTGCAAAACTTCCTGGTGGCGCAGACTGAGTATCCGCAAGTTTGGTCACAGTATATAGGCGTCACAAGTATATAGTGATAAGAGCGGTCACAGTATATAGCGTAGCGACACAGTAACTAGCGTTAGCGGTTCACAGTATATAGCGATAGCGGTCAACAGCATAGAGCAGTCTCGACGTTTCTGCTCCCCCCAAACCAGCCTGCAAAACTCCATCAACTCAGCATGAGCCTTTTTGGGGATTGGCGCGCTCCAACACAGAGCCTCTAGTACTCCGATCTTAAGGTCCGCACCAGGGGCCTAGGGCGCCAAACCACCAATAAAATACTCACAGCTTCTTGTTTTCTCGTCTCAACCAAATTGAAATGCAGCCCGCGAAAATTCAATTTGGTAGACGACAGCCAAAGTTACCCCCTCCAGCGTTCACATCCCATCCTATCGCACTGCAAACACCAGGCCCCCTTCCAAATCACCGCACCGGCCAGCACCGCTTAAAAGCGAGAAACTCCCACTCTCGCCCTTCTCGAAGCCTGCAGCCAACCGCCCCTCCCCTCCTCCTCCTCTTCACCCTGCCTCCAAATCTGCTTCAATCTGCTTCCCGCTGCCAAGATGCCCGCCACCAGTGCCTAGGTCCCGGGATATGGCGGGCGCTCCATCGCAGGATCCTCTCCGATCTGACGCCGCACCGGGGCCTAGGGCGCCAAACCTCCTCCCAATAAAATACTCAATAGCTTCTTGTTTTCTCGTCCTCTTTCTCCAAATTGAATTCAGTTCAATTACATATAAATGAATATAGCCTTAAAATCACAGCAGCAGTTGTCGCAAAAGATTTACAAACACAGGAAATGCAATTATATAAAACACCTCGGGCAATAGGGAGCAGGACAACAAATGCACATAGATGTTAATAAATTCCATAGGAGGTCACTAACTGCTCCCAGATAATCACTGTACTTGAACACAAAGGATCCACACAAAAAAGGTGTGGGGAAAAAGAATGTGAGAAACCTCAGAGAGAGATCCACTCCCATGGTCTGACAGGCTGTAGAACCAGGAGTCAGGTTGTGAACCAGGAATGGCGGCTGTGGCGTTGCAGGAAGAGGGACACCCAGCGGGAGATGAGTGCACCCTCAAGTTTCACAGGTGCAGTCAAAGGACGGTTACCAGGTAGCCGTTATGTAATTTTTCCAAAATTGGGGGTTTTGACCTGAGATGTATTTTTTCTGGACACCTAGGAGTGCTGCCAACTTTGTAGTTCCATTATATAAAAATACTTTTCTCTGTTTAAACACAAGATTACAGTTATATTTGGTCCTTCATACACATGCCCAGAGAGCAGTTTTTGTTTTCTTAAATACTTCAGCTGTAGTTATAGAGACCTCTTGCACTTTCATTCTTGAAAAGGCACAATCCACAAGTCGTTTTTTCTGAGATCTGTTCCAGCGCTACCGGCACCCTTAAACGGGACCTACACAACAGCTGATCTGGAAATCTGTGTTTAATCCCAACCATAAAAGATGTTGACCTGGAGCCTTGAGTCGTAAGCACAAAGCAACAAACATCGCCCATTTTTTGGTAGTAAAGCCCCACTGTTCACTAAATAACAGGGTCTGATTCTGGATTGAGACATAACTACAGTTAAGGAGTTCTTATCTTTGATTGGAAATTTTGTTCTCTGCATTTGACTCATCCTTACGATGCCAGTAGGGCAAACGAACAGTGCACAAGAAAAACATTAGGGTCTGCAATGTTCAGTGGACAAGAGCCACAATAGCGTCATAAGCGGAAGTTCGGACAGAAACTACTTGTTACTTGGTGTTAGCATGCGCTATGTGGACAACCACACTCACATTGTCTTCAGGCTCTTATGATTTTACTTTGGGCCATTTAACAACTATGTAGAATAATGCAATTCTGCAAGACTTTTGAAACAACCACACATTAGCTGAGAAGGCAGATACAGCCAGGAGGACCAGGTCATCAAAATTATGACAACAGCGTAGTGTCCAGGTCCAGAACGCAGGAGAAATATTGACAGAGCTAGACTATAAAGCAAAACAGACATAGCCAATAACCCAAGGACTTTGAAACTAATAACTCAGAAGGCCGGTAACGTCAACGGTCTGCCCTCTGAAGTTTAAGGCTGGACGGCTAACACACATGGACCTCAGGCTCCTGCCACTAATAAAAACATAAAAATCCACCATAACTGCTTTTTTTATAATGATCCGTGGGGTCTGCACATGGGAATTAGCAAACATATTCATGTAGCTAGCTTTTCATGATATAAAATAACATTAAAACACATTTAGTCCAGACCTGTAAAACAACTCAGATTCAATTCTTTAGTTGCCAATTTGCAGTAAAACCACTTTGGAAAAACTGTGCAAGACTAACCCCATTGCACCAGACAGAGAAGACGGCACACACCATGAGCTCTTGCCCACTGAACAAGGACGGGAGCAATGCCTCAACATTCGTACAAACCAGGCCTGCAAAAACAGTAAACTAATCAAAACTTTCGACCTGTTTCTTCTAATCGTCAATTGATTAGTTATTGTTTTCATCATTAAAAAAGTCTTGGATGGATACAAATTCAGTCATGGATATACTAGCACTACATTGTGAGATTCTGAAATCTTTAACACAATAAAACTAAGGTATGATCCAGGTTAATGGAGAAGTACTCATGAATTGGATATAAGTGTGAGCACCCCAGTGTAGGTGTAAATACGCCAAACAGACTTTATGGCCCTAGATGTACTGTATATACTTTGTCACTGCACTAGGCGTACTTACAATTTAAACATACAGTAACAGAATGTTGGGTTTTTTACACAGCTTTTATCACAAAATGTCAACTACTTAATAACTGTTAGTGACAGCTGTAAATTTAAAGCCCTAAGTTTGTGAATAAAGCGATTAATAAATATTACGTGGTATGCTTCGTAATGCATCACGATTGAAATCATCATTTCAAGTTGCAGTCGAGTATGTCCAAATCCCAATTGTAATGAAGACTCTTCCTTCTTCTCTGTCAGAGCACACTTCACTGATGTGGATGTGGATATTACCAATAAATATTGCATGGGTTCAGAATGTGTTTTATTGGTTTTATATGACCAGCTAGCTGGCCACAAAGAAAAACTAGTGGGTGCATCTGGTTGTTGCTTTTGTCTCGCAGACAGATCAACACATCTCAAGCAAGGGGAAATCCGTATCAAAGTGGATGACTGGACGAACGCCTTGCGCAGCCGGTAAAGCTTGGGAGCTCACCAAGTTAAAGCTTTAAATATTTATCCAATAAAATAGTCTTGGCCGTCACAGTATGCTGTTGTGTGGTGATGGAAATCACAACATGTCAATGAATGTTAACACACCAGAGATTATTGAAGTCATGCCCACTATTCACAGACTGCTGCATGCAAGATTGCACATTTTCGAGACAAAATTCCATCCAACTGAGATTAATTAACAACACAAGAGTTTTAAACCCCATTTGTGAAAAAAAAAAAAAAAAAACCCCTGAAAGACGGAAGGTTGTTTACCACGAACCCCCCGCAGAACGCCCAAGTATGTCTCACAGTTAAGTGTTTGGCATTTTTGGGTACATATGATAATATGTAATCAATCAAATTCACTAACTTCATCATAACTTGCTTGTGCCAGAAACGCAATGCAAGTCCAGTTCACTTAAAAGCTGCCGTTTCCACTGAAGGTAGTTTCATAAATGCATTCTTATTAGCAATCTAAAAAATAGGCGGCTAGTTTGAGGGTCTATGCGGGTTCTAATCTGACAAGCACAGAGGGAGCGTCATGACCAGCCAGCTGCCAGAGCCGTCAATGAAAAACACAAGAACTCACACTATGCAATAAATCTCCAGTGAATAAAACTCATCATATCAAAACCTGCTCCATCAAAATGTAAGCAAGCACAGTTAGTTCTTCAACTGGAGATTACGTTCCAACAGCTAACCAGATGTATTTTATTCCCTCGAGAGACAATGATATACAAGGGTGTAATTCTTAAACATCGGAATGGAAGTATGCTGCACGTTCACTTGTCTTCATGTGTACAAAGTAGCTCATTTTAATTAAAAAAAAAAAAAGAAACATTTTAAATGTACAGCAGTGCATGGTACTGTCCCATGGTACTGTCCATGTCCTGAAACTACTCATATAATCATATGGTGTTGTTTATCAAAAAGTAGCTGTGCATTCCCAAATAATATAAATGCTATCTACGCTTAATTACACATTTTAAATTAAATGTTACTTTTTAAATTGAATTTTATGGTACTATTTTGGAGCCTAGTTTATAAATGCCTCTTCATCTATGGTTTTGGAATAGTTTTTGAAACCCTGCAGAGATTCGCATATTGGGGCAAAAGGTCATGTTGCCGGGACAGCGCCAAATGCGGCTTAGGCTTGACAACTTGAGAACGAGGAAAATAACCCAATCCACCCAAATGATAATTTGGGTGGATTGGGTTATTTCCTGTATCTCAGATTGTAAGCCTAAGCCAGCATTGCGCTGTCCGCAAATGACCCTTTGCCCAATATGTCGAACTGCAGGGTCAAAAACTATTCCAAACCATAGATGAAGATGGCATTTTAAACTACTCCAAAAATAGTACCATAAAAATTCAATTAAAAAGTAACATTAATTTCAAAAGGAGTAATTAATGCTTAGATGCATAAATTTATTTTGGATGCACAGCCTACTTTTTGATAACAACACCATATGATTATATGTGTAAGTTCATGACCATGGACAGTACCATGGACAGTACCATGCCACTGCGTACAATACAAAAAGTTTTCATTTTTCTTTTTACATTAAAATGAGCTACTTTGTACACATGAAGACAAAGTGAAACGTGCAGCATACTTCCATTCCTATGTTTAAGAAATACACCCCATGTATATCATTGTCTCGTAGGAAAAAAAACATCTGGGTACTTTGAACGTAATCTCCAGTTGAAGAACTAACTGTGCTTGCTTACATTCTTTGATGGAGCAGTTTTTTATATGTGAGTTTATTCCCCTGGAGATTTAAATTGCATAGTGTGATTCTTGTGTTTTTCATTGAGGCTCTGGCAGCTGGCTGTCATGACGCTCCCTCGTGTGCATTGTCAGATTAGAACCCGCAAGACCCTCAAACTAGCGCCTATTTTTAGATTGCTAATACAGAATGCATTTATGAAACTACCATTCAGTGGAAACGGCAAGCTTTGTGAACAGGACTTGCATTGCTTTTTCTGGCACAAGCAAGTATGAATGAAGTTAGAGATTGAAGATTTACATAGTATCATTGTACCCAAAAATGCCAAACACCTAAGACTGTGAGACTATAGGGCGGTAACAACCTTCCGTCTTCATTTCAATGTTAAAACTCTTGTGTGTTAATAAACTCAGTTGGGATGGAATTTTGTCTCGAATGCATCTTGCATGCATCTGTGAATAGATGGCATGACTTCCAATTATACTGTGTGTGTGTTCAAACATTCATGACATGTTTTGTATTTCCATCACCACACAACAGCACTAATGTGACGGCATGACTATTGTATTGGATAAATATTTAAAGCTTTAACATGGAGAGCTCCCAAGCTTTTCCCCTGCGCAAAGCGTCCTTCCAGTCAGCACTTTGATACTGATTCCCCTCTGCTCTGAATGGTGTTGATCTGTCTGCAAGCCAAAAGCACAAACCAGAATGCACCACAGTTTTTCTTGTGGCCAGCTGTCATATAAAATCCAATAAAAAACACAGTCTGAACCATGCAATATTTTATTGTAATCTCCACATCCACACAGTAGAAGTGTTCTCTGACAGAGAAAGTCTCAAACAATGGATTTTGGACATACTCCGACTGCAACTTGACATGATGAATTCTATTCGTGATTGCATTACGAAGCAAACCACGTACATATTTATTTAATCGCTTATTCACAAATTAGGGCTTTAAATACAGCTGTCACTAACAGTTTGACTTAAGTAGTTGACCATTTTGTTGATAACTCTGTGTAAAAAACCAAACAACTTACTGTATGTATAAATGGTAAGTACGCCTAGTGCATCGTTTGCCAAAGTTATATACAAGTCCATCAAGGCCATAAAGTCTGTTTTCGGATAATAACACTACTACAACTGGGTGCTCACACTTATCCAATCAGAGCTACTTCTCATGAACCCTGGATCAACCTTAGTTTTTTATTGTGTAAAAGGAATTCAGAATCTCACAATTTAGTGCTAGTATATCCATGACTGATATGTATCCAATCCAATGCTTTTTAACTGATGAACAATAACAAATCAATTGACGAATAAAACAGTCCGAAAGTTGATTACTGTTTACTATTTTTGCAGTCCTTGTTTGTACGGAATGTAGTCATTGCTCACGTCCATGTTCAGTGGCCAGAGCTCTGGTGTTGTGCCGTCTTCTCAGTCTGGTGCACACTGGGGTTGTCTTGCACATTTTTTTTCCAAAGGTTTTTACTTGCAAATGGCAACTAAATGAATCTGAAACTGATTGTATTACCAGTCTGACTAATGGATTTTTAATGTATTTATTATCATGAAAAAGCTACATGAAAATGTTTGCATTCCCGATGTGCAGACCCCACTGTATCATTATAAAAAACAGTTATGTGGATTTATATGTTTTTATTTGTGCAGGAGCCTGAGGCCATTTGTGTTAGCCGTCCAGCCTTAAAACTTCAGAGGCCCCGCAAGACCATTTACTGTACCCGGCCTTCTGAAGTTATTAAGTTTCAAAGTCTGGTGTCCCTATTGGCTATGTCTGTTTTGCTTTAAGTCCTAGCTCGTCAATATTTCCTCCTGCCTTCTGGAACCTGGAAACACGCTGTGGTTCATAATTTTGATGACCTGGTCCCTTCCTGCTGTATCAGCCTTCTCAGCTATGTGTGTTGTTTCAAAAGTCTTGCAGAATTGCATATTCTACATAGTTAAATGGCCAAAGTCAAACATAAAGAGCCCTGAAGACAAGTGAGTGTGAGTCTGTCCACATAGACATGCTAACACCGAGTAACAAGTATTTCAGCCCGAAACTCCGCTTAATGGACGCATTGTGGCTTTGTCCACTGAACATGTGCAGCCCTAATGTTTTTTCTTGCTGCACAGTTCGTTGCCCTACTGCATCGAAGGATGAGTCAAATGCAGAGAACAAATTTCCAATCACAAGAAAGAACACCTTAACTGAGTCCTTTGTCCCTCAATCCAAATCAGACCCTGTTATTTATGAACAGTGCTATACAGCGAGTTTGATTGCTTTGTTGCTTACAATCAAGGCTCAGGTCAACATCTTTAATGTGGGATTAAAACAGATTCCAGATCAGCTTTTTGTGCTAAGGTCCCCTTTTAAGGGTGACGAAGCTCTGGTACAGAACTCAGAAAAAAACGACTGTTATGGGCCTTTCAAGAATGAAGTGAAAGAGTCTCTAAACTACAGCTAGGAAGTAAAATAAGGTAAAACACAAACAGCTCTGGGCATGTGTATGAAGGCCAAATATAACTGTAATCTTTCGTTTAAACCAGAGAAAAGTAATTTAATATAATGGAACTACAAATTGGCACCTACCTAGGTTACCAGAAAAAAAACATCCTCAGATTCAAAACCCCCAATTTTGAAAAAATCTACAATCCACGCTCCTGGTAACCGTCCTTGACTGCACCCTGTGACTTGAGGGCTGCACTCAACTCCCCGCCTGGGAGCCTCTTCCTGCACCGCACAGCCCGTCAGTCCTGGAAGCCACAACCTGACTCCTGTTCACAGGCCTGGTCAGACCATGGGCGTGGATCTCTCTCTCCTGAGGTTTCTCACATCTTTTCCCCACACCTTTTTTTTGAGTGGATCCGTGCTGATCAAGTACAGTGATTATCTGGAGCATTTAGAGACCTCTATGGACATTTATAACATCTATGTGCATTTATCCTGCTCCTATTGCCCGATGTGGTTTTTATATAATTGCATTTCCTGTGTGTTTTTAAAGTTTTTGCGACAACTGCTGCTGTGATAATTAAGGCTATAATACAATTTATATGTAATTGAACTGAATTCAATTTGGAAGACCGAGAAAACAAAAGCTTTTGAGTATTTTATTGGAGAGGTTTGGCGCCCCTAGGCCCCGTGTCGGCCGTCAGTTCGGAAGAGAGCTCTGCGATGGAGCGCGCCAATCCCCCGGTACCTAAGGCACTGGTGCAGGCATTAGGCTGCGGGAAACAGAATGAAGGCAGATTGGAGCAGGTGAAAGGAGAGGAGGGGAAGGCGGTGGCTGGCAAGGCTTCGAGAAGGCCGAGAAGTGGAGTTTCTCCGCTTTTAAGCGGCTGCTGGCCGGTGCGGTGATTGGAAAGGGGCGTTTGCAGTGCGATAGCGGGGGAGGGTGAACCGCCTGAGGGTTAACATTGGCAGACGTCTACCAAATTGAATTTTCCGCGGCTGCATTTCAAATTGGAGAGACAGAGAAACAAAAGCTTTTGAGTATTTTATTGGAGGTTTGGGGCCACTAGGCCCTCGGTGCGGCCTTCAGATCGGAGAGGCTCCTGTGCAAGGAGCGCGCCAATCCCCAAAAAGGCTGTGAGTTGATGGAGTTTTGCAGCCTGTTGGAGGAACAGAACTCGAGACGCTCTATGCTGTGACCCGCTATCGCAATATACTGTACCGCTATCGCTATATACTGTGACCGCAATCGCTAATACTGTGACCGCTATCACTATTATACCTGTACCGCCTAAGAACTGTGACCAAGAACTTGCGGATACTCAGCCCGCTGCCGCCACCAGGAAGTTCAAGTGTTTAAAGGGAGATGCAAAGTAGTGCTCTGGGCTGCCAGAATGTCGTAGTGTCAGGCCTGATGTAGAGGGAGGGCCGATGATGAACCCAGCGGCCCAGCTGCTGGAGGGCGGAATGGGGGACCCCAAGGACGCGCGCGCGTGGCGCGCCTATCCAGAGGAAGTGGGCTGTGTAGAGATGGGAGACTGGTTACATAAGCAGCATTACGGAACTGAGTTGGCTCTGAACAGTTGGAGGACATCGTGAGGTTATCGGGGTAAGAAATAACGGTCCGGTGAGCTCTCCTTTCCGAGAGCGTAGGCGAGTGTAATGCGTCATGGATCTGAAGGGACAGGGAGAAGTGTCAGACCGAGCTATAACTATATTACGTAGCGCCTTGGCGTTTGGAATGGCTATGAGGTGAGTTAAGTATCGGGATAGTAAGCACGGTCGGAATAAGCAATGTCAGTGGGCTGCCTTGAAGGTGTGTGTGGGTTAGTGAAATTCGCTTAAGCGTAAGAAGCCCAATTTCATAGGAGGGATGCAGCGGAGGAAGAAGGGGAAGAGACGGAGGGACAGGCCGGGAGGGATTCCGTGCAGGGATCTGGCATGGCGATGGATTGGCAGAAGGGCAGAGGCGTCAGAACCCTGGAATTTAAAGCGAGAGAGAGAAGTCAGCAAGACAGTTAGGTGACAGGGACGTGACGTAGCAGTGATGATAAATTGTTCGGGACTGAAGCGTGTGATGCCGTCTAAGAGGAGTGATTATGGGAGAGGAATCAACACCTTTGTAATTATTTCAATGAGTCAGGTTGTCGTCACATCACGGAAATCCTTTTCCTATGCCACGTATGGTTTTCCGCAGCACAGCAGGCTACGGTTACGGGATATATCCTCGGGAGCGCGAGGAGATGCATTTCGAGGGAAAAGCGTCGGGCCGGGGCCCGGCGAACCACTGGTCCGGGAAAAACCCCAAAACCCACGGACGGGGCTGCGTCCGTGAAGAACCGCCGGGGCATCTGAGACAGGATGACGTCACTGTAAAAAAAAAAGAGAGATACACCATCCCAGGCTCTGCAGACCGGGACCGGAACGCCAGGTCGGAGCGGCGCCCCGCGTGTGGGCAGACAGCGTCAATTGAGGGAGAGACGAGCCGGCCCCGGGGGGGGAAAAAAAGGGAGAGGAGTCTGGAATTAACAGAACGACCATGGAATGATACGGACGAGCAGTAATCAAGATGCCCGCGAGGAGGGAAGGCAGGGACGCCTCGACGTGACGGGAAGGCCCAGCAGACCGGGAGAAAGCGCGGATGCGTTCGACTTGTCCAGCGGGAGGGAGGCCTCCATGGCGCGCGTGACGGGCTGATGCCGAGAAACTCCAGAGCGTTGGCGGGCCTGTGGGCTTTCGGAGTGGAGGAATCCGAGGGCAAGAGAAGGTGGGCCTGAGCTTGCGGAGAGATGCCCCCGGAGCAGTCTGAGGGTGGGTTTGACTACGAGGGAATCATCGGGATAGCAGGACAGAGGGGAGCCGGACAGAGAGGACGAGTATCAGACGCTTCTTCCTGGAGTGCTTGCGGGTGGCGATGCCCATCGGGTTAGAGCGGGACGGATAGAAGGGGCCAATAACGTAGCCTACCAAAGCACGACACCCTCCCCGCCGAGCCGCGTGCCGACTGGGCTGCACGAGAGCCGGGAAAGAGGTTGCGGAACACGAGACGCCGAGGAACCTAAAACAGAGCTTGCAGCTCATGTGAGGGATTTAAATAGAAGCTTCAGTCCAAAGTGAGGTATTTAAAAACTGAGCCCGCAGTCCCAAGTGATGCGTTTAAACTGAGAGCCTCAGTCCGTGTGGGGAGTTAAACGACCTGTAGTCCGAGGTGAGGGAATAACTGAGAGCTTGTAGTCGCAGAGTGAGGGATTCATATTGCCCGCCGTTCCTAAAAGAGGGATTTATACACTGAGAGCTTTGTAGTCAAGTGAGGGAATAAACCGAGATCTGCAGTCAGTGGTGAGGGATTTAAAACAGGTTTTACGTCCAAGTGAGGGATTAACTGAGCCCGCAGTCCAAGTGAGGAGTTTAAACTGAAAGCTATACAGTCCAGTGTGAGGATCCAACAGAGCCTGCAGTTTTTTTATTATTATATTATTATGATTATTTTTTTATTTAATTATATTATCTATATTTATATTTATTTATATTTATTTATATTTATTTATTTTTATACATAAGCGTTCCAGAATATAAGCAAACCATATATGCAGTTATCCAATATGAGCATTCCATATATAAGCAGTTTCCGAATATAAAGCCTCCATATATCTGTCACGGTGTGGATTTTGTTTATTTTGTACTTGGTTTATTTTGCATTTTTTCTCTGTGGTTTGGTTTTGAGTTTGACTGTCGGTGCTGTTTCCCCTGTCTTGATTGTCTGCCCCGCCCTGATGTGTTTTCACCTGTGTCCCTGTCTATAATTACCCTGTGCCCCTCTCCACATGTTGCTGGTCCATTGTTATGTCAATGTCCCCGTTTCGTCCATGTCAAGTCTGTCCCTTGTTCCTGGGTTCGTGTATTCTTGGATTTTGAGTTTAGTTTTCACCTGACCTTTTATTTTTAATAAATCATTTATTTTATTGCATTCTGCATATTTTGAGTCTCCATCATCCCTCCCCATGACAGAAAATGGACCAGCGACAAAAGGACTCAGCGGTATGCCCTTTTTCAACACTGCTCCCAGTACGTCTCCCATTCATCAGGTTTTTATTTATTTTCCGCCTCATCACCGCTGACCTCTCAACCTGTTTCGGAACCAACCGCCAGACATCAACCTTCGTCTGGGGTGGGCTGTCCCTTTGTACACCGCCGGGTATTCGTCCTCCGTCCGGGTGGTCTTCTGTCCGGGTGGTCTTCTGTCCCCCCCCCTGACATGTTGAGAGGTCTACAGTGACGCTCTGGCCTGGATGGTCTGTCTGTCTAGGATTTTCTACCAAGAAAGAAGTTTGGCTGCTACCTCCTATGATGACCTCTCTTTCCCTTCACCCGTTGCACCACAGCCAGACCATGGATCTCCGTCTGGGGTGGTTCTGATCCTGTTGCTGCGTCCACCGCCGGACATCGTCTTCGTTCGGGGGGAGCCCAGACCTTTTGTGGAAGGTCATCACTGTTCTAGGTTCCCGCCCTCGATTCTGTCCCATCGAACATTGCCTCTGGTTCTGTGGTTGTTCCTACCTCTGTACTGCCCCCTCCACCCTCCCTGTCTCGTGTTTTTTTTTTCTGGGGACATCTGGGAGCGTCCCTTGGAGGGGGGGTACTGTCACGGTGTGGATTTTGTTAATTGGTACTTTGGTTTTATTTGACATTTTTTCTCTGTGGTTTGGTTTTGAGTTTGACTTCTGTGCTGTTTTCCCCCTGTCTGAATGTCTGCCCCGCCCTGATGTGTTTCAACCTGTGTCCCTGTCTAAATTACCCCAGTGCCCCTCCACAGTTGCTGGTCCATTGTTATGTCAATGTCCTTTTCGTCATGTCCACGTTTCTGCTTTGGTTGCCTGGTCTGTAATTCTTGGATTTTGAGTTTAGTTACACCTGGACATTTATTTTATTAAATACATTATTTTTGCATTCCTGCATTTGAGTCCTCCATCATCCCTCCCCCATGACAATATTAGCATTCCATATATACAGATCCATATATAACAGTTCCGCATGAAGCAGTGTCCAGTACGGTAAAACAGCTCAGCTATAATCAGTTCCAGATATAAGCAGTTCCTTGCGGGATTAACCTGGGAGCCTCGCAGTCCAATGTGAGGGATTCATTTGGGATCCGCAGTCCAAGAGGGATTTAAACGGGGCTTCGCAGTCCAAAGAGAGGGATGAAACAGGAGCTCGTAGTCCAAGAGAGGGATTTTAAAGAGAGCCTGCAGGCCAACAAAGTGAGGGAATTAAACTGAGAGCACGCAGTCCAATGGAGGGATTAAAACTGAGATCTTGCAGTCCAATGTGAGGATAAACGGAGATTTGCAGTCGAGTGAAGGATTTAAACGGAGCATGGTTAAAGAGAAGCCTGCAGACCAACGCGGGGCCTTTAAAACTGAAGCTGGCCCACCAATGCCCGGGGTCCAACTGAGCCTGCAGTACAAAGCGCGGGCGAATCTGAGCAGCAGTACAATGCGAGGGGAATAAAATCGTCCGCATACTTACCCCAAAACGCCAGAAGAAAGGATCAACACAACGGGAACCAACGCGGTAACGGCACGAGGAGGCAGGGATGCGCCGGTGGGATGATGGAGGACTCAAGCAGGAATGCAAAAAATAATGATTTAATAAAAATAAAGTCCAGGTGAAAACTAAACTCAAAAACCAAGAATACAGAACCAGGAACAAAGACAGAACTTGACCCATGGAACCAAACAGGACATGACATAACAATGGACCCAGCAACAAGTGGAAGAGGGGCACAGTGAAATTATAGACAGGGACACAGTGAAACACATCAGGGCGGGCAGAGCATCAAGACAGGGGAAACAGCATCAGAAGACAAACTCAAAACCAAACCACAGAGAAAAAACTGTCAAATAAACCAAAGTACAAAATAGACAAAATCCACACCGTGACTGTACCCCCCTACCCCCTCCAAAGGGAACAGCTCCCAGATGTCCCCAAAAAAATAAACACACCAGGGAGGGGTGGAGGGGCAGTCCAGAGGTAAGGAACAACCACAGACCAGAGGCAATGTTCGAATGGATCAGAATCGAGGGCGGAAAACTAGAACCCAGTGATGACCTTCCACAAAAGGGTCTGGCTTCACCCCGAACGAAGACGAATGTCCGGCGGTTGACGCAGCAACAATGCAGAAACCACCCCAAACGAGATCCCTGTCTGGCGGTGGCAACGTGAAGGAAAGAGAGTTCAGCATAGGGGTAGCAGCCAAACTGGTTAGAAAATCCAGACAGACAGCGACCATCCAGGCCAGAGCGTCACTTAGACCTCTCACATGTCAGGAGGGGGGGGACAGAAGACCACGCCCGGAAACCGAAGACCAACCTCCGGACGAACGAATACCCGGCGGTGGTACAAAGGGACAAACCACCCCCAGAGACCGAAGGTTGATGTCTGTGCGTGGTTCCAGAAACAGGTTGGAGAGGTCAGCGTGATGTGAGGCGAAAAAAAAATAAAAAACCTGATGAATGGGGATGACGAACTGGGGCAGGTGTGGAAAAAAAGGGGCATTCCGCTGATCCTTTTGGTCGCTGGTGCCATTCTGTCATGGGGTGGGATGATGGAAGACTCAAAAGCAGGAATGCAAAAAATAATGATTTAATATCAAAAAAAAGTCCAGGTGAAAAACTAAACTCCAAAATCCAAGAATACAGAACAGGAAACAAAGACAGAACTTGACATACGAAACAGGAACATTGACATAACAAAGGACCACAACCTGTGGAGAGGGCACAGGTAATTATAACAAGGGACACAGGTGAACACATCATGGCGGGCAGACAATCAAGGACGGGGGAAACAGCAAACACAGAAGTCCAAACTCAAAACCAAACCACAGAGAAAAAAATGTCAAAATAAAACCAAAGTACAAATAACAAAATCCACACCGTGACCATATATATGGAACTGCTTATATACGAACTGCTTATAATATGGAACTGCTCATCATTTGGAACAAGATGCATATATGGTACTGCTTATAGCTGGAACGCTTTATGTATAAAAATAAATAAAATATTAATAAATATAAATAAATATAAATATAGATAAATATAAATAAATAAAAAAATAATAATAATATAATAATAAATAAAAAACTGCAGGCTCTGTTGATCCCTCACACTGGGACTGTAAGCTTTCAGTTTTAAAACTCCTCACTTGGACTGGCGGCTCAGTTATTCCTCACTTGGACCGTAAAACCTTTTAATCCTCACACCTGGACTGCAGCTCCTCGGTTTAATCCCTCAATTGGACTACAAGCCTCAGTTATAAATCCCTCTTTAGGACTGGCGGGCAATATTGAATCCCTCACCTGACTACAAGCTCTCAGTTTAATCCCCTCACCTCGGACTTACAGGTCGTTTAACTCCCTCACACCGGACTGCAGGCTCTCAGTTAAACCCTCACTGGACTGCGGGCTCAGTTTTAATACCCTCACTTAGGACTGCAAGCTCTATTTAAATCCTCACAATTAGAACGCAAGCTCTGTTTAGGTCCCCTCGGCGTCTTCGTGTCCCGCAACCTCTTGCCCGGCCTCCGTGAGCCCCAATCGGCAACGCAGCCGCCGAGCGGCACGGCGCGGAGGTGTCCGAGCTACGTTATTTTGGCCCCGTCCTCTCCGTCCCGCTCTAACCCGATGGCATCGCACCCGCAAGCACTCCAGGAAGAAGCGTCGTGATACTCGTCCCGCATCCTGTCCCGGCTCCCTCTGTCCCTGCATCGTCCCCATGATTCCCTCGTAGTCCAACACCACCCTCAGACTGAGCTCCGGGGCTCTCTTCTCACCGCAACTCAGGCCCACCTCTCTGCCCTCTGGATTCCTCCACTCCGGAAGACCACAGGCCCCCGCCAACGCTCTGGAGGTTCTCGGCATCCGCCCCGTCAACGCCACAGCCATGGAGTGCCTCCCTCCCGCTGGACAAGCTCGAACGCGAATCCGCAGCTTCTCCCGGTCTGCTTGCCTTCCCGTCACTTCGAGGCGTTCCTAGCTCTCTCCCTCCTCGGGCATCTTAATTATGCCCGTCCGTAACATTCCCCAAGTCGTTCTTTTAATTCCAGACTCCTCCTCCTCGCCGCTTCCGTCTCCCTCCCTTCAATGACGCTGTCTGCCCAACACGCGGGGCCGCCGCGCCGACCTGGCGTTCCGGTCCCGGCTGCAGAGCCGCTGGGATGGTGTATCTCTTTTTTTTTTTACAGTGACCGTCATCCTTCTCAGATGCCCCCGCGGTTCTTCACGGACCGCAGCCCCCTCACCCGTCGTGGTTTTGGGGGTTTTTTCCAGGACCATGGTTCGCCGCCGGGCCCACGGCCACGACACTTTCCCTCGAAGCATCTCCTCCGCGCTCCACTCCACGAGATATATCCCGTAACCGTAGCCTGCGTGCTGGCGGAACCATATCCTGGCATATAGGAAAGGATTTCCGTGATGTGCAGACAACTTAACCTCGACGTCATAGAAATAATAAACAAGGTCTTCATACCTCTCCCCAAATCACATCCTCCTTAGACGCATCACACACGGCTCTCAGTCCCGAACAATTTATCATCACTGCTCGTCACGTCCCTCGTCACCTAACTGTCTTGCTGACATCTCTCTCTCGCTTTAAATTCCAGGAGTTTCTGACGCCTCTGCCCTTCTGCAATCCCATCGCCATGCCGATCCCCTGCACGGAATCCCGCGCCCCGCCTAGTCCCCCGTCCTCTTCACCTTCTCGTCCTACCCTGCATCCTACATGAAAATGGGCTTCTTAAGCTAAGCGACATTCACTAACCCCCCACATCAAACCCACCTTCAATGCAGCCCAAGACATTGCCTTTCCTCCGACCTGTCTTACTATCCCGACTACTTCACCTCCACCTCATGCATTCAAACCAAAGGCGCTAAGCTCGTAAAATAGTTATAGCTCGGTCTGACCATCTTCTCCCTGTCCCTCACAGATTCCATGACGCATTACACTCCGCCTCCAGCTCTCGGAAAGGAGATCTCAAATCTCAACGGACCGTTATCTTCTTACCCCTGAGAACTCCCGATGTCCTCCAACAGGTTTCAGACCCAACTCAAGTCCGTACTGCAGCTTTGTAACCTGTCTCCCCATCTCTACACAGCCCACAATCCTCTCGGATAGGCGCCGCCACGCGCGCCGCAGACCCTGGGCTTTCCCCCATTCCGCCCTCCAGCAGCTGGGCCGCTGGTCACAATGCATCGGCCCTCACCTCAACATCAGGCCTGACACTTCGACCATTCTGGCAGCCCAGCGCCTCTTTGCATCTCCATAAAACACATGCAAACTTCCGGGTGGCGGCGCAGCTGAGTATCCGCAATTCTGGTCACAGTAATATAGCGTGTCACAGTATATAGTGAAAGCGGTCACAGTATATAGCGAAAGCGGTCACAGTATATAGCGATAGCGGTTCACAGTATATAGCGATAGCGGTCACAGCATAGAAGCAGTCTTCGACGTTCTGTCCCCTCCAAACCAGGCTGCAAAACCTCCATCAACTCACACCTATTGGATTGGCGCGCATTTCCGCAACCCATCACGGAGCCTCTCCGATCTGAAGGCCGCACCGGGGCCTATAGGGCGCCAAACCTCCAATAAAATACTAAAAGCTTCTTGTTTTCCGCGTCTCTCTCTCCAAATTGTAATGCAGCCCGCGGAAATTCATTAGGAAGACGTCAGCCAAAATTTACCCCTCCAGGCCGGTTCACATCCCCTGCCTATCGCAACTGCAAACGCCCCCCTTTTTTCCAATCAGCGCACCGGCAGCAGCCGCTTAAAAAGCGGAGAAACGCCCACTCTCTGTCTTTTGCCACTTTTTTTCTCGAAGCTGCACCACACGCCTCCCCTCCTCCCCTCTTCACCCTGGCTCCAATCTGCCTTCAAACTGCTCCCGCTGCCCAAATGGCCGCACCAGTGCCTAGTCCGGGGATTGCGCGCTCCATTCGCAGGAGCCTCTCCGATCTGACGGCCGCACCTGGGCCTAGGGCGCCAAACCTCCTCCCCAATAAAAACTCAAAAGCTTCTTTTTTTCTCGTCTCTCCAAATTGAATTCAGGTCAATTACATATAATAGTATATCAGACCTTAAATCACAGCAGCAGTTGTCGCAAAGACTGTTACAAACACACGGAAGTGCCAATTATATAAAAACACATCGGGGCAATAGGAAGCAGGACTACAAAGCTCATATATGTTAATAAATGTCCATCAGAGGTCTCTAAATGATGCTCCAGATAATCAATGTACTTGATCAGCAAGGAATCCACTCAAAAAAGGTGTGGGGAAAAAGATGTGAGAAACCTCAGGGAGAGAGATCCACTTCCATGGGCTGACGGCTGTAGAACCAGGAGTCAGGTTGTGGTACCAGGACTGCGGCTGTGCGGTGGCAGGAAGAGGCTCTCCAGGCGGGGGAGATGAGTGCAGCCCTCAGTTCACAGGGTCCAGGTCAAAGGACGGTTACCCAGTAGCGTGTTGTAATTTTTCCAAAATTGGGGGTTTTGAAACTGAGATGTTTTTTTTTCTGAACCTAGTAGCTGCCACTTTGTAGTTCCATTATATGAAAAAATACTTTTCTCTGTTTAAACAAGATTACAGTTATCTTTGGCCCTTCATACACATGCCCAGGAGCAGTTTTTGTTTTCCATAATTACTTCAAGCGGTAGTTATAGAGACATCTTCTCACTTTCATTCTTGAAAGCCAATACACAAGTCGTCTTTTCTGAGTTCTGTTCCAGAGCAACGTCACCCTTAAAACACGGACCTACACAAAAGCTGATCGCTGGAAATCTGTTTTAATATCCAACAAAATAGATGTTGACCTGAAGCCTTGATTCGTAAGCACAAAGCAACAAACTCGCTGTATAACACTGTTCACTAATAACAGGTCTGATTCAGGATTGAGACATAGGACTACAGTTAAGTGTTTCTTTCTTGTGAATTGGAAATTTGTTCTCTCATTGACTCATCATTCGATGCCAGTAGGGCATCGAACATGCAGCAAGAAAAACTTAGGCTTGCAATTTTCAGTGGACAAAGCCCAGAATGCGTCCAATAGCGAGTTCGGCAGAAACTAACTACTATTACTTGGTGTTAGCATGCTCTATGTGGACCAGACTCCACACTCACTGTCTTCAAGGGCTACTTATGTTTGAACTTTGGCCATTAACTATTAGAATATGCAATTCTGCAAGACTTTTGAAACAACCACACATTAGCTAGCTGAGAAGCAGATACAGCAGGAGGACCAAGGTCATCAAAATTTATGACCACACACCGCGTGTGTCCAGGTTCCAAAGGCAGGAGAAATATTGACAGAGCTAGACTATTAAAGCAAAACAGACATAGCCAATAGACACAAGACTATGAAACTAATAACTTCAGAGGGCCGGTTTACAGTAACTGGTCTGCCTCTGAAGATTTAAGGCTGACGGCTTAACACACAATCATGGCCTCAGGCTCCTGCAACAAATAAAAACATAAAAATCACCATAACTCTTTCTTTATAATATACAGTGGGTCTGCACATGGGAAATGCAAACATTTTCCATGTAGCTTTTCCATGGATAAAGAAAAACATTACAACACCATTTAGTCAACTGTAAACAACTCAATTTCAGATTCATTTAGTTGCCATATCAGTAAAACCACTTTGGAAAAACTGTGCAAGACTACCCCGTGTGCACCAGACAGAGAAGCACGGCAACACACCAGAGCACTTGCCCCTGAACAAGGACAGAAGCACTGACTACATTCCGAATACAAACCAGGACTGCAAAAACTAGTAAACAAATCAACTTTCGACTGTTTTCTATTCGACAATTGATTTTTATTGTCATCAGTTAAAAAAGCATTGGGATTGATACCTATCAGTCATGGATATACAAGCACAAAATTGTGAGATTTCAGAATCTTTTACACAATAAAACTAAGGGTGAACCAGGTTGATGGAGAAGTAGCTCTTGAATTGGGATAAGTGTGAGCAACCAGTTGTAGGTGTAAATTATCCAAATCAGACTTTATGGCCTAAGATGAACTGTACTATACTTTGGCACTGTCACTAGCTGTACTTACCATTTATACATACAGTACAGATTGTTGGTTTTTTTTACCAGATTTATCACAAAATGGTCACACTACTAAATAACAGTTAGTGACAGCATGTAATTTAAACCCAATTGTGAATAAGCGATTAATAAATATGTACGAGGTATGCTTCGTAATGCATTCACGAATTGAATCAAAATGTCAAGTTGCAGTCGAGTATGTCCAAAACCAATTGTTTGAAGACTCTTCTCTGTCAGAGCACACTCACTGAGTGGATGAGATATTACCATAAATATTGCATGTTCAGATGTGTTTTATTGGATTTTATATGACAGCTGGCCAACAAAGAAAAACTGTGGTGGGGCATCTGTTTGTGCTTTTGGCTGCAGACAGAACAACACATCACAGCGCAAGGGAATCCAGTATCAAAGTGCTGACTGGAAGACGCTTTGCGCAGGGGAAAAAGCTTGGGAGCTCACCAGTTAAAGCTTTAAATATTTATCCAATACAATAGTCTTGCCCAGCTCCACAGTAGTGGCTGTTGTGTGGTGATGGAAATCACACATGTCATGAAATGTTGAACACACACACAGTATAAATTGGCAGTCATGCCCACTATTCACAGACTGCATGCAAGATGGCCATTCGAGACTAAATTCCATCCAACTGAGATTATTAACAACACAAGAGGTTTAACATTGAAACTGTAAGACGGAAGGATTGTTACCCACCCCGCCAATATGTCTCCACAGTTTATGTTTGGCATTTTTTGGTACAATGATAATATGTAATCAATCAATTCCTAACCTCATCATATACTTGCTTGTGCCAGAAAAGCAATGCAAGTCCTGTTCACAAAGCTTGCCGTTTCCACTGAAGGTAGTTTCATAAATGCATTCTTAATAGCAATCTAAAACTCGGCGGCTATTTTGAAGGGTCTATGCGGGTTCTAATCTGACAAAGCACAGAGGGAGCGCATGACACCAGCTGCCAGAGCCTCACTGAAAAACACAAGAACTGCACAACTATCGCAATAAATCTCCATGGAAAATAACCTCACATATAAAAAACCTGCTCCATCAAAGAATGTAAGCCAAGCACAGTTAGTTCTTCAACTGGAGATTCGATCATACACCCAGAAGTTTTTATGATTTTTTTTTGTTAATTATTCCCTCGAGACAATATATACAAGGGTGTAATTCTTAAACATAGGAAAGGAATATGCTTGCAACGTCTTCACTGTGTCTCAAGGTGTACAAATAGCTCATTTTAATGTAAAAAGAAAAAGAAATCATTTTTATTGTACAGCAGGTGCATGGTACTGTCCATGGGACTGTCCATGGTCCTGAAGTACACATATAATCATATGGTTGTTATCAAAAAGTAGGCTGTGCCATTCCAAACATAATATAGGCAAATCTAAGCATTAATTACACCATGTAAATAATGTTACTTTTTAAATTGAATTTTATGGTACCGATTTTGAGCCTAGTTTAAATCCTCGTTCATCTATGGTTTGGAATAGTTTTTGAACCCCTGCGAAGGGAACGAAGCAGTTCGCATATTGGGCAATCAGGTCAATTTGCCGACCCAGCGGCAATGCTGCTTAGGCTATACAACTTGAGAACAGGAAAATAAACCAATCCACCCAAATGATATTTTGGTGAGATTGGTTTATTTTCCTGTTCATCAATTTGTAAGCCTAAGCAGCATTGGCGCTTGTCCGGCAATGACCCTTTGCCCAATATGCCGAACTGCAGGGGTTCAAAACTATTCCAAACCAAAGATGAAAGAGGGCATATAAACTAGGCTCCAAAAATAGTACCATAAAAATTCAATTTAAAAGTAACATTAATTTAAATGGTAGAAATTAATGCTTAGATTGCATATATAATTTTGGATGCACACCTACTTTTTGATAACAACCCAATGATTATATGTGTAGTTCAGGACCATGGACATCCATGGACAGTACCATGCACTGCTGTACAATAAAAATGTTTCTTTTTTCTTTTACATTAAAAATAGCTAACTTTGTACACATAAGACAAAGTGACACGTGGCAGCATACTTCCATTCCTATGTTAAGATTACACCCATAATAACAATGACTCGAGGGAATAAAAAACGTTGGGTAGCCTTTAACGTATCTCCAGTTGAAGGAACTAACTGTGCATGCTTACAGTTCTTTGATGGCGCAGGTTTTTTATATGTGAGTTTATTCCACTGAATTTATTCATAGTGTGAGTTTCTGTGTTTTTTCATTGAGGCTCTGGCAGCTGCTGGTCATGACTCACCCCCTCCGTCTTGTCAGATTAGAACCCGCATAGACCCTCAAACTAGCCGCCTAATTTTTAGATTGCGAATAGAATGCTGTTAGAACCTACCTCAGTGGAAACGGCAAGCTTTGTAACGGACTTGCATTGCTTTTCTGGCACAAGCAAGTATGAAGAAGTTAGAGAATTGATTGATTACATATTACTCATTGTACCCAAAAATGCCAAACCTAAACTGTGAGACATAATTTGGCGGTAACAACCTTCCGTCTCAGTTTCAATGTTAAAACTCATTGTGTTGTTAATAATCTCCGTTGATGGAATTTTTGTCTCGAATGCATCTTGCATGCAGTCTGTGAAAATGGCATTGACTCCAATTATACTGTGTGTGTGTTCAACATTCATGACATGTGTGATTTCCATCACTCACACAACAGCACTATGTGACGGCAAGACGATTGTAATTGGAATAAAAATTTATAGCTTTAACATGGTGAGCTCCCAACTTTTTTCCCCTGCGCAAGCGTCTTCCAGTCAGCACTTTGATACTGATTCCCCTCTGCTCTGAGCAGTGTTGATCTGTCGCAAGCCAAAAGCACAACCAGATGCACCACATTTTTTCTTGTGGCCAGCTGTCATATAAAATCCATAAAACACATCATGAACCATGCAATATTTATGTAAAATCCACATCCACACAGAGAAAGGTGCTCTGACAGAGAAGAGTTCTTCAACAATGGATTTTGGACATACTCGACTGCAACTTGACAGTATGATTCCAATACGTGATGCATTACGAACCAATACCACGTACATATTAATTATCGCTTATTCACCATTAGGGCTATTATTAAATTACAGCTGTCACTAACAGTTTTTACTTAAGTAGTTTGACCATTTTGTGATAAATCGTGTAAAAAACCCAACAATCTGTACTGTATTGTATAAATGGTAAGTACGCCTAGTGCAGTGCCAAAGTATATACAGTACATCTATGGCCATAAAGTCTGTTTGGATATTTACACCTACAACTGGGGTGCACACACTTTACCAATCAAGAGCACGTCTCCATTAACCCCTGGATCAAAATTAGTTTTTATTGTGTAAAGAATTCAGAAAATCTCACAATTTAGTGCTAGATATCCATGACTGATATGTACATTCCAATGCTTTTTAAACTGATAAACAATTAAAATCAATTGACGAATAGAAACAGTCCCAAAGTTGATTACTTTACTAGTTTTTTGCAGTCCTGGTTTGTACGGAATGTAGTCATTGCTCCTCGTCCTTGTTCAGTGGCAAGAGCTCTGGGTGTGCCGTCCTTCTCTGCTGGTGCACACTGGGGTAGTCTGCACAGTTTTTTCTCAAAGTGGTTTTACTGTCAAATGGCAACTAAACTGACTCTGAATCTGAGTTGTTTACAGTCTGACTAAAAATGGTGTTTTAATGTATTTTATTATCATAAAAAGCTACATGAAATGTTTGCATTCCCATGTGCAGACCCCACTGTAATCATAAAAACAAGCAGTTATGGTGGATTTTTATGTTTTATTTGTGCAGGAGCCTAGGCCATGTGGTGTTAGCCGTCAGCCTAAACTTCAAGGGCAGACCAGTTTACTGTAACCGCCTCTGAGTTATTAGTTTCAAATCTTGGGTCTATTGGCTATGTCTGTTATTTGCTTTATAGTCTAGCTCTGTCAATATTTCTCCTGTCCTCTGGACCTGGCCACACCTGGGTCAATAATTATGATGACCTGGTCCTCCTGCTGTATCTGCCTTCTACACTAATGTGTGATTGTTTCAAAAAGTTCCCCCCCCCACCCATGCAGAATTGCTATTCTACATAGTAAATGCCAAAGTCAACACATAAGAGCCCTGAAGACAAGTGAGTGGAGTCTGTCCACATAGAGCATGCTAACACCAAGTAACAAGTAGTTTCTGCCGAACTCCGATTAAAGGACGCATTGTGGCTTTGTCCACTGAACATTGCAGCCCTAATGTTTTTCTTGCTGCACTGTTCGATGCCCTACTGGCATCGAATGATAGTCAATGCAGAGAACAAATTTCCATCACAAGAAAGAACACCTAACTGTAGTCCTATGTCCTCAATCCAGAATCAGACCCTGTATTATTTAGTGACAGTGAAAACAGCGAGTTTGTTTGCTTTGTGCTTACGACTCAAGCTCAGGTCAACATCTTTTATGTTGGGATTATAACTGATTTCCAGATCAGCTTTGTGTAGTCCCGTTAAGGGTGACCGTAGCTCTGGAACAGAACTCAGAAAAAACACGACTTGTGTATGTGCCTTTCAAGAATGACAGTGAAAGAGTGTCTCTATAACTACAGCTTGAAGTAATAAGGAAACAAAAACTGCTCTGGGCATGTGTATGAAGGCCAAATATGACTGTAATCTTGTTTAAACAGAGAAAAGTATTTTTAATATAATGGAACTACAAAGGTGGCAGCCTACCTAGGTTTCCGCAGGAAAAAAAACATCTCAGTTCAAAACCCCCATTTTGGAAAAATCTACAATCACGCTACCTGGTAACCGTCCTTTGACCTGCAACCTGTGAAATTGAGTGGCTGCACCAATCTCCCCCGCCTGGACCGCTTCCTGCTCCGCACAGCCGCAGTCCTGGTTCCACAACCAGGACTCCTGTATACACCTGTCAGACCTGGAGTGGATCCTCTCCCTGAGGTTTCTCACATCTTTTCCCCACACTTTTTTGAGTGATCCTTGCTGATCAAGTACAGTGATAACCTGGGCGCATTTAGAGACCTCTATGGACATTTATTAACATCGATGTGTCATTTGTAGTCCTGCTCCTATTGCCGATTTTTTTTATATAATGCATTTCCTGTTTTATAGTTTGTAAAGTCTTTTGCGACACTGCTGCTGTGATTTTAAGCTAGATACAATTATATGTAATTGAAGAATTCAATTTGGAGAGACGAGAAAACAAAAGCCTTTTGAGTATTTATTGGGAGGATGATTGCGCCCCTAGCCCCGTTGCGGCCGACAATCGGAGAGGGCTCCTGCGATGGAGCGCGCCAATCCCCCGGACCTAGGCACTGGTGGCGGCATTTGGCAAGCGGAAGCAGATTGAAGGCAGATTGGAGGCAGGGTGAAGAGGAGGAGGAGGGGAGGCGGTGGCTGCAAGGCTTCGAGAAGGCCTGAGAGTGGGAGTTTCTCCGCTTTTAAGCCGTCTGCCTGGCCGTGCGGTGATTGAAAGGGGGCTTTGCAGTGCGATAGGCTGGTGGAGTGACCCGCCTGGAGGGGGTAACTTTGGCCTGACGTCCTACCAAATGAATTTCCGCGGCTGCATTTCAATTTGAGAGACGAGAAAACAAGAAGCTTTTGAGTATTTATACTTGGGAGTTAGGCGCCCAGGCCCCGTGCGGCCTTCAGATCGGAGAAGCTCCTGTGATGGAGCGAGCCAATCCCCAAAAAACGGCTGTGAGTTGATGAGTTTTTGCAGCCTGGTTTGGAGGGGACAGAACGTCGAGACTGCCTATGCTGTGACCGGCTATCGCTATATACTGTGACCACGCTAACTCAGAATATACAGTGACCGCTATCGCTATATACTGTGACCAGCTATCACTAAATACTGTGACGCTATATACTGTGACCAAAACGTGCGATACTCAGCTGCTAGGCCGCCACCAGGAAGTTTGCAAGTGTTTATGAGATGCAAAGAGGCGCAGGGCTGGCCAGAATGACGCAAGTGCAGGCCTGATGTATGAAGAAAGGGCCCGATGTGACCACGCCCAGCTGCTGGAGGGCGAATGGGACCCCAGGGACGCGGCGCGCGTGGCGGCGCCTATCCGAGAGGAGTGGGCTGTGAGAGAAGGGGAGACAGGTTTAACAAAGCAGCAGTACGGACTTGAGTTGGGCTCTGAACCAGTTCGGAGGACATCGGGAGGTTATCGGGGTAAGAAATAACGGTCCGTAGAGCATCTCCTTTCCGAGAGCGGAGGCGAGTGTAATGCGTCATGGATCTGTAGGGACAGGAGAAGTGTCAGACCGACTATAACTAAAATACAGCGCTTTGCGTTTGGAATGCATAGGTGGAGGTTGAAGTAGTCAGGGATAGTAAGACAGGACGTAGAAGGCTATGTCTTGGGGCTGCATTGACGGTGTGGTGTGGTATTAGTAATTCGCTTATGCTATGAACCCCTTTTCATTAGATGGCAGCGGAGGAGAGAGGTGAAGAGACTGAGGGACTGAGCCGGGGCGAGGATTCCGGCAGGGGATCTTGCATGGCGATGGATTTGGCAGAAGGGAAGAGGCGTCAGAAATCCTGGAATTAAAGCGAGAGAAGAGTCAGCAACAGTTAGGTGACGAGGGACGTGAAAGCAGTGATAGATAAATTGTTCGGGACTGAGAGCCGAGTGATGCGACTAAGGAGGATGTGATTTGGGAGAAGGATGAACGACCTTTGATTTTTTTTTTTTTTTATTATTTCATGACGTCGAGGGTGTCGCACATCACGGAAATCCTATTTCCTAGCCACGTATGGTTTCCGCAGCACGCAGGCTACGGTTTTACGGATATATCTCGTGGAGCGCGGAGGAGATGCTTCGAGTAAAGCGTCGGGCCGGGGCCCGGCGAACACTGGTACCAGGAAAAACCCCCAAAACCCACGGACGGCTGCGTCCGTGAAGAACCGCGGGGCATCTGAGACAGGATGACTCACTGTAAAAAAAAATAGATACACCATCCCAGCGGCTCGCAGACGGGACCGGAACGCCAGGTCGGAGGCGGCGCCCGCGTGTGGGCAGACAGCGTCATTGAGGAGAGACGGAGCCGGCGAGGGAGAGAGTCTTGGAATTAAAAGAACGACCTTGGGGAAAGATACGGACGGCATAATTACGATGCCCAGGAGGAGGAGAGCAGGTCGCCTCGAAGTGACGGGAAGCCAAGCAGACCCGGGAAACGCGCGGATGCGTTCGAGCTTGTCCAGCGGGAGTGAGCCTCCATGCGCGCCGGAACGGGCGATGCCCGAGAAACTCCAGAGCGTTGGCGGGCCTGTGGTTATCTTTCCAGGAAAGTGAGAATCCGAGGGCAGAGAAGGTGCCTGAAGCTTGCGGAGAGAGCCCCCCCGGAGCCAGTCTTGAGGGTGGGTTGACTACGAGGGAAATCATCGGGAGATGCCAGGACAGAGGGGACCGGACAGGAGAGGACGAGTATCAGACCTTCTTCCTGGAGTGCTTGCGGTGGCGATGCCCATCGGGTTAGAGCGGGACGGTAGAGAAGGGGCCATAACGTACTCCACGGACACCTCCCGCGCCCGAGCCCACGTGCCGACTTGGGGCTCACGAGACCGGGAAGAGTTGCGGGAACACGAGACGCGAGGGACCAAACATAGCTTGCAGTCTAATGTGAGGGAATTAAATAGAGCTTGCAGGCCAAAGTGAGGTATTTAAACTGAGCCCGCAGTCCAAGTGAGGCGTTTAACTGAGAGCCTGCAGTCCGTGGTGAGGGAGTTTAAACGACCGTAGTCCGAGTGAGGGATTAACTGAGACTTGTAGTCCAGAGGGAGGATTCAATATTGCCCGCAGTCCTAAAAAGGGATTATAACTGAGAGCTTGTAGTCCAAGTGAGGGATTAAACCAGACTGCAGTCCAGTGAGAGGGATTTAAACAGGTTTTTACGGTCCAAGTGTGGGATTACTGAGCCGCAGTCCAAGTAGGATTTAAACTGAAAGCTTACAGTCCAGTGTGAGGGATCCAACAGAGCCTGCATTTTTTTAGTATTATATTATTATTATTATTTTTTATTTATATAGTATTATCTATATTTATAATTTATTATATTTATTTTATAATTATTTATTTTTATAAAGAACGTCCAGATATAAGCAAACCATATATTGCAGTTCCAATATGAGCAGTTCCTATATAAGCAGTTCCGAATATAAGCCGTTCCATATACTATTCACGGTCTGGATTTTGTTAATTTGTTTTAAAACTTTTGGTTTTATTTTGACATATTTTTCTCTGTGGTGGTTTTGAGTATGACTCTGTGTTGTTCCCTGTCTTGATTGTCGCCCCGCCCTGATGAGTTCACCTGTGTCCTGTCTATAATTACCTCCTGAGCCCCTCTCCACATGTTTGCCTGGTCCATTGTTATGATCAATGTCCTTTTCGTCATGTCAAGTTCTGTCTTTGTTCCAGGTCTGTATCTTGGATTTTGAGTTATTTTTCACCTGGCTTTTATTTTATTAAATCATTATTTTTTTGCATTCCTGTATTTGAGTCCTCCATCATCCACCGCCATGACGAATGGACCAGCGACAAAAGGAACTCAGCGAATCCCTTTTCACACCTGCTCCCAGTTCATCATCCCAATCATCGGTTTTTATTTTATTTCGCCTCAATCACCGCTGACCTCTCAACCTGTTTCTGGAACCACCAGCCAACATCAACCTATCGTACTGGGGTGGTCTTGTCCCTTTGTACCACCGCCGGGTATTCGTCTCCGTCCGGGGTGTCTTCACTGTCCGGGTGGTCTTCTGTCCCCCCCTGACATGTTGAGAGGTCTACAGTGACGCTCTGGCCTGGATGTTGCAGTCAGTCTGGATTTTCACCCAGTTTGCTGCTACCTATGATGACCTCTCTTTCCCTTTCACCCGTTGCCACCGCCAGACATGGATCTCCGTCTGTGGTGGTTCTGATCCTGTAGCTGCGTCACCGCCAGGACATCGTACTTCGTTCGGGTGAGCCAGACCTTAAGTGGAAGGTCATCACTGTCTAGTTTCCCGCCCTCGATTCTGTCCATCCGAACCGATTGCTCTGGTCTGTGGTTGTTCCTACTCTGACTGCCCCCTCCCCCTCCCTGGCTCGTGTTTAATTCTGGGTACATCAGGGAGTCTGTCCCTTGGAGGGGGTACTGTCCACGGTTATTTTTGTTATTTTGTATTCTTTGTGTTTTTATTTTGACATTTTTTCTCTGTGGTTGGTTTGATTTTGACTTCTGTGCTGTTCCCCCTGCTTGAATTGTCTTGCCCGCCCTCATAGGTTTCACTGGTCCCTGTCTATCATTACCCTGTGCCCTCTCCAACATGTTGCTGTCCATTGTTATGTCAATGCCTGGTTTTCGTCATGTCAAGTTCTGTCTTTGTTCCTGGTTCTGTATTCTTGGATTTTATTTAGTTTTCAACTGACATTTATTTTATTAAATCATTATTTTGTTGCATTCCTGCATTTTGAGTCCTCCATCATCCCACCCCATGAACAATAATAAGCAGTTCCATATAAAGCAAGTCCATAAATAAGCAGTTCCGCAATGAACATTTTCCAGGTACGGTAAAACACTCCAGATATAAGCATTTCCAATATAAGCAGTTCCCTGCGGGATTAACCTGGGAGCTCGCAGGTCCAATTTGAGGGATTCAATTTGGGAAGCCGCAGTCCAAGAGAGGATTTAAACGGCTTGCAGTCAAAGAAGGATTTAACAGAGCTCGTAGTCCAGAGAGGGATTAGAAGAGAGGCCTGCAGGCAAAGAGAGGGATAAAACTGAGAGCACGCAGTCCAATGTGAGGATTAAACTGAGAACTTGCAGTCCAATGTGAGAATAAACGGAGCTTGCAGACAGAGTGAGGAATTTAAACGGAGCTTGTTACAAGGAGAGCCTGCAGACCAATGCTAGGGCCCTTTAAAACTGAAGCTTGCCCACCAATGCACGGGGCCAACTGAGCCTGCAGTACAAAGCGCGGGCGAACTGAGCCTGCAGTACAAAGCGAGGGGAATAAAGTCGTCCGCAAACTTACCCACACACGCCAAAGACAAGGGACAACACAACGGGACCACGCCGTACCGGCACGCAGGAGGCAGGGATTGCGCACGGGGGGATGATGGAGGACTCAAATGCAGGAATGCAAATAAAAATGGATTTTAATAATATAAAAGTCAGGTGAAAACTAAACTCAAAATCCAAGAATACAGAACCACGGAACACAGACAGAACTCTGACATGACGAAACAGGACATTGACATAACAAGGACCCCAACATGTAGAGAGGGGCACAGGGTAATTATAGACAGGGACCCCGGTGAAACACATCAGGGCGGGGCATGACAATCAAGACAGGGGAAAACAGCCACAGAAGTCAAACGTCCCAACACCCACAACCACAGAGAAAAAAATGTCAAAATAAAACCAAAGTACAAAATAACAAAATCCCACACGTGACAGTACCCCCCCTCCAAGGGACGCTCCCAGATGTCCCCCAGAAATAAACACAAGCCAGGGAGTGGAGGGGCAGTCCAGCGGTAGGAACAACCCACAGACCAAGGCAATGTTCGATGGACAGAACGAGGGCGGGAACTAGAACCCAGTGATGACCTTCCACAAAAGTCCTGGCTCACTCCCGAACGAAGACAATGTCCGGGCGGTGACGCAGCAACAGGATCAAAACCACCCCAGACCGAGATCCATGTCAGGCGGTGGCAACGGGTGAAGGAAAGAGAGGTCATCAATAGGGTAGCACCAAACGCGGGTAGAAATCCAGGACCGACAGCAACCATCCAGGCAGACGTCACTGTATGACCTCATCAACATGTCAGGGGGGGGACAGAGACCACACCCGGACAGAGACCACTCCGGACGGAGAACGAAAACCCGCGGTGTACAAAGGGACAAGACCACCCCAGATCGAAGGTTGATGTCTGGCGGTGGTTCCAGAAACAGGTTTGAGAGGTCAGCGGTATGACAAAAATAAAATAAAAACCTGATGAATGGTATGAACGAACTGGAGCAGTGTGGAAAAAGGGCATTCCGCTGAGTCCTTTTGTCGCTGGTACCTTCTGTCATGGGGTGGGATGATGGAGGACTCAATATGCAGAATGCAAAAAAATAATGAAGTTAAATAAAATAAAAGTCCAGGGAAAACTAAACTCAAAATCCCAGAATACAGAACCAGGAACAAAGACAGTACTTGACATGACGAACCAGGACATTGACCATAACAATGGAACAGCAACATGTGGAGAGGGGCACAGGTAATTATAGACAGGACACAGGTGAAACACATCAGGGCGGGGCAGACAATCAGACAGGGAAAACAGCACAGAAGTCAAACTCAAAAACCACACCACAGAGAAAAAAATGTCAAAATAAAACCAAAGTACAAAATAAACAAAAATCCACAAACGTGACCATTATAAATGAACGCTTATATACGGAACACGCATATATATGGAACTGCTCATATTGAAACTGCATAAATGGTACTGCATATATCTGGAACGCTTATGTATAAAAAATAAATAAATAAAAATAAATATGAATAAATATAAATATAGATAAATATAAATAAATAAAAAAATAATAATAATAATTAGAATAATAAAAAACTGCAGGCTCTGTTGATCCCTCACACTGGACTGTAAGCTTTCAGTTTAAACTCCTCACTTGGACTGCGGCTCAGTAATCCTCACTTTGACCATTTATAATATAATTAAAACGAAAACCTGTTTAAATCCCTCACAACTGGAATGCAGCTC
Source organism: Knipowitschia caucasica (assembly GCA_964034765.1). Lineage (NCBI taxonomy): Eukaryota > Metazoa > Chordata > Actinopteri > Gobiiformes > Gobiidae > Knipowitschia > Knipowitschia caucasica. The sequence goes on along the minus strand of OZ035828.1, from coordinate 17,391,888 downwards.
TCGGTGTAATCCCTCACATGGACTACAAGCTCTCATTATAAATCCCCTCTTAGACTTGCGGGCAATATTGAATCCTCACTCCTGGACAACAAGCTCTTCCTCCAGTTAATCCCTCCCTCGGACTACAGTCGTTTAAAAACTCCCTCACACCGGACTGCAGGCTCTCAGTTAAACGCCTCACTTGGACTGCGGGCTCAGTTTTTAATACCACTTTGGACTGCAAAGCTCTATTAAAATAATCCCTCCATTGACTGGCAAGCTCTGTTTAGGTCCCTCGGCGTCTCGTGTCGCCGCAACCCTTCTTCCCGGCTCTCCGTGGAGCCCCAAGCTCGGCACGCGCTCGGCCGCGGGAGGTGTCCGTGGGCCACGTTTATTGGCCCCGTCTCCCGTCCCCTCTAAGCAACCCGATGGCCATCGCCACCTCCCCGCAAGCACTCCAGGAAGAAGCGTCTATACTCGTCCACTCCTGGTCCCGGCTCCCCTCAGTCCTGCATAACTCCCCGATGATTCCCTCGGAGTCAAACCCACCCTCAACGCTCCGGGGCTCCGCCGCAAGCTCTGGCCCACCTTCCTCTGCCCTCGGATTCCTCCACTCCGGAAAGCACACAGGCCACCGCCAACGCTCCTGAGTTTCTCGGCATCCGCCCCCGTCACACAAGCAGCGCCATGGAGGACTCCCTCTCCCCGCTGGACAAGCTCGAACGCAACCAGCGCTTTCTCCCGGTCTGCTTGCCTTCCCGGTCTCTTTCGAGGCGTCCCGCTTCTCCTCCTCGGGCATCTAATTATGCCGTCCGAATCATTCCCCCAAGGTCGTCTCTTTTAATTCCAGACTCCTCACCCCGTCGCCGGCTCCGTCTCCCTCCTCCTCCCTCAATGACGCTGTCTGCCCACAACGGGTGCGCCGCACCGACCAGGCTTCCGGTCCGCCGTCTGCAGGGCCGCTGGAATGGTGTTATCTCTTTTTTTTTTTACAGGGACGTCATCCTGCTCAGATGCCCCGCGGTCTTCAAGACGCAGCCCCGTCCTAGGGTTTTGGGGGTTGTTTTCCAGGACCAGTGGTTCAGCCGGGCCCGGCCCGAACGCTTTCCCTCGAAGCATCTCCTCCGCCGCGGTCCACGAGATATATCCCTAACCGTAGCCTGCGTGCTGCGGAACCATACGTGCATATGGGAAAAAGGTATTTCCGTGATGTGCGACAACTCGACGTCATTTGAAATAATTAACAAAGGTCGTACATCCTCTCTCCCCAAATCACAATCCTCCCTTAAGTCGCATCACACGGCTTCACAGTCCCGAACAATTATCATCACTGCACTCAGCGTCCCTCGTCACCTAACGTCTGCTGACTCTCTCTCTCGCTTTAAATTCCAGGAGGTCTGACGCCTCTGCCCCTTCTGCCAATCCATCGCCATGCCAATCCCCGCACTGGAATCCCTGCGCCCCCGGCCTAGTCCCTTGACCGTCTCTCACCTTCTCCCGTTCGCTCCGCTGCATCCCTACATGAAAATGGCTTCTTACGCATAAGCGAATTCTCTAACCCCCACGACCACCATTCAATGCAGCCAAGACATTGCCTTCGCCGAACCTGCTCTTACTATCGCCGACTACTTCAACCTCCATCTCACGCATTCCAAACGCAAAGGCGCTCTAATATAGTATAGCTCGTCTGACACTTCTCCCTGTCCCTACAATCCCATGACGGCATTTACACTCGCCTCCGCTCTCGTAAAGGAATCTCAGCGACCGTTATTTCTTACCCCGATAACCTACCGATGTCCTCCAACTGGTTCAGAGCCCACTCAAGTCCGATACTGCTGCTATTTGTAACCTGTCTCCGCCCATCTCTACACAGCCCACTCCTCTCGGGATAGGCGCCGCCCACGGCGCGCCGCGTCCCTGGGGCTCCCCCATTCCGCCCCTCCACAGCTGGGGCCGCGGGTCAGCATCCGGCCCTCTCACTCATACATCAGGCCTGACACATCGACCATTCTGCACCCAGCGCCTCTCTTGCATCTCCATAAAACCCTTGCAAAACATCCTTGTGGCTGCACAGCTGAGTAACCCGCAAGTTTTGGTCACTAGTATAAAGCGGCCACAGTATAGAGGATAGCGGTCACAGTATATAGCGATAAGCGTCTCAGTATATACGATAGCGGCACAGAATATACGATAGCGGACACAGCATAGAGCAGACTCGAACTTCTGTCCCCCTCCAAACCAGGCTGCAACAACTCCATCAACTCACAGCCTTTTTGGGATTTGGGCGCGCTCCATCACAGAGCCACTTCCGATCAGAAAGGTCCGCACCGGGGCCTCAGGGCGCCAAAACCTCCCCAATAAAATACTCAAAAGCTTCTTGTTTTCTCGTCGCTCCCAAATTGAAATGCAGCCCGCGAAATTCAAATTGGTAGACGTCAGCCAAAGTTATCAACCTCCCAGGCCGTTCACATCCCCAGCCTATCGCACTGCAAACGCCCCCTTCCAATCACCGCACCGGCCAGGCAGACCGCTTAAAAGCGGAGAAACCCACTCTCGGCCATCACGAAGCCTTGCAGCCACCGCCTCCCCTCCTCCTCTCCTCTTCATATCACCCCAGCCCCTGCCTCCAATCTGCATTCAATCTGCTTCCGCTGCCAAATGCCGCCACCAGTGCCTAGGTTCCCGTGGGATTGGCGCGCTCCAGATCGCAGAGCCTCTCCGAATCTGACGGCCGCAACTGGGGCCTAGGCCCAAACACCTCCTCCCAATAAAATACTCAAAACCTTCTTGTTTTCTCGTCTCTCCAAATTGATCAGTTCAATTTACCTATAATTTGTATATACCTTAAAATCACAGAGCAGCAGTTGTCGCAAAAGACTTTACAAACACAGAAATCGCAATTAAATAAAACACAACGGGCATAGGGAGCATGAACTACAAATGCACAAGATGTTAAATAAATGTCCTAGAGGACTCTAAATGCTCCCAGATAATCACTGTCCTTGATCGCAGATCCCCTCAAAAAAGGTGTGGGGAAAAAGATGTGAAGAAACCTCAGGGAGAGAGATCCACTTCCCATGTCTGCAGGCTGTAGAACCAGGAGATCAGTGTTGTGGAACCAGGACTGCGGCTCGTGCGGTGCAGAAGAGGCTCCCAAGGCGGGGAATGAGTGCAGCCCTCAAGTTCACGAGGTGCAGGTCAAAGGACGGTTACCAAGGTAGCGTGATTGTAGATTTTTCCAAAATGGGTTTTGACAGAGATGTTTTTTCTGAACCTAGGTAGGGCTGCCACTTTGTAGTTCCATTAATTAAAAATACTTTTCTCTGGTTTAAACAAGATTACAGTTATATTGGCCTCAATACATGCCCAGAGCAGTTTTTTTGTTTTCCTTAATTACTTCAAGCTGGTAGTATAGAGACATCTTTCACTTTCATTCTTGAAAGGCACATACACAAGTCCGTTTTTTTTTTCTGAGTTCTGTTCCCAGAGCTAACCGGTCACCCTTAAACGGGACCTACACAAAAGCTGATCTGGAAATCTGTTTTAATCCCAACATAAAAGATGTTGAGCCTAGGAGCCTTGATGCGTTAATGCACAAAGCAACAAACACGCTGTAATATCACTGTTTTCACTAAATAACGGGTCTGATTCTGATTGAGGACATAGGACTACAGTTAAGTGTTCTTTCTTGTGATTGTAAAATTGTTCTCCCTGCATTTGACTCATCCTTCGATGCCAGTAGGCATCGAACATGCAGCAAGAAAAACATTAAGGGCTGCAATGTTCATCGATGGACAAAGCCACAATGCGTCCATAAGCGGAGTTCGCAAAACTACTTGTTACTTGGGGTTCGCATGCTCTATGGGACAGACTCACACTCACTTGTCCCTTCAGGCTCTTATGTTGACTTATGGCCACTTAACTATGTCGAATATGCATTCTGCAATGACTTTTGAAACAACCACACATTACTGAGAAGGCAGATACAGCAGGAGAACCAGGTCCTCAAAATTAGACCACAGCGTGTGTCAGGTCCAGAAGTGCAGGAGAAATATTGACAGAGCTAGACTATAAAGCAAAACAGACATAGCCAATAGACCCAAGACTTTGAAACTAATAACTTCAGAAGGCCGTTACATAACTGGTCTGCCTCTGAAGTTTAAGGCTGACGGCTAACACAACCTGGCCTCATGCTCCTGCACAAATAAACATAAAAAATCCACCATAACTGCCTTTTTTATAATGATACAGTGGGGTCTGCACATGGAATGCAAACATTTTCATGTAGCTTTTCATGATTAAGCAGCTTTAGCATCAGAGGATGGAGAACCTCATTCACAAGTACCCCAGCAGACTCCAAGCTGTGAGATGATAAAGGAGAAAACACACTATTGCGAATTGGGGACAATTTGAATTGTTTTTGTTGTCGATACATGAGAAAATAAAAAAAAACTTGTATATATCCCTAACTGTTCTGTTAGGAATATAAACAAGTTTTGGTAACACTTTACATTACGGGCCGGTAAGTCCATGGTACTTACAGTGGTACTTACAGTGGTACTTCTAGGTACTTACGGTGGTACTTACGGTGGTAAGTAAGTAAGTAAGTTTTTTTATTTATATACCGCCTTTTCACTGCAGATCTGAGTCTCAAAGCGGTTTACAATTGTTATTTTTGGGCATTTGTCTCTCACTCCACACAGAGATGGGGGCGGGGCCAGTACAGGAGGCACATGCCAGAACTATTGGACATATTTTTAGTGGTAGGGGAAACCGGAGTACCCGGAGGAAACCTACGCAGACACGGGGAGAACATGCAAACTCCACTCAGAAAGGCCCTGGTCCGACCGGGATTCGAACCCAGGACCTTCTTGCTGAGAGGCGAGAGTGCTATCCACTCAGCCACCGTGCCGTACTTACGGTGGTACTTACGGTGGTACTTACGGTGGTACTTACGGTGGTACTTACGGTGGTACTTACGGTGGTACTTACGGTGGTACTTACGGTGGTACTTACAGTGGTACTTACAGTGGTACTTACAGTGGTACTTCTAGGTACTTACAGTGGTACTTCTAGGTACTTACGGTGGTACTTACGGTGGTACTTACGGTGGTACTTACAGTGGTACTTACAGTGGTACTTACAGTGGTACTTCTAGGTACTTCTAGGTACTTACAGTGGTACTTCTAGTGGTACTTCTAGGTACTTATTGTGGTACTTACAGTGGTACTTCTAGGTACTTACAGTGGTACTTAGAGGTACTTATTGTGGTACTTACAGTGGTACTTCTAGGTACTTATTGTGATAATTCTAGATACAGCTGTAACTTAGTAATTCAAGGACACTACAGTATTATTCCTATGTAGTAAATGTGGTACTTCTACATACATACATACAGAGGTCATTTGTAGGATTGTTTGACTATAAAACATAAAACAACATTATGTAAAACAAACGTCTTTATTAATATGGAATAAGTAGCACAGAAAGGACAGTATAAATACATTTAATGCATATTTCAAAACAAGTTTCAAGGACAAGGGAAACACTGCAAGAACTAGGTACCCAACCAAAGTAACAAGAATTACACATTACCAGGTACTTACCAGCCAAGTACCAGGTACTTACCATAGGGACTGGCCCATAATAAGACAAAGGACTTTAACATAAGTACCAGTGATAACACCAGTAATTATACAGTAAGTACCAGGTACTTACCATAGGGACTGGCCCATAATAAGACAAAGGACTTTAACATAAGTACCAGTGATAACACCAGTAATTATATAGTAAGTACCAGGTACTTACCATAGGAACTGGCCCATAATAAGACAAAGGACTTACCCATAAGTACTAGTGATACAAGTAATTATATAGTATACCATGTACTTACCAGCAAGTACCATGTACTTACCAGCAAGTACCAGGTACTTACCATAGGGACTGGCCCATAATAAGACAAAGGACTTTAACATAAGTACCAGTGATAACACCAGTAATTATACAGTAAGTACCAGGTACTTACCATAGGAACTGGCCCATAATAAGACAAAGGACTAACCCATAAGTACTAGTGATACAAGTAATTATATAGTATACCATGTACTTACCAGCAAGTACCATGTACTTACCAGCAAGTACCAGGTACTTACCATAGGGACTGGCCCATAATAAGACAAAGGACTTTAACATAAGTACCAGTGATAACACCAGTAATTATACAGTAAGTACCAGGTACTTACCATAGGGACTGGCCCATAATAAGACAAAGGACTTTAACATAAGTACCAGTGATAACACCAGTAATTATATAGTAAGTACCAGGTACTTACCATAGGAACTGGCCCATAATAAGACAAAGGACTTACCCATAAGTACTAGTGATACCAGTAATTATATAGTATACCATGTACTTACCAGCCAAGTACCAGGTACTTACCAGCAAGTACCAGGTACTTACCAGCAAGTACCAGGTACTTACCAGCAAGTACCAGGTACTTACCAGCAAGTACCAGGTACTTACCAGCAAGTACCAGGTACTTAACAGCAAGTACCAGGTACTTACCAGCAAGTACCAGGTACTTACCAGCAAGTACCAGGTACTTGCTGGTAAGTACATGGTATACTATATAATTACTGGTATCACTAGTACTTATGGGTAAGTCCTTTGTCTTGTTATGGGCCAGTTCCTATGGTAAGTACCTGGTACTTACTATATAATTACTGGTGTTATCACTGGTACTTATGTTAAAGTCCTTTGTCTTATTATGGGCCGGTCCCTATGGTAAGTACCTGGTACTTACTGTATAATTACTGGTGTTATCACTGGTACTTATGTTAAAGTCCTTTGTCTTATTATGGGCCAGTCCCTATGGTAAGTACCTGGTACTTGCTGGTAAGTACCTGGTACTTGCTGTTAAGTACCTGGTACTTGCTGGTAAGTACCTGGTACTTGCTGGTAAGTACCTGGTACTTGCTGGTAAGTACCTGGTACTTGCTGGTAAGTACCTGGTACTTGCTGGTAAGTACCTGGTACTTGGCTGGTAAGTACCTGGTACTTGCTGGTAAGTACCTGGTACTTGCTGGTAAGTACCTGGTACTTGGCTGGTAAGTACCTGGTACTTGCTGGTAAGTACCTGGTACTTGCTGGTAAGTACATGGTACTTGCTGGTAAGTACATGGTATACTATATAATTACTGGTATCACTAGTACTTATGGGTAAGTCCTTTGTCTTATTATGGGCCAGTTCCTATGGTAAGTACCTGGTACTTACTATATAATTACTGGTGTTATCACTGGTACTTATGTTAAAGTCCTTTGTCTTATTATGGGCCAGTCCCTATGGTAAGTACCTGGTACTTACTGTATAATTACTGGTGTTATCACTGGTACTTATGTTAAAGTCCTTTGTCTTATTATGGGCCAGTCCCTATGGTAAGTACCTGGTACTTGCTGGTAAGTACATGGTACTTGCTGGTAAGTACATGGTATACTATATAATTACTGGTATCACTAGTACTTATGGGTAAGTCCTTTGTCTTATTATGGGCCAGTTCCTATGGTAAGTACCTGGTACTTACTATATAATTACTGGTGTTATCACTGGTACTTATGTTAAAGTCCTTTGTCTTATTATGGGCCAGTCCCTATGGTAAGTACCTGGTACTTACTGTATAATTACTGGTGTTATCACTGGTACTTATGTTAAAGTCCTTTGTCTTATTATGGGCCAGTCCCTATGGTAAGTACCTGGTACTTGCTGTTAAGTACCTGGTACTTGCTGTTAAGTACCTGGTACTTGCTGGTAAGTACCTGGTACTTGCTGGTAAGTACCTGGTACTTGGCTGGTAAGTACCTGGTAATGTGTAATTCTTGTTACTTGGGTTGGGTACCTAGTTCTTGCAGTGTTTCCCTTGTCCTTGAAACTTGTTTTGAAATATGCATTAAATGTATTTATACTGTCCTTTCTGTGCTACTTATTCCATATTAATAGAGACGTTTGTTTTACATAATGTTGTTTTATGTTTTATAGTCAAACAATCCTACAAATGACCTCTGTATGTATGTATGTAGAAGTACCACATTTACTACATAGGAATAATACTGTAGTGTCCTTGAATTACTAAGTTACAGCTGTATCTAGAATTATCACAATAAGTACCTAGAAGTACCACTGTAAGTACCACAATAAGTACCTCTAAGTACCACTGTAAGTACCTAGAAGTACCACTGTAAGTACCACAATAAGTACCTAGAAGTACCACTAGAAGTACCACTGTAAGTACCTAGAAGTACCTAGAAGTACCACTGTAAGTACCACTGTAAGTACCACTGTAAGTACCACCGTAAGTACCACCGTAAGTACCACCGTAAGTACCACCGTAAGTACCACCGTAAGTACCACCGTAAGTACCACCGTAAGTACCACCGTAAGTACCACTGTAAGTACCTAGAAGTACCACTGTAAGTACCTAGAAGTACCACTGTAAGTACCATGGACTTACCGGCCCGTAATGTAAAGTGTTACCCAAGTTTTTTTATAGAAAGAAAAAAACAAGTTTTGCGTTATGGTATCTGTCATACATTTAAAATCTCAGTCTTGAAGTAAAGTGTGAAGTCCCCTGATACTTAACCAAATATTTTTCTCTCTCGAAAAAAAAAAAAATCAACAACTTCCAAGAAGCCTGGATTATATATAGCTCCACAGAAAACTCTTGAATATTATTTAGCACAAACTTGTCCCTTAAACTTGTAGTTTAGACAGTTTTAATTTGTATTTGATTTATGACGCTCTGAGTGTCATGGCATGGATTTTTTGCTCTTTTGTACTTGGTTTTATTTTGAGTTTTATTCTTTAGTTCTTCTTTGTCCGCCCAGCCCTGATGTGATTCACCTGTGTCTTTCTGTGTCTATTGGCGCTTTTCCACAGCACCAGCACTACACCACTCTACACGACACGTCACGACCCGGTCGAGTACGCGTGCTTTTCCACATATCTCCATCGGACATCTTCAAGTGGGTGGGCTTTTCATACCACCGCTACCGTTACGTCATTTCCGCTACCGTTACGCCATTTCCGCGCGACTCACGAGCATGAAACCAGGAAAAACATTACATCCTCAAACAATGGAGGACTCCGACACGATCGTGGTGTTGCTGCTCTCTCTGTGGCTACTAGTCACAAATAGACTGAAAAGCCTGAGAAGAATCCAGGCGGCGAGACACCAAAGAATGACGAAGTTATTGAAAACCTTGCAGGAGTTTGCAGTTGAGGACAGGTGACAACGAGCTGAAAAAAGACGGCGTTTGTGGGTAAGCTAATATTGCTATCGCTAGCTTTGTAGCAGCCGTCCTGAACAAAATGGCTGCTGGCTGTCTCTGTAAATCATTAATATGTGTATGCTGTATGTGTGTGTTTCAGATGCTTCTCGGGTTGCGTCGCCGCCGCAAGCCATCGGTGTGGGCCTTAAACCGAGCCTCCGAGTGGTGGGATATTGTAGTCCCAAGCTTCAACAACACGCAGTGGGTGCAGAATTTCCGCATGTCCAAAGAAACGTTTGATTACCTCTGCACAAAGCTGCGCTTGATTATGGAGCGACAAGACACTACTTACCGGGTATGTGTGCCCCTAAAGAAGAGAGTGGCTATCGCACTCTGGAAACTTGCTACTGGCTCTGAGTACCAAAGCATTGGTCACCTTTTTGGAGTCAGTATAACAACGGTGTGCCGCTGTGTGCAAGACTTTTGTGCTGCAGCAAATGCGGTGTTGGTCCCAGCGCAGATCCGTTGTCCTACTGAGGAGAAATTCAGGGAGATTGCTGCCTACAACGAGAACAGATGGGGGGTCCCACACTGTGTTGGTGCCATTGATGGATCCCACATCCCTATCATGGCTCCACAGGAACGTCATTGTGACTATTTCAACCGCAAAGGGTGGCATTCCATTATTCTCCAAGGTGTGGTTGATGGAAAGGGGTTGTTTTGGAACGTGTTTGCCGGATTGCCTGGGAGCTTGCATGATGCCAGGGTCTTGAGACTCTCTAACTTGTGGGAGTTAGCCTGCCGGGGAAGCCTCTTCCCAGCTCACACAAGAGAAATTGGTGGGGTGACTGCTGGCTATTACCTCCTAGGGGACTCCGCTTACCCCCTGCGGAACTGGCTCCTAAAACCTTTTCAGGACACCGGACGACTGACAGACGAACAGCAACTATTCAACAGAAAATTCAGCAGAGGGCGGGTGGTTGTTGAAAATGCTTTCGGCAGGCTTAAAGGAAGATGGCGCTGTCTTCTGAAAAGGAATGACTCTGACACTGAACTGGTAAAGTCTATGGTGCTGGCTTGTTGTGCTCTGCACAATCTGTGCGAAAACCATGGAGAGACCTACGTGACAGAATGGGACACACCTGTAGCAACAGTTCAGCCTGTGGTAGCAGTGGCACAGGGTGCAGATGAGGGGGGCAGTGATGTTAGGGAGGGTCTGATGCGTCACTTTCTGTCCAATGTCTGAACATTTTGCCTGTTTTGGAACAACAAATAAACCTTTTTGTATTCAGCAAAAATGCCTTCTATTCATATTTCACTCCTGGGAAAGTACAGGTATTACTCATATAGGTCACATTACAGTCACCACTCACAGAACAGTCGCAGGAATATGCCATCTGCTGCAGATGCTTCCTGGAATACTCACAATGAAGAGCAATAATCCTAAATAAAATCAATATCCAAACAGTTATTCAAATCAATATCCAAACAGCCCACAACCTGGGCCCATTTAAACGCAGAGCTTCTAAAGTTCACTCCCAAAAACAAACTCAATTATGCAAATGACTTACAGGAATTGACACTACCCAACACGATGTCAAGACTTTGCATTTTCTCCAGATGCCAATTTCTGGACCCAAATCCGCAAAAAATTTACTTTATGGCCAAAAACTCAAACATACAACTCAAAGTCCTCCATAGATACCACTACAGAGACCGCTAACTTTTAAAAATGGGTTTCAGCACTTGCTCGCATTGCACAAAAATAGTGCTGATAACATTAATATAGATATGGATGTTAATAGCAACTAGAAACTTGCAATGGCTGAAGCCATTGCGATTGACTGCGGAACAGATCTAATGTGGAAATCTGCTAAAAAAAATCCTTGAAATCCTTTAAAAGGCCTTGAAACTGTTAAAATACTTGATAGATATTTGAAACTCCTGAAGTCCTTGAAATTGTTGAAACCTTTAAACTCCTGAAATCCTTGAAACTGTTGAAACATTGAAACTCCTGAAATCCTTGAAACTTTTTTAAACCTGGAAACTGTTGAAAGTGTGGAAACTCCTGAAATCCTTGAACCTCCTGATATCCTTGAAACTGGTTAAATTCTTAAACAGTTGAAATCCTTGAAACTACTGAATGTATTGAAAGTGTCCTTGAAACTGAAAAATCCCCTCACCGCTGAAACAATTTGGTTCCTGTAACTAAGGAAACCTGGTCTGTGGTCATTATCTGGTGGTGGTCTGAGTCTTCGTTTGGGTCTTGGTCTGGTGGTATAATGCAACCTATTAGGTTGCATTATACTGGTTTACATGGAAAAATCCCTATTAGGTTGCATTATACTGGTTTACATGGAAAAATCCCTATTAAGTTGCATTATACTGGTTTACATGGAAAAATCTCTATTAAGTTGCATTATACTGGTTTACATGGAAAAATCCCTATTAGGTTGCATTATACTGGTTTACATGTACAAATCCCTATTAAGTTGCTTTATACTGGTTTACATGTAAAAACCCCTATTAGGTTACATTATAGTGGTTTACATGTAAAAATCCTTATTAAGTTGCATTATACTGGTTTACATGTAAAAACCCCTATTAAGTTCCATTATACTTGTTTACATGTAAAAACCCCTATTAAGTTCCATTATACTGGTTTACATGTAAAAACCCTATTAAGTTGCATTATACTGGTTTACATGAAAAAAACCCTATTAAGTTGCATTATACTGGTTTACATGGAAAAATCCCTATTAAGTTGCATAATACTGGTTTACATGGAAAAATCCCCATTAATTTGCATTATACTGGTTTACATGAAAAAAACCCTATTAAGTTGCATTATACTGGTTTACATGGAAAAATCCCTATTAAGTTGCATTGTACTGGTTTACATGGAAAAATCCCTATTAAGTTGCATTATACTGGTTTACATGTAAAAAAAAACCCTATTAAGTTGCATTATACTGGTTTACATGGAAAAATCCCCATTAAGTTGCATTATACTGGTTTACATGAAAAAAACCCTATTAAGTTGCATTATACTGGTTTACATGAAAAAAACCCTATTAAGTTGCATTATACTGGTTTACATGGAAAAATCCCTATTAAGTTGCATAATACTGGTTTACATGGAAAAATCCCCATTAAGTTGCATTATACTGGTTTACATGAAAAAACCCCTATTAAGTTGCATTATACTGGTTTACATGGAAAAATCCCTATTAAGTTGCATTATACTGGTTTACATGTAAAAAAAAACCCTATTAAGTTGCATTATACTGGTTTACATGGAAAAATCCCCATTAAGTTGCATTATACTGGTTTACATGAAAAAAACCCTATTAAGTTGCATTATACTGGTTTACATGAAAAAAACCCTATTAAGTTGCATTATACTGGTTTACATGGAAAAATCCCTATTAAGTTGCATTATACTGGTTTACATGAAAAAACCCCTATTAAGTTGCATTATACTGGTTTACATGGAAAAATCCCCATTAAGTTGCATTATACTGGTTTACATGGAAAAATCCCTATTAAGTTGCATTGTACTGGTTTACATGGAAAAAACCCTATTAAGTTGCATTATACTGGTTTACATGGAAAAAACCCTATTAAGTTGCATTATACTGGTTTACATGTAAAAACCCCTATTAAGTTGCATTATACTGGTTTACATGGAAAAATCCCCATTAAGTTGCATTATACTGGTTTACATGAAAAAAAACCCTATTAAGTTGCATTATACTGGTTTACATGAAAAAACCCTATTAAGTTGCATTATACTGGTTTACATGGAAAAATCCCTATTAAGTTGCATTATACTGGTTTACATGGAAAAATCCCTAGGTTGCATGATTACACTGAAGTCCTTGAAACTGAAGTCCTTGAAACTGCTGAAGTCCTTGAAACTGCTGAAGTCCTTGAAACTGTTGAAGTCCTTGAAACTCTTGAAATCTTGAAACTGCTGAAATCCTTGAAACTGTTGAATCCTTGAAACTGTTGAATCATTGAAACTGTAGAAATGTCTGAAAGAGCTGAAGTCCTATTAAAATGCATGGGCCTATTAAAATGCATTGCAGAATTCTCAATGCAGATTTTTGTCCGATTGCGGAAAAACCGGAAATCGCTGAAGTCCCAAAAGTAATAGCAATAATCTCCCAAACATGTGGAACGTTTTGATGTATAACTTGTGGAAATTGTTGAAAATGTGAAAGCTGTGAAACGTGTCAAAAAAAATGACGGAATAAAGAAATACAAAACCAATGGTTGACTGCGGAAGGTTCCGCAGTCAATCAATAATAACCTTATCCCAAATGATGACCTCTGACGCCTAACTCTAACCCATGTCCAATCAAACATTGATACTGGACTGCTGTCATCCCCTCCCTCACCTATTTTGGTGAATCACCAAAAGGACGAGATAAAAGCGGCCCACATGAGTTTCCTCTACATATTCATATTGATGGGCTTGGTCACTGGCCGTAAGGATATTTCATAACACTTTTAAGCAATGTTGGTTAAACATAAGCTTGTCTAATAACAGAAATAATGGAAAATCACCAGACATCATTTGTTTTGGTTTTCTGAAGGCCAAAGCTACTGGCACGGTGGCAGCTGCTGATCTCCATTCCTCCATGCTTTAAAATCACTTGTATTCTGAAAATCCTTGGTTGTGTCTTTGTAACATCAAAAGAAAACTCCTGTGGCAGTACACGACCCTGGACCCCAGCATCATTTTCTCCACCCCTTACGGACCAACGACCCTATGTGTTTTTTATCATTACATTTCCTGTGTTTTTTTACGGTTAGATTCTCCAGTCTGCTGTTGTGATTTAGGGCTATACAAACATAAATTGAATTGAATCCCCTGGAGATATAGGTCAATCACACAGGAGGTGCTCAGACTAGAGCTGCTGCTTCTCCATGTCATGAGGAGCCAGTTGAGGTGACTCTGGCATCTGTTCCACGCTGGGGAATGCCGGCAGATTCCCTGAGATGAGTTGAATTATGTGTTCGTGAAGAGGGAAGTCTCCGCTCAGACTTGACCTTGAGGCTCCCGTTTTGCCAATGGTTATTTGGTGTTATGCTTTTATGTATGTGAGGATGGTGCAGCGAGAAGGTCCTGGCTTCGATTCCACCTCCAGGCCTTCCTGTGTGGAGTTTACATGCCACCACAAACATGTACAGCAGGTCTGAATGTAATGAGTGATGGTCCGAGGCTTCAGCATCTCGCTTCTGTCATCGTGTGTGGCGTGAATGGATAATATCGATACTCCAAAACATTGTATGGAGCTTTGTGTGACCTTGATCTGTGAAATGCGCAATACAAATAAAGATTACTTACTTACTCGTAACTTTGGGAATAAATGTTGCCTTTTGCATAAGTTGGGCTCTGCATGAAAAGACAATTTGCAAAACCAGTACAGTATCCTAATGAGATTTTTAGATTTTATTTCAACAACAGAAAATATATGTTTAAGATCAGACTGTGGAGGATTCTGACAAAACAACAGAAACAAAATAGATCTAAAACATCTGCTCACTCTGCACCACCTCCGGCCCGCCACTGAGAAAATGTGTGTGTGCATGTGTGCCTTTGTGTGTATGTCCCTCAGTGTGTAGGCATGTGTGCGTGTCTCTCTGTGTGTGTCTGCGCATGTGTGTACATGCCTTTGTGTGTGTGCAAAGTGAAATGTATGCTACCGTTGTCGTGGGTTTTTGAGGTGATACAGACTATTGGTGGGTCTGTTGTTTTTTTTTTTTTACTAATATCTACTGTACTACTTGTGTTGCAATTTTTTACTTAAAATTTGTTTATTAATAAAAATTGATAAACATTTTTTGGCCCACGGCTATTTGTTTTGGCAAAACAGCGGCAAATGGCTCCTTTGATAATGAAACTTGTTGAACTACTGTAGGAGATTTACACAAGCGTTTGGGCGTCTCAGAGGGACCTGGAGAGAGATCGATGCATCCATACAGGGGCCTTCAGACACATTCTCCCATGTGTGGTCGTCAACACGAATCATTCTCCACAAGAAGGAGAGAGTGATGTATCCTGTTTGAGTTTGAGTGTTTTATTATTTCGAGTTCAGTTTACACTAAACATTATTATCAATTGTACATATTCATCAACAAATACTCATTATATTGTACATGATTCAAACTCAAAAAGGAGTGGAAGGAAGAAAAAACAAAGGCATATGTTGATGACCACTTGATAAATAACTACACAACTGTTGCCACACATCTGGCCATGTACTTCCTGCTATAATCATCTCATTACCATACATTCTACCCTTTTTTTTCTCCACAGACCAAATGCACAACAGAGGAGAAGGAGAAGGAGAGGGAGGAGGAGGAGGCAGCGTTTAGCCCCCTGCTGGCTCCGAGAGGATCTGCGGCCGCACGTAGCTCTGCGGGGGTCCAGCACTTACAGCAACAAAGGCCAAAGCAACAATCTGCGGTGAACTTTGAACACATCCTTCAGTGCGATCCGGGAGACAGGAAGGAAACACACCACAGAGAGAGAAAACAGTCTTCTGAGTCCAAGAGAGCTCAGTGCCTTCTGTAGTAAAGTGCTGTAGGTGCGGAAATCCTTGATGATGAGTTCTATCACATCATCGACTGTAGCTGTTATAAAGGGACCCTCTGTAAATCTAATGTAGCGTCAGAACAAAAGTTTATCCCACCGCTGTCTCAGTTTGACACGCCATTTCAACATCTATAAAAAAAACACGGTGCAGAACAATAATACCATCTGATCCTTTCACTGACTCTACTTTTCCACTTTATTCCTCTTATACCTTGAGTGCCCAGAAAGGCCCCATATAAATAAAATGTATTATTATAAATCCCTCGCAAAAAAAATAGCAAAAACTTCAGTATTTTCACACAAAGTCCATCTTGCCAGAGCAGGACAAAATTCGCCAACGACTCCACGTTCCCAGCGGCGTTCCAAACCTGCTAAATGTTTGTGGACTGTGGACAAATTGCATTGACTTTCCTCCAAAGCAAATTAGAACACCTCCATTTCTACTGCATTACAGCGGCTGGGAGCGGGCCATAATTACCCACAATGCAGTTTGGAGCAGAAAGAAGAACCGGGGACGGCGATTCCTCTGCGACGGTGGAGTTCATTAACTGAGCTCTCGGCCAACTGCAGTGGACGTACTATTACACAACGGATCAAGCCGGTTTTGCAAAATAGTGTGACTATTTTCTCCAACGGCATCTCCTAAAGCTGGGGTACGTAACTTTCAAGCCACAGAAATTGAATTATGCAATAAAAGCCATGTGTCTAGTCCCTCGCTCTCAAAACAGTTTGGTTCTATCACTAGTTTTCATGTTGATGTATGTTTACTCACAAGGCACTCTCTTACACAAAAGATTATTAGAATAAAGACGGTATGAGTTGGTCTGATTTGTTCACATAGTTTTCTTGTATTCACTTAGTTATAAATACTGGAAATACACACATAAACATACAGACACACACACACACACACACACAGCGTACATGTATATATAATTGTTTTGTAATATGTGCTTATTTTACATATTCTTTCGCAGTCTCAATTGTTTCCTATGTGTGTTTCCGTCTTAAGTTGTGTTGTTGTCGGCCATTGTTGTTATCCAATATTCCTCATGTTTAATCCTCTTTAACCCATGTTTAAGTAAGAAGGTAAGCTTTATTTATACCTACGCAGACACAGGGAGAACATGCAATCTCCTTGCAGAAAAGCCTGGAGGGGGAATCGAACTCAGGACCTTCTTGGGCACGGTGGGGCGGCACGGTGGCTGAGTGGACAGCACTCTCGCCTCTCAGCAAGAAGGTCCTGGGTTCGAATCCCAGTCGGACCAGGGCCTTTCTGAGTGGAGTTTGCATGTTCTCCCCGTGTCTGCGTAGGTTTCCTCCGGGTACTCCGGCTTCCCCTACCACTAAAAATATGTACAATAGGTCTGGCATGCGCCTCCTGTACTGGCGACGCCGCTCCCATCTCTGTGTGGAGCGAGAGACAAATGCCCAAAAATAACAACTGTAAACCGCTTTGAGACTCAGATGTGCAGTGAAATGGCGGTATATAAATAAAGATTACTTACTACCAGGCCCGGACTGGCCATCGGGAGCATCGGGAGATCTCCCGGTGGCCTGCGTGTCAAAGTGGCCTGGGCCTGCCCTATCATCACGGTCTATTTTTTGTTTTTTTTTTGTTTTTTAAATTTAATTTCATCCTTACGGTCTTTGCAAACTCCTACCCTGCCTGGTGGCCTGGTCCAATGAGCAAGGCCCCGGCCAAAGCCAGTGTTGCGCGTGAACGAGTTCAAAAGAACGCGTTCATTGAACACGCTCATTTTTTTTCGTGAACGTTGAACTGAACGCAACACATTTTTTTAATAAAGATCTTGAACGTGAATTAGTTCATATTATGTGTCATGAACGGCAGACAATTTGTTTTCCATTTAAAACTGAGTGAAATCTGTTTTCTCTTTTGAAACGCAACGAGAGAAAGTTCCTCCCTCCTGTATTCTCCGCACTGTTTCCGCCGAAAACTAAAAATTCCTACGGTTTCCACCGTCTGTGAACGCACCCCGACTCAGTGTACTTGCGGTGCGGCGCTGTATGCTAGTGCTATTCATTGGTTGTTGGACTCACATGTGCCGTGATGAAAACACAGGGGTAAGTCAGTGACACAGGGCCGTTTACATTTGACATAAAGTATAGACACACGTTCTGCAGCGCATTACAGTTTGTACTTATGAGCAGAGATGGGACAACTCAGTTCCCATTCTGCATTGGAGTCAAAACATCCTGTGCAGTGTACAGGATATAATATATAATTATATATATAGCGTTTTATATATATATATATATATATATATATATATATATATATTAGGGCTGTCCAAAATAGCGCGTTATTAACGCGTTAACGCAAATCAATATTAACGCCGTCATTTTTTTTATCGCACGATAAAAAAAAAAAAAAAAAAAAAAACAGACAAACACATATACAGAAAAAAAAACAGAAACAAAGAAAAGGACTAGTTCAGATACATGGACAGCACTAATATATATATATACCACGTATTGTGATTTCTAGCTCGTAGTGAAAAAAAATATTTATTTGAATATCTCGCAAAAAGTAAAATGAACTGAACTTTGAACTAGTTCAGAATTAAAATTGAGAACTTCGAACGTGAACTGTTCACTTTGAGCATGTATGAACTGAACTTGAACTAGTTCAGAAAAGCTGTGAACTGGCACAACACTGGCCAAAGCTTTACTGTCATTGGGCCAGAGCAAAATTAAACAAATGTGACGTCACACGTCGGCTACACAGCCAGGCCAGCCTAGCAGTGCACCCAGTGTAGCTTCCCCGGTTGAAATGAGTGGTCTCTCCAACTGATGGTTCATACACGTTTTTATTTTTCCTTTTATATGAGCTGTAACGATGTGATTTTACCTTACTACTTTTTTTACAATAATTGATTAGCTTGTTATAGTTATACACTAATGAACACTTAGTTCATTGTGTGTGTGTGTGTGTGTCTTTATTCTCACTAAACTCCATAAACGTTACGTTGCTAAGCAACGTACAACAATCCTTAAACGTCCGAGATTATATAAACAGTCAATATAAAAAAAAATAAAGAAAACAAAAGTTTTGACAGTCAATCTTAAAACTATTAAAAGAACATCAAAATACAATGACAAAAACCCAAATTTAGAACCTTGTTTGACCTGAATGGATGAAAAGCTCCCGGCCTGAAATGTTGTCCCACTCCGGCCCTGCTTACTACTACTACTTACTACTCTTGCTGTGCCACTGTGCCGCCCAATAGAATAGTAATTCACACACTCACTCTCACTGTCTCTGTCCGTCTCTCTCTGTCTGTCTGTCTGTTTCTCTCTCTCTCTTTCTCTCTCTCTGTGTCTGTCTGTCTGTCTCTCTCACTGTGTCTCTATCTTTCTCTCTCTGTCTCTATCTCTCTGTCTCTCTCTGTCTCTCTCTCTGTCTCTGTCCTCTCTCTGTCTCTCTCTCTGTCCACTCTCTCTGTCTCTCTCTGTCCACTCTCTCTGTCTCTCTCTCTGTCCACTCTCTCTGTCTCTCTCTCTCTCTGTCCTCTCTCTGTCTCTCTCTCTGTCCACTCTCTCTGTCTCTCTCTCTGTCTCTCTCTCTGTCTCTCTCTCTGTCTCTCTCTCTGTCTCTCTCTCTGTCTCTCTCTCTTTGTAAACAGCACCAGTAAGCCTGCCATCACTCAGTTGTTGATATTTTGACAACACGTCACTTTCCCAGCGCGCAGAACAGACGGCAGCGTCACGGTCCGTCTGTGCGCACCACAGTTTGTTTACGGCGATAAGAAACTCCAAATAACTTTGCTCAATAATAGGAAAATTAGCTTAATGTCCTCGTGTGGGATGACTGTGCACAAGTTTATCTGCCAAAGCCAATGTTACTGAGATAAGGGGAAAGTTACGTTAATTCAGTTTTGAATAGCTAACTTTTTGTTCCATAAATAATATATGTTTTTGTCTCTAGAGAAAGAGTCTTTTAAAAGTAAAATGTTGTGAATAAATCAGACGACACGCTGTCTTCATCTGAAAATCAAAGAGAGCCCTGTGAGTTTCTATTTGACTCTTTGGGCTGAGAGCTGATTGGCTGAGTAAGCGGCGTCCTATTTTTGTATGTATAGCACAGTTGATACACAATGCAAGTCAAAGTACTTAACACAACAGGATGGAAACATAGAACTCACAAAAGTCAAAAATCACAAATCCTTTCAGTACATAAAACAACAGTGAAGATAAAATCCTCCCCATGTTTAGTCCTGACTCTGGGCACCAGCAGGAGGCCAGTCCCTGTGCTCCTCAGAGTCCCAGCAGGAGGCCAGTCCCTGTGCTCCTCAGAGTTGGTTCTTATTGCACTAACATGTCACTGATGTAATTTGGTGCGAGCCACAGGAAGCCTGTGCAGAGACCTGAATATGAACACTTTAGTTGATATTATTTTGACTAAAACTACTTTGTTTTTTGCTATTACTTCAGAAATGTCATTAACATTATAATTTGTGAACCATAAAACGATGTAATAAAATTCATTTAACTAGCGCCTCGAAAGTGGTTCTTTCACTAATTTTCACATTTCTGCTCTTTGTCACACGTTCAGATCAGCTTTTTCACACTGAAAAGTGAAACAGAGAAGACCACCTTCTCTCAGCCAATCAGCTCTCAGTATGTAAAACATTTTTGCGAATGAAAATGAAAAGTCTAAGACGGCATTATGTGGTCTTCGTTCAAACATTTTCACAAGACTCTTTCTGTTGGACAAACAAATGTATGTTAAAAGAAAGTATTACATATTGTATTTGTTGTGTGCTCCCCGTGTGCTCTTACTACTGTCCTGTTGCATGTGTGATGCAACATTGACAATTGACCACTGTGGGACGAATGAAGTTCTCTAATCTTATCTTGTCATTTTAGACTCAAAAAAAAAAAAAAATTCTGAAATCTTTTTTGCATTCTGAGGATAATTTGTATTATTATGACTGTTTTCATTGTTTATTATGCTGACTGTGCCGCGCTTTTTAAACACTGTTTTTGAAATGTGCTACACAAATAATAAATAATATTTTTGTAAACCCATAATAATAAAATAATACAATAATCATTATTATTATAGGGATACCAATACTGGTGTCGGGTCGATACCATAGGCTTGTACTCGTACTCGTACTCATACTCGTGCTCGTACTCGTGCTTTTACTCATATAGGGTCCGATGCAGACAACCAATACCCACAATTTAAATTTACATTAGTGTCACAACAGCAGACGGCGAGAAAGCGCTTAACGCTAGCATAGCATAGTTTAGATTAGCCGCTATAGTTTAGCGATAAGCGGACAGGACGTCGGCCGAATGGTAGTGTTTTGAATTAAACAAGAGTGACAAGAGCAAAGCGCACTGTACGTTGTTAAAACTGTCACGAGTTGGGTCCAAAACAAACACGTATAACACCAGCAACTTGATCAAACATCTGAAAACTCACACCACACAGTGTGTGTTTGTTAGTACCGCTATTTAGTTGTACTTTTTATATGAGAGGAATTTGACAATGGCTCTTATAATTGACTGTTAAAACAATTGCCAAATGGTTATTGTTAAATCCTTTTCTTATTGTCTTTGCAAAGGATGAAGCGGAAGATGTATGGATTTATTATATAGTTCAATTTTTATGGTTAATTTAAACATTATTTCACATTCCCAAGATCCTGGTATAAGAGAAAAAACAGTTTTCACCAGTCCTCAAACTCGTGTCACACTGACGGGTGGAGTGTCTTGCCAGGGGGCAAGGTCAGTATTCAGTTCAACAGCTCTTCTGCCGTCGTACTGTTGTGGGAAACTAAAATCCTCTTTTGAAATGTGTCCGTCTGCATCTGATAATGACTTGTTATCGATCCGGGATCAGGAGTTATCTCTGGCTTCTTAGTCGCACAATGACGCAGACGCTGATTATGATTGTGGCATGACTTTGTAAATGGCAACAATCTCAAAGCATTTTGAAAATTAAAGCTGGGTCAACTTTTAAGATTAGCTTTTGGTGTATTTATTATTGACATTTTACATTTATTTCACTGTGCTTTACCTGTTCTATTCATGTATTTTACTTTCTTTAGACTAATACTCAAACATGATTTCTTGTGCTACACTCTTTGATTTCAATGTTTTCTTTTTATTGATTTGTTTTAGTATCCTGAGGATACTAAAAACTGGGGAACGATTTCTCTGGTGGAGCCTTCTGCACTGGGAGCAATGGTCAGCTGTGTGTGTGTGTGAGTCTGTGTGTGCCTGCATGGAAAATGAAATGTACTGTATATACTGTTGGCTGTGAGCTGTTTGGGGGTCTGTTGGGGTGGGTGGGTTAACAGGTCACTGGGGATTGTTTTGTATTGTACTGTAAAGTTCTTTGTGTTGCATTTTTTGTATGAAATGCGCTTAAAAATGAAACGTTGATTTGATTTGAGAGACCAAGCATTTTCAATTTGATTCAACAGGTCTTCAAGCCATTTGATGAATAAAGAATTTTGGTCCCTAACCTTTTTTCAGCAGCATTGTACCAAACATGATTGGTGTATTCCATTAATTGAAGATTCAGTAGTTCATCCATATCAACAAATGCCACTCAGCCTCGGCTCCACTCCCTGAAGAGGTCCCTCAGGGTTCCATACCAACATCGCTCTTCTTTCTGTCCCACCCTCGGTCACAGAATCCTAATTTCAGTTCCATTGCTTTGCAGCGGACTTTAAATTTCCACCAAATCCATCATATCTACTTCTCTCTCTCTTTTTCTCTTGAAATAAAATCATCAATCCACCTTCATCCAGCTCAATAAAAACAAATCATCATTGGTCCCAAAACACTCTCCTGCAATAACCTCTCCTTTTTCTCGCGTTCAGTTCCTCCTTCCCCCTCCTCTGGAACCTCTGCATCATCTTCCACCATGTTCTCTCTTATGAAAACCACAAACACATCACCAAAACCACATTTTGTCCCCTCTGGAACATTGCACGCCTCCGCCCATCATTATCATGTTTAAAGAATACATTGTATGCATTTTTCGGGTCATTAAAAATAGTATAATAAAAGGGAATTTACACAGTAGGCGTTAACAGCGCGTACGCGTTTACTGCGCGCAAATGCGCGTAACATTATTTGGGAGTATCTACACTGGCCGTGCGCGCAGGTCCACGTCTTCTGATGCTGTCCCTGTGTAGTCTATGGAGCAGTGTAGAGGACAGTACAGAGGACTGATGTAGAGAAACACAAATCACATGCATGTGTTTGTCTTCATGGTCTCTGTGCGCTGGTTTGGACAGACGCCAGACTTTATGAAAGAAAAAAAACGATGTCTAGAATCCCTGTAAAACCTGCTGCTCCTCCTGCTGATGTTTAGACACAAGTGCTGTGTGTGTGCAGATGCGATCTAGAGCCAAGGACCGCTAGAAAAATCATGTTTCACATGTGTTTTCAATGGGAGACGCGAGTCATACGTCCGTCATACGCGCGTATGACACTAGTAGTGTAAATTAGAGCTGCAACTAACGATTATTTTAATAATCGATTAATCTGTCGATTGTTTCTTCGATTAATCGATTAATCGGATAAAAAAAACATTTTTAGTTTCCATCCCGTTATTAAAAACGTGGCCTTGGATCAACACGAAGAAACATACAAATGTATGCTATGCAGTATAAAGTAAAGTGCACAAAAACAGGTTTTGTTGTTTAACCCAAAGAGCAATTACAGACAAGACGCGTTTGTGTAATTAAGTCATTTTTAGGGTAATTGTACGTTGTTGAGTGCATATACTCAAAAACGTTTGAAATTGGTATTTCAAAAGGCTGTAACTTAAAAGTGATAGAAGATAGACTTTCTGTAAATTACAGAATTATTAAGGATGGCCAAAAGTTTTATGTAGGGAACAAGTGTACCCATCTAATCAGCATATTATGACGTTTGTGGATTGTGGATTTTAGAATGTTCTTAAATTGTCTCCCCCGCTCTCTCTCTAGTCTTCCCCGCTCTCTCTCTCTTCTCGCCCGCTCTCTCTCTCATCTCCCCCGCTCTCTCTCTCTCATCTCCCCTGCTCTCTCTCATCTCCCCCGCTCTCTCTCATCTCCCCCGCTCTCTCTCATCTCCCCCGCTCTCTCTCTCTCATCTCCCCCGCTCTCTCTCTCTCATCTCCCCCGCTCTCTCTCTCGTCTAACACCAGACAAAGGTTTCTCCAACACGTTACTCTCCCGGTGATGGCGGGAGGCATGATAATACATCTGTGGGAGGCATTTGCGGAGATTTTACCGGAGACTAGCAGAGGCTGGAGTCGCGGCGCAGCGCCCGACGTGACTTCCAGGCTTGTTCTCTGCAAATCTAACCTGTCTCCGAACCTCCCAATGACAGCCCTGACCCTGAGAAACACTGTTCCCACTGACTCTGTGCGGTACAACACTCGCACGCTCCCTTCGCGTCGCTATTCTGCACTGGTTCAACGCGGCCTTGCTCGAATAATTGCCTCCACCATAGACTGTATAACCACCTTCGCCACACTCTGCTCTTCTTCTATGGAGTTTTACGGCAGTGTGCACGCAGTGTTGTGTAGTTCTGTGGTGCATGTGCGTCCGTCCGCTCAACCATAGAACTACAATAATGCGCCCAACTTGCGCGCTCGGTGACGTATTAATCGCGCGACACAACGAATCGATAACCAAATTCTTTGCCAACGCTTTTAATAATCGATTTTTATCGATATTATCGATTCGTTGTTGCAGCCCTAGTGTAAATATCACCATTGGTTAACATGGAAAATGTTACGAGCGTCTGCTGCGCGTATAACGCGTACGTGCTGTAACGCCTCCTGTGTAAATTAGCAGTTAGACGTTTTATTTTGTCATTTCATGTTTTAGGACGTGAAATAATATTTGAAGGAGAAAATATATGGAGAAACAACTCCCTATGCTACCACCAGAGGGAGGAGTGGAATTTGTTTTGTTTTTGATTGAAAGTGACTGGCTACAAACACAGGCATGTGATTGTATGGGACTTGTTTTCACGTAAGCAATTTTCAAAACAAATGTAAAGGCGGAAAATCAGAAAACTGCTCTTAGTGTGATGACCGCTCATAGTGGTACAATGACGTCATAATTTTACAGGACTGAGACAGACGCTTTTAGACACAAAGAGAGCGACATGTTTTTAATGGATGAGAGGACAATGGATTAACATGGAGAAAAGCACAAGGGGATGATTTGGCATACTACGTATCTCTAAATTAAAGACCCAAAACGCTCGGGATTCCCAGGATTCTGAAACTACAAGAACTCCCTGAGCTTTTTGACGGCAAATTCAAAATTAAATACTATCTGCTGTAGGTAGAGTGTGTTGTACAAAGTTGGTGAAGACCAAAACTGTGCATAAACTGAGTAAATACACTTGACAGACATCAAATTGACTGCCTGGGAGTTCTAGTTTTAAAACAAACCAGCTCTGGGGAAGTGTTTGTGGCTGTAGTTTCATGATATTAACATGGATAGAGTAAAAACAACCCTCAGGTCTGTTGTAGATGAGGGAACAATGCTGTAATATGGTGAAAATTCCCCCAATTTTTTTTTTTGTCTTTAAAAAAACACCTTTTTCTCTTTTATCGGAGACTGTGACATCACCCTGTGTTTATGCCCTGAGCTGCTCACCTGTCTCACTGCTCACACATTCAGCGTACGCGTCATTCCCTAAAGACAAAGCCGCATCACCCCCTTCCACAGCCAGGGGGCGCACATGTCACCTCTCATCACTACATCTCTGCTGCCAAAGAGCTAGATCTAACGCGCCGTTTTGATGAGAAGTGACAGGTGTATTTGGAGATCGAGAGGTGTGACAAGAAAGTGGCAAAAAGTAAGTTGTCAAATGCGTTATGCAACAGGATATTCTTATACTTTTGTACCAAAGTTATATAATATAACCAATATAATTATATGTATTCAAAAGATGGTGGTTGTGTGAAGCCATTCCTTGTCAAATATACATGTTTTCGAATTGATAAAGCCAATAGAAAGCCCT
This sequence comes from Knipowitschia caucasica, assembly GCA_964034765.1. NCBI lineage: Eukaryota > Metazoa > Chordata > Actinopteri > Gobiiformes > Gobiidae > Knipowitschia > Knipowitschia caucasica. The sequence continues at coordinate 17,366,023 of OZ035828.1, read as the reverse complement.
CTTCTGAGCCTGATTATTTTTAACTACCACCAATAACATTTTCTGGAGGAGAAAAGTTAGACCAAAGGCAAGAGGCCACGTCTGTGTCCCAAGGTTATAATTGAATTTTGTCCAATCGGTGAGCAGTAGGGGTCAGAATGGGCAGGTCTAACCGGTTTTTGCATTTTTTATTTTTTTTTCTCTCTCTCCACAATTCAAAAGGTAACCAACATTAACTTCTATGAAGCTTGGAGTCAGAATCAGAATCCTTTTTATTGCCATGTGAGTAACAGGAAGTCACAAACTAGGAAATTGCTTTGGCTCTCGGTGCAAACAAATTAAAGCTGAATAAAAAAAAAGAAGGCAGGCATAAATAAAAATCTACATACATTTCTTCAGTCGTTTGTTCTCTATGGTCTCTCTCTGGTCTCTTTCTGGTCTCTCTCTGGTCTCTCTTTGGTCTCTCTTTGGTCTCTTTGATCAGTTTATGGTCTCTCTTTTTGATCTCCCTCTCTCTGGTCTCTCTAGTTTCAATGAATTTTTGTCATTTCTCAGGTGAAATAATTTACAATCTGTGATGGGACCCCTCTGGAAACACCAGGTGCCACAGTGGGGCGGAAATAAGTGATTTGACATGAAACAACAACTTCTCTCTTCGCCACCCTCATCTTGCCTCCATTTACTCCTCTTCTTCTTAGGAAGCATTTAAATCAGTTTTTCCTGTGTTTTCTACCCCATCCTGCCACCCAGGTGTTTTTTCTATTCGCAGTCATCATCACCACGAGGGGGGGTCCCGGATCGCCTCAGTCCTGGTAACCCCATCAACAGGCTATATACCATTAAACCCTACTCCATTGCTTTCAGTTGCTGTGGTCTTGCAAATGAATTAACATAAAAATCGGCAAACAACCAAACAATGCAAGATAAATATTGTTAAAATCCAAACATTTCTTATTTCCTGTTTTTTTGTTTGCGAGGTTTGTCTTTGATTCGAAAGCCGTGTGGGAAATGCGCCTTCCTGCTTCAGCGAGCGAGCCTCGCATTTGCATTTCAAAGATTCAGCTATAATTAAGCGATTGGCAACGAATCAGAACGAGGCAAAGAAAAGGAACAGGTTTAGAACTCTGCAGAGGTACGGAGGCCCAGGAGGGACAGAAATAGCTCAAAGGTCTAGGGCTGAAACATATGGAGCCGTCTTCAGATGAGGACACTCACAGGAGCCTTTCAACAAAGCTGTCGAGATTACAGCAAAAGTATTCCTAATTAATAATATCGTCAAAGAAAAATGTCTTCAATGGAGAGCTGCTTGTCATAATTAAATATACAGTATGGAACAAGACTGGATGGAAGCTCTTTGCTGTTCGCCAAAGAACAAGGCAATTCAATTCAATTTGCAATTCAACTCAATGACAGACTTTTTGGACGACAGTGGTTCAGTCGGTAGAGCATTGGCCTTTGAGACTGAAGGTTGTGGGTTCGAGCCCACCTTGAGACCCTCTCCAACGACTCCCACTGATGTCTGCTGTCATTGTGTAACCCCACTTTGCCTGAAGCCCCGCTGAAAGATCAGGGCTGTCTCACCACCTGCAAGAGGAACAGTGAGGGGCTGTGTTCTGTGAATTGGGTTGCAGTTGATTGCCACCTCCCCCAACCCAGAAAAGGACAAGGGGAAGAAAATGGATGGATGGATGGAGATACTTTATAAAAAATAAATTAACAGTCATGACTTTAAAAGACAGCCGTACTAGTGTCTCCTCTGGAACACCCCTGACCTCCTCAAAACTCACACGCTCTCAGATTTTGCTCTCAAACTTTCAAACTCCGCTCAAAATACATCTCTTCAGACTGACCTCTTCACTGTGACCCTACCTACCTACCTTCCACTCAGTGACGGCGGTGAGACCGATAGTTGGTGAGTCACTGAGTTCTTGCCAATCAGATTTACATCCACATCAACAGGACCCACAGAGCGGCTTATTTTACTTTTTTCGTACAAAACGCAAAAGCACATTTAAAAGTGTTTTTTAGTCCAACCTTATACAAGAACTCCAGACACCCCTTCAGTTCAGACCAGTTCCATTTCTAAGTCCAGAAAATAGTTAGACTCTAGAATCTTTTATATAACGCCAGTTGAGTGGAAAAAACAAAAACTTGGGTGCATCCGATTCGTTAAATAAATCTTCTTATCCTTCACTTCCCATACTTTTTTATTAAATCTTTAATTCAGACACAAAAGAAGTCCATATAAAGACAAAAAACAAATGTGCAATATTTAAAAAATTCTAAGAAAGTTTCTCCTATGCCTCCAGAGTTCAGAAGCATGCCTAACACTGCTCTGTGCATAAGAAGTAAAAACATTCATAATCACATGTGAGGATCATCCTTTTCATTCCTCTCGACATGATAGGCATTCGTTTTGACCTGAATGGCTTTTAAACATCTGAAAAATGTCTTATATTCATGTTGGCCAAACCTGTATCTGCCCTACAGGGAGAAGGCTTTTTGGTGGAATCAGATGCAGTCAAACCCTTGGCTCACAATCGACCCCTACTGTGAGGCCGGGTCACTATTCAAGAGTGTATACATCTCATTTGCTTATCACTATGGCAACAGTACTCATTTCTCATTGCTCTAAAACCATAGATACCAGTGATTCATCGATATTCAAAAGAAACTGTTTTATCTGCAGCCGCCTTGAACTCGCCTCGAGCCGAGTGTTCCACTGGCCTTGTCCTTGAGGTATCTCTGCATTGATTCAGTTTGAACAGATCATGTTTTTGTGTTGCACCAGTGGAATCCAGAGACCGGCACAGACCGTGTTTGCAAGGTGTCTTGCCCGAGGACACAGCGGCAGCGTGCAGTCAGCGAAGCAGAAGTGGAAACATGGCATGTTCGCCTGACCGAGCAACCAGGTCAAGTGTCCGGATATTAACAATGTGAGAGATTTATGCAAAACCGAATCTTTGAGTGTTGACCGCGTTCAGGATTAGAATCAGAATTCTTTTATTGCCATAAGTAACTGTGCAGAAAGTGTAAAAGTGAAAATCAGAGTTAAAGGCCTGGATAAAAGATCTTATTAAAAATCTAATATTTGACATTTACCAGTGCAAAATGTCAATGAGTGTCCAGGGGTATGACATTATAAAGTGACGATTATAAAGGGCCGGGATCTGGTGAAGAGTTACAAAGTGTTCATGAGTTCAACTGCAGAGGGGAAGAAACTGTCCTTATGGCGGGAGGTTCTGGACCGATTGGACAGTGGTCTTCTGCCTGAGGGGAGTGATTGGAATAGTCCATGTGCAGGATGAGAGGGGTCAGCCGTGATACGACCAGTACGTCCTCGTGCTTGGGCGACGTACAGGTCCTGCAGCAATGGAAGGCCCTCTTAGTGTAGCACACAGCTGAAGTCTCTGCTTGTCCCTGACCGTGGCTCCAGCGAACCATGCACACAATGAGACTTTTGTGGCTCTGAGAACAGAGGCCGTCACCACCAAACACAAGTGGGAGAGAAATGGAGAGGCTGATCTACACAAACACTACATCACTCATCCATGTGTTGAGTATTTGAAGAGACATCTGAGAAATGGACAGAGCGCTCTCAAGAGGAAAGATAACATGTTTCAGATCAACTTGGAGACAATATATTCAAAACGCTGCAGCTCGAGTCCTGACTAGGACCAGGAAGTACGATCACATTAGTCCAGTTCTCAGGTCTGCCCTGGCTTCCTGTGCACATGGCTCAGGGAATAGATTTTGTATCAGCTCTAGCTGTGCACGAGCCTCTCCATGGCCTCGCACCAAAATACATCTGTGACATGAAGCAGCACTTTGAGTTCCCTTGTGTATGGACAGTGCTATACAATAAACTTACCTTGCCAAAATAATACTAATAAACAGGGAGCTGAACAGCATGTTACGATGTTACATGGGCGGCATAGTGGCTGAGTGCATAGCACTCTCGCTTCTCAGCAAGAAGGTCCTGGGTTCAAATCAGAACAGGGCCTTTCTGAGTGGAGTTTGCATTTTCCACCCGTGTCTGCGTAGGTTTCCTCCAGGTGATCCGGCCTCCCCTACCACTAAAAACATGTACAGTAGGTCTGGCATGCGCCTCCTGTACTGGCGACCTCACTCCCATCTCTGTGTAGAGTAGGAGGACAAAAGCCCAAAAATAACAATTGTAAACCGCTTTGTGGCTCTGGTCTGTGAAAGGCGGTATATAAATGAAGATTACTTACTTACTTACTTAAAAGCCACATCCACACACATAGTTTCTGGGACAGATTGCAGAGCACCAAGCTCTTGCGCCTCTCAATCCCTGGAGACCACCTATCAGCACATGAACCCTGGGATCTGTTTGTTTAGATGCGTGGTATTATCACTCCAGACTTTTAAACTTCATAATAATAATGCATTAGTTTTATATAGCGCTTTTCAGGACAGTCAAAGACGCTTCACTTGTCATTATTCTTTCCCTCCATACACAGCGGTGATAAACTACGACTGTAGACACAGCTGACAGAAGCAAGGCAACTAGTATGTGCCATTGGCCCCTCCAACCACCACCAACCATTCACGCCTGATGTTGCCATAGGTCTCCCATCACAGTATTAGACAGGCCCTTGCCCTGCACAGCTTCAGAGGTTTGACAAGATCTGGCTTTCACCTGCAATTATGGCCACTTGATTCTGTGTCTCTACATTCGCTCTCATCAATTGACTCTGGTCCATGTATAAGCAGCACAGCACTGAAACACAAGAAAAAAGAAAAAAGTGTGATGTCATAGTGGTACGATGACATCACACTTGACATGCGAGGGTGATCCCATGATGCATTACAATAGTTGTTGGTAAGGTACTGTAGCTGTCGGGCAAAGCTGCGCCACAATGAAAGAAAACAACACAAAACACTCGGGCACAAGTTTGTGCTGAACGGAAGGAGGCTCCGAAGCGTGTGCGAGTCATTCAGAGTTTTTAATGCGTGTGTTAGTGCCGTGTGTGGTGACGTTCGCTCCCAAATCGGCTGCAGCGAGTCGCGTTCACTGAGGCTTAAGAGACGTGGTGCATGTTATTATTATAGATCCACGATGTAGTTCAGAGCATCGCTTTGACACAGTTTGCTTTGTGATCCCCGGCTGTACTCGTCGGCCTCTTTGTGGTACGTGTGTGTCTGTCTGTGCGCCTACGTGTACGTGTCTGTCTCTGTGTGTTTGTACATCCATTTGTCTGTGTGCGTACACGTGTGCCTAATGTGCAGCAGTTCTGTACCTAATTATAGCAAATTTTAGGGAGAATATCCTGTTAGTGCACTCACCTATGGGAAGGCACTTTTCTGGGGAGAGCACTCACACCTGGAGGGCCCTCAGAATTAGGACAAACCTAAGTGTGCTGTCAAAATCAAAAAAATTCAGTTTACTTGAAAAATACAGAGATCTTTGAAAAGGTTTTTTGCCGCACGAATTAGCCATTGTACAAAATGTCAGGCCAAACACGGCAGCTTCTTTCTAATGTAGAAAAAAGTTACATTCTGGTCCCTGACTGAAGCAAAGGCTGAAAGACCAACCGTGTGTAGAAAAGAGAAGGGAGGATTCAAACACTGCAGTGGAAAGAATGGGCGCACACAAACACACCCACACCCACACATACACAAACACACACACACACTCGTTCTCTCTCTCTCTCTCTCTCTCTGTGTTATTAAATCAGCTCCTGGTTAGCGCTCCCTCAGGATCAGATCACACTATAATACTGTCACGCTGTAAAACACACCAGGATGCTACCAGTGAGAGCCTCCACTATGGCTTATAATCCCAGGAACCTCAACAACACTCTTCACGCGTGTTTTGCAATGCTTTTACTTAACACCAGAACATTTTGTCATATTTTAGTTTTGGAAGTGTACATTTTTGTTCTTTGTAGCTTTGTGCATTTTTCTGTATCTATGTAGTTTTTGTATATGTTATTATTTTTCATGAATGTATGTTCTATTATTGAAATGTGAGTAGATCTACCTTTAAATCCCAAAGCAGCTATTTTGACAATTCTATTCATTTAAAAATGCAATCTATTAATTTCACTGTATCCAGTTTCCAAGGCGTTCTTTTTCTATGGCAGTTAAAGCACCTTTTCAAGATCCTGGTCCGAGTCAGGAAGACTGCAGACCCCAATCAAACCCCCCAAGCTGTGGACATGCTGCAGTCAAAGAGGGCTAAAGGGACTCACAGCAATGTCATATGTATTCAAGATTTTATTCTGACCGATCAGTGGGAGAATACATTGGTAGTGGTATTTTCTTGTTTATACTATAATATATACGTTTCTCATTTCTCCCACTCCCACTTTTTAGAGCTTTTCCTTGCCATCGCAGAAGGACAGTGTGATGATGCAGAACACTCAACATTTATGGACTTTATCAACATTTATGGACATTGGTCATCCGCCAATGGATCAATGGCTCAATTCATAAGTAAGTAATAAGTACCATTACTTGTACCAGTATTTGTTAAAAGTGTATCTATGGTTTATTTGGTTGGGACAGTGCATGTTAATGAACACACCTCTCAAGATTGTCGCCATGGGTTAATTTAGCATCTGTCGTCCCACAGTCGCACTCATTCACCCTGAACAATTGTACAGGTGGCATTCCAAGCTGCCATCCAATCACTGTAGCTGCTTCATCAGTGATTACACGGTCTTGGTCTTTCAGCTGGGGCTTAAAGTGGGGTTAAGGGTCTTGCTGGGGACACAACGACAGCAGAATTCCGTGGGAGTAGGTGACATGTGCCGTGGGGGGATAAAACCCAAGACCAATGCACTACCAATTGAGCCACTGTCACCCTAAAAGTACTATGCATTATACTTACAATCTCCTCCAGGTCTTCTCTGACCCAGGGGCGATATCACACCATGTTATTTACACTAGAACTGCCAGAGCAGTCAATTTGACGGCCTTTATTTTTGTAAGCGTAATTAACCTTTTTACACTTTTGGTCTTCATACCTTCTCTGTCTCTTTATGTAGTTTTATGTCATTATTGTTATGACATTTTATTAACTTATGAAATTAGAGTTCTTCACATATGATAGGAGAGCTAATACTACTTAGCATAGTAACGTAGTGTTTACATGCTGCCAGTTAGCATTTGGTAGGCTTTCAACAACTTTTACCAAGCCACACAAAAAACAAAACATTTTTGGGGAAATTTCTCAGAATTCTATTGGTTTGAATGAGAGGAGTCAAAATGACGGCTCTGGGAGTTGTAGTAGTTTTAGAATTGTGGGAGTCCTAGTGTTAAGCTAAGAATTGGTTGATTTTGCATAATATTTACTTAAGTTTTCCTCTTCATGTATCAAGTGTCGTCAAGTGTTCATGCGGAAGTAGCTCTAGAGTGGCTTCCCTTGACTATGTGAGCGTTCATGTGCATTAAATCAGCACAAAAACATTCCCCCGGTTTGAAGAGCAAACGGTTACGGTACATCACAGGTCATTTCTCCTGATTGAGACCCTCTCCAGCAGAGACAGCGTGTCCCAGTGTCTCATCAAACAGAATGCTGCAGCTCCACTACAGCACAATCACTCCCAGAGGAGAGCACAGGGCAGCCGCAGTGACCCAGCCCACCACCGGGGGCCCTCGGGGAGCAGAGAGAAATCCATACAATTACAACAAACAACAGAGATATATGGGCTACTTCAGAGATACACACGCAAACATACACGTACACACACCCCTCACTCCACACAGTAATGGGAGTGAGAAACCTACAGAGAAATGGGGAGAACATGCAAACTCGAACCCAGGACCTTCCTAGGACCTTCCACGTACCACAGTATGTGCAGCTGCGCAGCTGTGAGTCTGAGGTGGTAGTCTGCAGTACTGAGGCCCTCAGGGCACTGTCCTCTCACCGTTTCTTTTCACCATCTACACCTCTGACTTCACATACGACACACACAGCTGCCACCTGCAGAAGTTCTCCGATGACTCCGCTTTTGTAGGCTGTGTTACTGAGGGGAACAAACTGGAATATCGGTCGGTTATCACAGACTTTGTCGACTGGTGTGAGCGCAACCACTTGTGCTTGAACACCAGTAAGACCAAGGAGAAAACCAGGAGAAAACCACTTTCCCACACGTCGCTGAACATCCAGAGGGAGGACATTGAGCTGGTGGACAGCTTCAAGTACCTGGGTGTTCACATTAACAATAAACTGGACTGGTCCCACAACACCAACGCCCTGTACAAGAAGGGCCAAAGTACCTCTTTCTTCTGAGGAGACTGAGGTCCTTCGGAGTGAGCAGGCCTCTGCTCAGGACTTTTTATGACTCTGTGGTAGCCTCTGCCATACACTACGCTGCTATGTGCTGGGCCCCGGGCAGCACAGAGCGGGACAGGAGCAGACTGAACAAGCTGGTCAGGAGGGCCAGCTCCACTCTGGGCTGCTCCCTGCACTCTGTGGAGGAGGTGAGGGACAGGAGGGTGCTATTCAAAGCCACCTCCATCATGAACAAAACCTCCCACCCACTGCACAGGACTGTAGAGGAGCTGAGGAGCTCCTTCAGTGGAAGACTGAGACACCCTCAGTGTAGGAAGGAGCGCTACCGCAGGGCCTTTATCCCCACCGCCGTCAGACTGTAAAATAAGTCACTCTAAGTCACTTGCATTAGGACGAAAAAAAAAACCTGCACTACTATTGACACTGTTTCTTGATTGCCACTTTGAATTGCCACTTTTTGTACATAGTATATCCTGCATACAACATGTTTGCACCTGTCTGTCTTTTGGACAATCTTTGATAGTGTTTCTATCCATGCCAGAAGTGACATGTAAATTTCTCCTGTGTGAGATCAATAAAGTCTTATCTTATCTTCCTGTTATTCTGCGTGCAATATCACTCCTTGCCGGAAAAAAAATATTATCTAGTGCATTTTAACACCCCCTTTCCTCTTAAAAACGGCTTTACAGGATGGTCCAAAAGTCGGCTCTTGGCCAACGCTACGTTCCAGATGCATGTCAATGCTGAGGGGAGTATTATTATTTTTGGACCAGCCTAGTTTAGCTGCTTAAGATTCTTTGAATGTTAAATGAATGGGGCACCTGCCGGCTAACGCATGCGCAAATGTGTTTTACATTCTACCACTGCCACAAAAACTATATCTATAAAAACAAACCAAAACTACTTTTTCAGCAAGATTGTCTGCTGTGGACTTACTGTACCACCTGCAGGAGAATCAGGGAGGAGCTGGTGCTATGTGTACTGGGTGGCATCTCTGACCACCCCCCTTACCCAGAAATGGATTAAGGGGTAGAAAATGGAGGGATGGAGTGTAAACAATTTGCTCCCAGCTGTAAAAACCCTAATCATAACATCTCAGAATATGAGAACATTTTGAAAATCGACTGTAAGTCATAATTGTAACATTGTTAGTTAACAGTGTAACTAACAAAAGCTTGATATGTCACTTTCTAATGTCTCATAAATTGTTTTCACATTTTCTGATAAAGGTAAACTTTTGGACCCCATGGTTCACCTTTTGCAGCCTTTAGGATTTCACAGATTAAATACAACATCATTTAACCACTAGTTAAACATGGCAGCTACCTTTATTTAAAGTCACCTTTGTGGCTTTTGTGGACCACAGTGATTAGTTCACGGTTCAAGGTTCAGAGGAATTTCTCTATAGACTCTCTCTCTGGTGTCTCTCTCTGGTCTCTTCCTCTGGTGTTTTTCCCGTGGCTGTCCTCTGCAGCTGCATTTTACAGTGTACACACGGCTTTTGACAGCTGCAGTAACGCTTAGATCTACAGCCAACAGGTTGGATATCCCCAAAATCACACTTTGTGAATTCAGGTGGTTAGAAAAGTATATACATTTTGAGTTTCACCTGTTTTTATTTTGTAAACATGCACTTTAGAGGCTGAATTAATTACGGAAGTGAGTGGTATTGATGGAACAGATAAAAATCCATAAAACAAACCCACAAAATGATTTTCCTTTAGGATGGGTCATGTATTGCCCTCTCAATAATGTGAACGAGCACATCTTTGACTTCTTCGTGTGTCTGCTCGTAGCGAAGTGAGGACTGGCACACAAACTCACTGCGTTCATGTTTTATTCAGGCGCCTGGTTTGGGCGAGGTGCTCTGCTTTGGAAAGACGCCCGAGAACAGACAAGATTTATTACTACGAGAAAAACAGGAGGCAAACAGTCTCTTTGTGTGACGGCTTAGAATCAACTCCTGACGAAAAAGACACATCAGACAGGACAGTGGAGATGCGTGGAGTGGAGTGAATGGGATCAAATAACCTGTCTGTGGAAATATACTCCATAGTCTCTGCGTTTGTGTTTCATTGCATTTGTACAGTGCCTTGCGAAAGTATTCGGCCCTCTTGAACCTTTCAACATTTCGCCACATTTCAGGCTTCAAACATAAAGATATAAAAATAAATTTTTTTGTCAAGAATTAACAACAAATGGGACACAATCGTGAAGTGGAACGAAGTCTATTGGATAATTTAAACTTTTATAACAAATAAACTGAAAAGTGGGGCGTGCAATATTATTCGGCTCCCTTGCGCTAATACTTTGTAGCGCCACCTTTTGCTGCAATTACAGCTGCAAGTCGCTTGGGGTATGTCTCTATCAGTTTTGCACATCGAGAGACTGGAATTCTTTCCCATTCTTCCTTGCAAAACAGCTCGAGCTCAGTGAGGTTGGATGGAGAGCGTTTGTGAACAGCAGTCTTCAGCTCTTTCCACAGATTCTCGATTGGATTCAGGTCTGGACTTTGACTTGGCCATTCTAACACCTGGATACGTCTATTTGTGAACCATTCCATTGTATATTTGGCTTTATGTTTTGGATCATTGTCCTGTTGGAAGATAAATCTCCGTCCCAGTCTCAGGTCTTTTGCAGACTCCAACAGGTTTTCTTCCAGAATGGTCCTGTATTTGGCTCCATCCATCTTCCCATCAATTTTAGCCATCTTCCCTGTCCCTGCTGAAGAAAAGCAGGCCCAAACCATGATGCTGCCACCACCATGTTTGACAGTGGGGATGGTGTGTTCAGGGTGATGAGCTGTGTTGCTTTTACGCTAAACATATCGTTTTGCATTGTAGGCCAAAAAGTTCGATTTTGGTTTCATCTGACCAGAGCACCTTCTTCCACATGTTTGGTGTGTCTCCCAGGTGGCTTGTGGCAAACTTTAAACAATACTTTTTATGGATATCTTTGAGAAATGGCTTTCTTCTTGCCACTCTTCCATAAAGGCCAGATTTGTGCAGTGCACGACAGATTGTTGTCCTATGGACAGACTCTCCCACCTCAGCTGTAGTTATCTGCAGTTCATCCAGAGTGATCATGGGCCTCTTGTCTACAACTCTGATCAGTCTTCTCCTTGTTTGAGATGAAAGTTTGGAGGGACGGCCGGGTCTTGGTAGATTTGCAGTGGTCTGATACTCCTTCCATTTCAATATAATTGCTTGCACAGTGCTCCTTGAGATGTTTAAAGCTTGGGAAATCTTTTTGTATCTAAATCCGGCTTTAAACTTCTCCACAACAGTATCTTGGACCTGCCTGGTGTGTTCCTTTGTCTTCATGGTTCTCTCTGCGCTTTAAACAGAACCCTGAGACTATCAAAGAGCAGGTGCATTTATACGGAGACTTGATTACACACAGGTGCATTCTATTTATCATCATCAGTCATTTAGGACAACATTGGATCATTCAAAGATCCTCACTGAACTTCTGGACTGAGTTTGCTGCACTGAAAGTAAAGGGGCCAAATAATATTGCACGCCCCACTTTTCAGTTTTTTTATTTGTTAAAAAAGTTTTAATTATCCAATAAATTTTGTTCCACTTCACGATTGTGTCCCACTTGTTGTTGATTCATGACAAAAAATTTAAATTGTATATCTTTATGTTTGAAGCCTGAAATGTGGCGAAATGTGTAAAGGTTCAAGGGGGCCGAATACTTTCGCAAGGCACTGTACATGTGTGATCTTTGGAGGACGTCTTTGTCAAAGCCCTCTCCTTTTTCCAATGTATTCTTTTGTAGCCCTAAACCACAGCAGTAGTTATCTTGGATAACTTTACAAAATAAATAAAACAGAAAACACATTGGTATTGGTCCATAAGGGGCAGATGACCAATGTCCATATTGGTCCTCTCACTTAAAAAGATGTCTATAATTTTCATCATGGGTACACCTCAACTATGAGAGACAAAATGAGAAAAAAAGATTTTCAAGGGATTCACTTTAAAAATAGGTATTCAGTCAATAACAGAAGTCCATCTCTTTATACCCATTGTTGGCAATGACAGCTGTCAAACGTTGTATTTTTCAAGCATAATTTGCAAATAAATTCTTTAAAATGAAGACAAAATGATTTTTTTTTTGATGAACGATGAACCGGCAAACAGGAAGTATCACTCAAAAACAACAAGAGATTGAGACTGTAGAACGAACAATGAGGACAAAGGAACACTACCAACCTGACTTCACATGTTGTGCATGTGTTTGAACTAATATCACAATGTGCAAGATAAAACTACATGTGTCCACCGTCACCCTACTCTTCTGTGCAATAAGAATTTGAATATTGTCAGAAGTGCAATATGGAAACACATGTACATATAGAACCGAGCTCACATGTACAGATGTATACAAACAACTATATATTAATTGCGCTAGAATTACAGAATTACATGTTACTTGCTTCTTCTTTCTCCTAAACTTGGTGATTTTAGAATTGCTTCCTTTTTGCGTTAAAGTTAGAGATTTCATTGTTTTTTTGTATAGAGTTATTGTACATGTATGTTGAGTGCTCCTCATTCCTGCTGTTCTGTAACTGCCGATGCAACACTGACATTTCCCCGCAGTGTAACGAATAAAGGATCTTGTCTTTGTGTTGATAATACATTGGAATGGACAGACTAAAACAGCGTCCTAAATCTGTCCGCAAGAGGAGGTCAGTCACTCCGGTTTCTACTCGGGTCTCGCCGTCGGGTCTTGTAAATTAACCGGGTTTTTTTCTCCAAATTTGCTTGACCTAAACTCTGGCTATTATTCCATTGTAGATGCATGTACTCTCTGTATGCTAATGCCAGGCTCCGGTCTTATTTGCGATGCGTGGAGATGAGGAGGAAGAGGGTGAATAATTAATGTGTTTACAAAGCGTTTGACAAAGTGTTTTCTCCAGTCACCGCTCGGACTCTCACCTGTTTACTCAAATTATCATTGTTTAAAAAGCACCGTCGGCCGAATTTCGTTTCCGAAAATCATCCAGACGCAGGACGGCTGAACTGCTGCTCTGCATAAGATAGTCCTGGAAGTAAGTAAGTTATCTTTATTTATAAAGCACATCTCACGGCGTGCTCACTCAAAACGCTTTAAGATTCCGTGTAATTTCCTCCACACACAGGTAAACATATGGGCTCAAACGCCATTTTTTGTGGGAATGAAGCTAATAATAAGGATTGTGTAATACTCATCTAATCAATCAAAGTTGTAGCAATAGCAGTAGTAGCAGCAGTTATAGTAGAAGTAGTAGTAGTAGCAGTAGCAGCAGCAGTAGTAGAAGTAGTAGTAGTAGTAGAAATAGCAGTAGTAGAAGTAGCAGCAGCAGTAGAAGTAGTAGTAGTAGTAGTAGAAATAGCAGTAGTAGAAGTAGCAGCAGCAGAAGAAGAAGTAGTAGTAGTAGAAATAGTAGTAGTATAAGTAGCAGCAGCAGTAGTACAGTAGATGTACTAGTAGTAGTAGTAGTTGTAGCAGTGGTAATAGCAGTTAGTAGTAGTAGTGGTAGTAGCAGTAGAAATACTAGTAGACATAGCAGTGGCAGCAGTAGTAGTAGTAATAGCAATACAAGAAGCATTAGCAGCAGCAGTAGCAAAAGTATTAATAGAAATAGCTGCAGAAGCAACAGCAGCAGTAGTAGTAGTAGTAATTACTCTAATCAAAGCAATAGCAGTAGTAGTAGTCGCAGTAGTAGTAGTAATAGCAGTTTCAGTAGTAGTAGTAGTCGTCGCACCAGTAGTAGTCAAAGCAGTAGAAATAGCAGTAGAAGCAGCAGCAGTAGTTGTAGAAGCAGTAGTAGTAATAGAAGTTTTTTTTTGCCTTCAACTCCTTCAAAGTCCGTGAGGTTAACAGTTTTGGCTTCTGCTGATTCACTGAACCAACTCCTCGTTAGTGTAGAACAAACCGTGTCCCGCCCTGGTTCAGAACTGGGTCATATTTAAACGTGTATAAAAGCTGACTTAGCATCTACAGTATGCAAATATCAAACGCCTTATTTTCAAAAAACCACTTAAAACGAAAAGTTGCTGAGGCTCCAGGGAATTTTAATCAGGCCAAAGACAAAATTGGCCTGATATATCTTATCATATCCGAGAGAAATTTGATGAGGAAGTGAAAATGAATGAACTCGCTCTTTGGTGTGATAATAAGTTTTTTTTCCCCTTGAAGAATAACAAACGCTCTGAAACTACTAGAACTCTCGTCATTTTGACTGCTCCCATTGTGGACAGTGGACAGCAATGGGAGTGGACACATGGAAGTTTTGTTGTGAATTGCAGATTTCCGACTTGTAGATTTCAGAGGCAGATCCTCATGAACAAAGTCGATCATCCTTCGCCTCATTCTCCGTCTTTGGGCCAAATACTGTTGTCATATCTACACCCAAAAACACATTTTCTCCAAGTTGACATGAAGCAAACACAAAAAAGCACAGATGCGTATGTACTGTCTATGGACCAGACGCTGGACTCGGCAAGAGGCTGCAGCTGACTGCACTGATTCACTGGTTCAGTCTCTCCCGCTGTCAATCACCTCTCGTGAATGAAAGAGAAAATTCGCTCTCTAACTAAAGCTTGACGGAATCAATGAAAAAACTACTCTGGGCATGTGTATGAAAGCCAAAAACAAAATATGGGACCTTTAAAGCTCGTACAACTTTGCATGATTAGTTCTTGTGGTTCACAGCAAGAAGGCCATGGGTTCGACAGAGTGTAGAGGTATTCAGTTTGCATGTTCTCCCCGTGGCGTAGGTTTCTTTCGGGTGCTCAGGGTTCACCTACTACTAAAAAAACATGTATAAGAACTTTAACCTTAGAGATTTTAACTGTGAATTACTACATGGGAGTGTTGTCAACCTCTTCAACAAGTCTTCTGTTTCTACAAAATAGTTCAAATTGCAAAACAAAATGAATAGAAAGTAAAGTCATATTAACCAGTATTTGTAAATGTGAGAAATGTGAAAAACTAGTCACAAACTCATGAATTGCTTTGGCTCTCGATGCAAACAAGTTGTAAAAGTAAAAATAGAATAAGGCAAATCTAAATAACATTTACTAAAATTACTTTCATATACAAGTGCACTAAGTACACACATCAAATATTTAGCAGCGCAGTAAAGTGACAGCAGCAAAAACGACTTAAAAAAATCTAGTGAGAAATACAAACTTTCTCTGAATTCCATTGGTTTAAATTGAGAGCAGTCGAAATCAGGATATCTGGGAGTCCACATGTTAAATGTCAAAATCAATACAAATCCTAACCCTTCTAAAATGTGTTCTTTAAAAACATCCTGACAGGCAGGAATTTATTGACTAAGCTTCTGAGTCAAATCTTGAACCAAAAAGTGATTTTTTTTTTTTTTCTTTCTTCCTGCGCTGACATGCCCACCTCCGTCAGCTGCACTTAATGGAAGCATTTTTCACGCTCGGCAGTGGGCGGCTTTGCGTCAGCAGAAAACCCTGTGACACAAAGACCCTCGTCGTCTCTGGCTCGCCACGTTCTTCTGATCCGCTGGAAAATGAGACGTGACGTTTTGGATTTGTTTTGTGAATGAATCGTTTTGGCTTTGGATGAAGACTTGAAATTTGTGTCAAGCGTTCTGCAAAAGTGACAACAAAACCTTTACACGGTTAATCGCGATCAAAATCTATTATATTCAATTAATTTTTGTATAGCCGTAAATCACAACGGCGAAGTTATCCCGGAGGACTTTACAAAGCAGTCGATTTTCCAACACAGATTAGAGAACCAAACAGTGTAAACACATTTCAATTATTAAAAAAGAAAATAGAGCCAGTGGTCCATGAGAGGCAGACGACCAATGTCCATCGGGGATCAATAAAGTATCTACTGTATCTATCTATCTATAAATGTTGATAAAGTCCATAAATGTCTTTGAATGTCGAGTGTGCTTTCACAGTACTTGGAACAGGGCCTTTCTGAGTGGAGTTTGCATGTTCTCCCTGTGTCCGCGTTGGTTTCCTCCAAGAAAGATTAGCTAAATGTTACCTAACAAACTGGCAACCCAAAAGAGAGCCTCATTCTGCTCTTTGATTGGGATGATCTGATCAAAATCATGACCATAAATATTACTGACATCAAGTCCATTGTATTTTTAAGACAGAATAACTAGAGTAGTAGTAGTACTAGTAGAGTAGAGTAGAGTACGGCCATAGGGCTTATTTAAACTCATAATAAACCAGATATTAGCATCACTTCTTTGTCCATCTGCTTCACACACTGCTTCTGTCGCAATAACATAATTACGGTCCTTTAATCTTGCTCTGATGGGTAATTACAGGTATTTCATCTGCAGCAGATTGGACCTTGGAGTAAACACATATTAATCTAAAAAAGACGCCTTTCGTAATTATCACACTCTTAAACACTTTGGGCTCATGTGCGGAGACAACATGGACGGTAATTGTGCTAAATCTGTAATAAATCCTGTCTCCAAAGCTTTGAAGGCATCAAAGCCTCACATCACATTGTTGCTGAGTCTTTGTTTTATGAATAAATCAATAAATAAACTTAAAAAGACTAGTGGAAGTGTCTAATGAACATATAAAATTGTACCTGAGGCACTGCTAAGACCTGTTTGTAATGCTTTTGAAACTTCAGAGAACATTAAGTGAAAATTTTCTTGGCCAGAAATAACTGCTGCAGTTATCCATCTCGACTAATATCAGGAACTTTAGGCACAAACGTCTGTCTAAAAGCTCCTGTCTCAGTCCTGGTAAAGTATGATGTCATTGTACCACTGTGATATCACACTCATTTTAAAACAAGTATTGCTCATGAATTAGTTTCGGTAATTTCTCATGTGAAAAGGCATTGTTTGCAATCACATGCATGTGGTGGTAGATCAGGGAGTTTATTGATTAATTTGTAGTAAATCCATATTGGAATACATTTGCAAAACTCCCCAGTGTGAACCAGACAAATATATATTAAAAAAACAGCTAAAAAGTTCAAGAAACAATTGTCACTGTGAGACCAATCAACAAAACAGTTTCAATACAAAGTCAAGATCATTAAACCGATAACAGCTTGTGGAGAAAACCTGTTAGCAAAACTTTGACTGTGATGTTGCCAAACCACAATCACAGAACCAACAAGAAAACTTTCAATGGTGCAACCATAAAAGTTATGCAGAATTTTAGGGGTAAATTATATTTGTAGACAATTCTATAAGTTTCAGCAGAAAGAAGAGACGCTGACGAGCTTTCTTAAAAACCTGGTTAGAGTTTTTGTCCCATTTCTGAGTTAAACCAAGAAACATGTTGCCCTCCCCTACAATCTGCACTTGGGAGTAATCGATAACAATTCACATGTGGGAACTTTTACGACTAAAATCAAAGACAAGTTCACATTAAGTTGTTTTCAGCTGGAGGTTGTTATCTTTACTCAATGAACAGTTTGTAAATCTGCTCTGTACGAGTATTCATCATTATCACTGATGAGACCAACGATGGTGGTGTCATCAGCGTAGTTGATGATCAAGAACCTGTGGAGTCAGAGGAAGACTTCTGAGTGTGCAATGTAAAAAGTACTCAAAATACATCCTTGAGGATTTCCAGTGCACCCAGAAGTAACATCTGAAGGACAGTTGTTGATTTTGCTGTTGAGATCTGTCGGTTAAAAAGTTAAAATTCTCTTCTTATGCATGGCGTCACTCAAACCAAGAGATGAGTTTTTAACCAATATATAGAGCTTTAATCAATAAAAAGCATTCTCATTATCTTGCAACATTACTATTTAGAGCGAACAATATTGCATCTTCAACGCTCCTATTCTGTCTGTAAGCAAACTGGAGCGGGTCAACACTCAGGGATTTGGCTCTTAATGAAGTCCAACACGAGCGTCTCAAAAGTCTTCATGAGAATAGACGTAAGAGCCATGTTTGAATGGTAAAAGTGCATGTCAAGGAAAAGAGATATTAGAAACATGAATGAAAACATGCCAGATTTTATGAAAAGGCTGATATCCACCTGTACTCCCATCGGAATGGGGTCACAAGGGGTTAAATACAGGAATAAGAGATGGCATTCCCGCACAGGCCACAGTCTACACACTCATAACTCACCACGAGTCAGCAATGTTAGAGTCCACAGCACTGCATTCACCCTGTTATTGCATTTATCCCACTGTTGCACATCCAGTTATTGCACACATCCTTGCATTACAATAAAACAATATTGCAGGCGGAAATATTTTTTTGCACTTCATACTTGTTTCACCATCCATTTTTTACTGACAATATTGTTCCTGTCCTTGGCCTCAATATTGCTTCCTGCTTAGATATAGTTTGTTGTATGTGTGTACGTGTGACAACCCCCCCTGTTCCCTAGCCTGTGATTGGTGAACCACTGGCCCTCCCCCTCTCAGATGTATTAACTCAGGTTTTGATTGGAGGGCGGGGCCAATCAAAGACCTCATTTGGAGTCACTCTCTCTCTTATGGCCACATATTGGGGGCCCCACACACTGTAGCCTGTCCTCTTGCCTCCAAAGTTAGCGTCGCCTCTGCTCGGCATAACACATTACCTTTCACTTTTACAACAATAAACAGTACTGCATTAGCAAACAGGCTGCCACGTAAAGTCTGATGCTGCAGAACTGTGATTCATGGCGCCCCGCGAGCGCTAACGGCACATTTGTTTTTCCCCTTTGCTGCTGCTAAAGTTCATTTGCACTCCGCGCCTCTCACTCGTGTCAACATGCCGTTCTAAGGCCAAAGCCGGCGCATACCAAACCTCACAAACTGAATACGTTTACACACAATAAATCCAGACGTACAAGTGGAATAGGCAAGCTGAGAGGCCACAACTCAATGCTTGTTCTATTTGATTTGATTCAATTGAAAGACAAAAATATGTAAAAAAAAAATAAAACAATAAAAAAAAACTATGTTTTTAGATCTAAAAAATTAGTTTGACACCCCTGGTCTAAAAGAAGTAGCTTTCTGCCACTTTTGTCTCGAAAAAGTAGCTCTCCCAGGGAAAAGGTTGGAGATCCCCAATCTACATTGTTTTAACAAAAGAGAATTGTAATGCGCCTCCCTGGGGAGGTGTTCCGGGCACATCCCACCAGGAGGAGACCCCGGGGTAGACCCAGGACACGCTGAAGGGACTGTCTCTCAGCTGGCCAGGGAGCGCCTTGGGGTCCCGCCGGACGAGCTGGAGGAAGTGTGTGTGCATAGGGAATTCTGGACGCCTCTGCTTAGACTGCTGCCCCCGTGACCCGGCCATGGATGAAGCGGAAGAAAATGGATGGATGGATTGTAATGCTGAGGGACCAAACTGACCAGAAAATAAAAGAAATGTTTTGCCTACAGTGGTTCTGCTTGAATCTAAATCTATAAAATATTAATACCCAGTTAACATACACACACGAGTTGTGTGAGAAATGGATCTGTAGAGAGAACATTGTTTGATGACGCGGAGGCGCTGGAGCTGTGTGAAGTCTCATGAAACGTCGATCTCCTCCATCACATATCTACAGTGGTATGCAAAAATGTGGGCACCCCTTAAATTTTTATGATGATGAAGATAAGATACTCCTTTGCTAGCATTTAGCCTAGCTTTAGCCATCTCCTTTGCCACTAACGGAGCCCGTGGGGAGTAGAGCCACAACATCTTTTCCAGCAATTACATTTGCTAAACCTTCCTCTTGCTCCAGCTTCAATTTCTTGATAGAACCAGAACGGATCACAATACTATCGCATTCTTCGCCATTGCCAAATTACAATCAGCGAATTCGACACCTACCTACAACACCTGCCTCCCGTGCTCGCTGACTGGTCGGATGGGATTCAACCGAAGTTACTGCAGACACTGGGACCAGACCCAGACGCTACATGCAGGGAAATGATAATTGACCAGAGTTGACGGATGGCTAAGGCCGGGCTAGGGGTTCACATGCTTTACACTGACACCTCATACACTTAAATACAGTAGACATTAAACAGACCAAAATAGAGACAGGTAAGAGCACCATCAGAGACCTCTAGGGCCATACAAAAACAGGGCATCAAAACAAAGAGCACCCCTCAATCACTTCAGTAAATCTTAAGTACAGCATTTTTGTTGCACATTTCCAACTCTTTTATTGCACATCCCAGAAGAGGGCATTGCAGGTTTTGATGAGTGTATTAGGACCAATTTTGATGATATTGTTGAGCCAAAGGAAGTTGGATTATAGCTATGTTATTTCAAGAGAGTGGCAGGTTTGATGCATTTGGTGGACATGTATAGTTGAATGTCGTCTGCGAACAGAAGAGTGAATAATGGCAGGTTTTGAGACCGAGGGGGAGTGTACATAATGAAGAGCAGGGGTCTGAGTACTGAACCCTGATGGACTCCCTGTCAGTGTGAGTGGAGCATAATGTAGATATAGAAGAATTGGAGCCTGTTAGGTAGAAGGAGAACCGTGATACAGTCCTGCCGTGTTTTTGCCACATCTAAGGATTCACAGGCTTCAATTATCAAGTTAATCAGAAACTTTTTTCTCTGCGAGGAAAAATCTCTGCCGAATCACCCGCATATCACATTTGCAAACAAAGTAAGTTGGTGGTCATTCAAACTGTGTCTAAATGAGTGAGGAAAAACAAATATGGACAAAAACAGTTTCAAATGTTATTTTCTCTTTAAAGAAGTCACACCTAGTCAAACAGCCCCATTGTGGAGTTGGGGGACCTCGGGAGCATGATACTGTTGCTGTTGTTTCACTTTTGGAGGGAAATTAAACTAGTAACTCTGAGGCAATTATATGAATGTGTTTTAGGAAAGGAAAGGCAAATATATTTGTAAAACTCAACTCATACTCAAGGAAACTCGCATTACAAATACAAATCTGAAAGGAAAGACGAAGTGTGAGAGTGGACAGTTATTAACATATAATAAATGTCCACTCTCACACAATGGCTGAGTGGATAGAACTCTCACTTCACAGCAAGACGGCCCTTGGTTCAAATCCCGGAACAGGGCCTTTCTGAGTGGAGTTTGCGTGTTCTCCCCGTGTCTGCCCCGTTTTCCTCCGGGTGCTCAGGTTTCCCCTACCACTATTAAAATGTACAGTAGGTCTGAATGTAACAAGTGAGTGAATGGATGGTGTTGGTTGGGGGTTTTGAAGTGTGTTCGGCGTCTCGAAATGTGCAATGTAAATAAAGATTACTTACTTACTTTATGGACAGTGATCATCCCGCAAATGGACAAATGGCTCATGTGTGTATGTTGTTATTGCATCTCCTGTGTTCTCATATCTGTTGTTGGTGATTCAACAACTTTGTAAAGTCCTCTGAGATGACTGCTGCTGGGATTTTGGGCTACATACAAATGACTTTTATTGAATTATTTATCTATATTCAACCAGGCTTCATTGAATGGGGGTGGGAGGGTTGCATGTTCTCCCCATGTAGATATACAGTGCCTTGCGAAAGTATTCGGCCCCCTTGAACCTTTCAACATTTCGCCACATTTCAGGCTTCAAACATAAAGATATAAAAATTAAAATTTTTGTCAAGAATCAACAACAAGTGGGACACAATCGTGAAGTGGAACGAAATTTATTGGATAATTTAAACTTTTTTAACAAATAAAAAACTGAAAAGTGGGGCGTGCAATATTATTCGGCTCCCTTGCGCTAATACTTTGTAGCGCCACCTTTTGCAGCAATTACAGCTGCAAGTCGCTTGGGGTATGTCTCTATCAGTTTCGAGAGACTGGAATTCTTGCCCATTCTTCCTTGCAAAACAGTTCGAGCTCAGTGAGGTTGGATGGAGAGCGTTTGTGAACAGCAGTCTTCAGGTCTTTCCACAGATTCTCGATTGGATTCAGGTCTGGACTTTGACTTGGCCATTCTAACACCTGGATACGTCTATTTGTGAACCATTCCATTGTAGATTTGGCTTTATGTTTTGGATCATTGTCCTGTTGGAAGATAAATCTCCGTCCCAGTCTCAGGTTGCAGACTCCAACAGGTTTTCTTCCGGAATGGTCCTGTATTTGGCTCCATCCATCTTCCCATCAATTTTAGCCATCTTCCCTGTCCCTGCTGAAGAAAAGCAGGCCCAAACCATGATGCTGCCACCACCATGTTTGACAGTGGGGATGGTGTGATGGGGTGATGAGCTGTGTTGCTTTTACGCCAAACATATCGTTTTGCATTGTGGCCAAAAAGTTTGATTTTGGTTTCATCTGACCAGAGCACCTTCTTCCACATGTTTGGTGTGTCTCCCAGGTGGCTTGTGGAAAACTTTAAACGAGACTTTTTATGGATATCTTTGAGAAATGGCTTTCTTCTTGCCACTCTTCCATAGAGGCCAGATTTGTGCAGTGCACGACTGATTGTTGTCCTATGGACAGACTCTCCCACCTCAGCTGTAGTTATCTGCAGTTCATCCAGAGTGATCATGGGCCTCTTGGCTGCATCTCTGATCAGTCTTCTCCTTGTTTGAGATGAAAGTTCGGAGGGACGGCCGGGTCTTGGTAGATTTGCAGTGGTCTGATACTCCTTCCATTTCAATATAATTGCTTGCACAGTGCTCCTTGAGATGTTTAAAGCTTGGGAAATCTTTTTGTATCCAAATCCGGCTTTAAACTTCTCCACAACAGTATCTCGGACCTGCCTGGTGTGTTCCTTTGTCTTCATGGTTCTCTCTGCGCTTTAAACAGAACCCTGAGACTATCAAAGAGCAGGTGCATTTATACGGAGACTTGATTACACACAGGTGCATTCTATTTATCATCATCAGTCATTTAGGACAACATTGGATCATCATCTTGGTTCTGGAGTGAGTTTGCTGCACTGACGCATGGCGCCGTAAAGATGGCGCCGTGGCAAGAGCTCTGGTGTGTGTCGTCTGGTGCACACTGGGGTAGTCTTGCACAGTTTTTCCAATGTGGTTTTACTGCAAATGGCAAATAAATGAATCTGAATCTGAATCTGAATCTGAAAGTAAAGGGGCCAAATAATATTGCACGCCCCACTTTTCAGTTTTTTATTTGCTAAAAAAGTTTAAATTATCCAATAAATTTTGTTCCACTTCACGAAATCTGTCCCACTTGTTGTTGATTCATGACAAAAAATGTAAATTTTATATCTTTATGTTTGGAGCCTGAAATGTGGCGAAATGTTGAAAGGTTCAAGGGGGCTGAATACTTTTGCAAGGCACTGTAAGGGCCGAATGAAATATGGAGTACGTATAGAGTATAGAGTCAATATGGCACATACAAACTCCACCCGGGAGTCGAACCCAGGACTCTCCTGCTGCAAGCGCGCTAACCACTCTGCCACCGTGCCTCCCATACTGTCATAGGGGGTTCTCGAGGGCTCCTTCTATTCTAGTCACGGGCCCTGGGGTAAAACACTTTTGACATGACTGCCAAGTATTTGAGAGCATCTGGCCTAATGAATACTGCACTATTTTGAGAGTTGGGGCAAATTATAGACAGCAGATAGACGAGTGGAGAGAACCTGCAACCACCTCAGCCAACAAAAATTACAACTAGAAAAAAGACTTGAACACTAAACATTGAGTCACTTAGTTTCTCCAAACTTTAGGGCAAAAACCCAGACGGTGATTATCAAAAAACATCATTTATGTGTAGTCAAACCGTGTGCTTCTGGTAGTTTCATGCAAATGTCCGTCTGCTGCCTGTAGTGCTGCCGTAGCGCAGTCTGTGTTGTATTTAATGGCCTCCTCTGTGACTGTACGCGGTTATTAAGACAATATTGGATGAAGATGAAAGGAACAATGACCTACAGAACAGAATGGGAGAGATAATGTCCCTTTCATGTGCAAACCAGTGAAGATTATGGGCAATTACTGTATATAATAATGAGAGATGGGACACTGCTTTATAAACACATGTGTTTTTACTATTAACAAAGAGGCTACATTACACTTCTGTCATTACAACTGTGCGAGTGCTGTGTGGAGTGACCAGAACCAGGAAGTACGAGCACATTAGTCCAGTTCTCAGGTCTTTGCACTGGCTTCCTGTGGCTCAGAGAATAGACTTTTAGGGGTTCAACAAAGTGGGATCAAAAAAGTATCTAACTAACTAACTAGGGGACTATCTATCATGTTTTTTAAGTACTTTGATTTACTATACAAATACTAAATATTATTAGATACTGACTTGAGCGCCTTGACTTGACCATTTTTCAGTTGGTTTAATCTCCCTGCTTTTCGCTGAAACATAAAACCTCTTCTTCTTTCTTTTTTCTCTTTTTCTGTGGAGTGATTGATGAGACAAAGTGGCATCAGACGACACCGCAGTAGTCAGTCTGATCTATGTGCGGCTCACAGCTTAAACAAACGCATTTCAGAAAGAGATAAATCTATCACGGTGACCTCACACATGGGAACGGACTCCACCCAGAAGCACCACACTCACAGCAGGAGGCCACACTCACCACCACAGGAGACGCAAAAACGCCACTAAATATGGAAATGATAACAACATTTGCATATTTAAATCGCTTCTCACCCTCCTGTTGGTTGCAAAGTCAAACTAATTATATCATGTAAATTAGCAGGTACGTTGTCACTATCTGGTTTGGGTAATTTTGGATTTTTCCTCCAACTCCATTTCAGGCACGTTTGTCACTTCATTATTTTACTTTAAAACAATTGTGTTTCCACTAAACCCTTACAGAGAATTTACAGATGGTCGAAGTTTAAAAAGTATTCATGTGCCATGTGAGTTTTGAAAAAGTACACAAATCAGACCACGACATTGCATACTTATAAGAGTCTGAGAGCTGATTGGCTGAGTCAAGGTGGTCCTCTCTATTTCACTTTTCTGAAAAAAGCTGATCTAAAATATGGAACAGAGTCCGAAATACATGAAAACTCGCAGTAGAACCAACTGTTTTGGGAGCCATTGGTCCATAGGAAGCGGATTGACCATTGTTCAGAAATAGATGAATA
The DNA here is from genome assembly GCA_964034765.1 of Knipowitschia caucasica. Taxonomy (NCBI): domain Eukaryota; kingdom Metazoa; phylum Chordata; class Actinopteri; order Gobiiformes; family Gobiidae; genus Knipowitschia; species Knipowitschia caucasica. Next base: position 17,340,822 of record OZ035828.1, on the reverse strand, counting down.
TTAAAGCTGTATTACCTGACTTTATTTTTGCATTCATTACGAAAATTCAATCCATATCCATGCAGTGCATTGGGATATACTGTACGTCCTGTGAAGAAAAAGTAGCGCAGATTTGTGCTGGCGTGTCATTTTATTTTAAGGAAGAGAATGTGTTTCTGGTCCAGATTGTGAACAAGCACAGCGGACCTTCTTGAGAAAAGCCACAGGTCTCTTGTTAGCACAGACAGCTGAGGTAAACAAGCGGCAGAGGCTAACCTGAAACTTCCCGTGTCTTCGTTACCAGTTTCTGCTTACACAGCGAAACATCCATCCAAAAGAAAGTCTCGTTCCTCCGCGCTTCCCGGTTCTATCATTCTATGGTCACGCCATCCACGTTCAAATGTGAGATCCATATTGTGAGACGTGAGCTTCGTTTACATTTAGCATGTGAGCACAGGCTGAGGGGGGGGAGTGGGGGTCGAAAGCTCCGTGGGTGCGGCAGTAGCGGCGCCAGGTTTGCAATTATGGGTAGGCCTGCAGATTAGTAAGTAGGCCTACTTCGCTTGCAAACTATAAGGGGTAGTTGAATTGGGGTTTCAAAGAATATGGTTCAAACGCAAGCACGCACACATACACACACACACGCACACCTGGAGTTTACCGCATTAGTGCGTGGCAAGCCTGCATGGCGTGACTGCGCTCTCCTCTTCTGTGACCTACGGGGCCGGGCCTCTGGCTCTTCTACCTCACTAAGTTCACGCTGAACTTTCTTAAAACTAAAATTAAAAAGGATATTCTGTTGTAAATGTTTTGAGAGCATTGTCAATCTTTAAGACGAGGAATAGCTTCGCGCACACGGTTTTGCACTGTTTGACATGATCATGCAGCTTATTGGACATCAGCCAATAAACGGAACTATATTTCGAAGCAACGTAGGAACGTGATGACGCTCAGGGGGTTACATTTTCTAAAAACATTAGAACGCAATATTTAGGCGATAATTTGTGTATAATAATAACAATACTTAAATTATGACTTATAAATAAAAAACGCTTATGAGGCGAAGAACAAATTTGAGTGGGTCAAGAAAAAAGGTGGTAGGCACCGACCTACCCAGGCCTATCCATGGCGCCGCAGCTGGGGTGCGGGGAGGGCGAGCAAAAAGAGCGAGCCCAGCGCTCACATTCGAAAATTTCTCAAAGTCAGTTAGTGCAGTTTTAATAAAAGTGAGAAGCCGCAGGGAGGCCATGTTGAGAGAGGGATGTGGATCCAAAACTGAGGATGTGGATCCAGGACTGAAGTTGCGTCCATGATCTACAAACCTAACAACAAGTTCAAATCCAATACAAACTATAAAAGTGAGGCTCAAACCAGGTGTCTAACCTGTTGAATCACATTAATGAAAACAAAACTGCTGATTTTGTGTTTTGACTTCACATGCAGCTTCCCAGTTTAAATCATTAGTAGGACTGAACACCGGTTTGCTGCAGCCGCGTTGTTTTTTTCAACATAAAAAGCCGAAAAGCAGCTCTAAACATGAAGCCGAGTCAGCGTGTGAAGTGGAGGCCCCCGTGGACTGTAGCACAAAGGAAAATACATTCACTGAACGAAGGCTCTGTGATTTCGTATTCTTTGTGGAGATTCTTTTGAAGAGATCATCGCCATCTAATCCTTGTTTTCAGAGCAATAGTCATTAAAAACTAAACCTGAATCCAGGGAAACAAACGCAAATTCGCTGCAACGTTAGCAGAGATAATGTGCATCTCCTTTTGATTTTCTTATTCACATTTTTGGTATAGAGTTGTTATTCACTTCTTATCCCATCTTATCTTGTGTTGTAAGCCCCTACTGTTCTGTAACTTGTGACGCAACACTGAAATTTCCCCAGTATAACCCATATCATAATAATGCGCTAATATATAAAGCGCTTCACATGTCATTGTCCTTTTACCCCATACACAGTGCTGATAAACTACCATGATAGCCACAGCTGCCCTGGGGCACACTCACCGAAGCGAGGCAACCAGTATGTGCCATCGGCCCCTCCCACCACCAGCAACCATTCACACACACACCAGACTCATTTAAGGCAACGTGGGTGAAGTGACTTGCCTACGGACACAACAACAGTTTGGCATTTTACAGCCGCAGTCGCCCCACTATGGCACTTTCTGTTCCCCGAAGTCTCCCATTACTGTACTAACCAGGCCCTGCCGTGCTTAGCTTCAGAGATCTGACGGGACCTAGCTTTGGCATGCAAGTGTGGCAAATAAATACACATAATTGAATGCCATCTCTTGGTTTAAGTTTCCACTGTGTCCAACAATGCCAATCACAAATGATCTGTGCAGTTTTTGAAACCTGGATCAAAAGCAATATTCCGTTGGCCGCTTGACTGATGTATCTTTTCTGTCATCTGGCTCCACGCTTTCTCTCGTGTTTTGTTCAACGCAATCTGTCTTTTTAATCAGGTTGAAGCTGAAGCAATAAATAATTTGCCTGTGGGTGATTCAAGATTGATATTTCACATGTGATTCCTCATTAAGCTGCCAACAGAAGAGTGGATGGACAAATAGATAGAGACAAAGATGGATAGATGGATAGAAAAGGTGGCTGTGGCTGAGTGGATAGCACTCTCACTCCTCAGCAAGGAGGTCCTGGGTTTGAATCCTGATTAGCACAGGACCTTTCTAAGTGGAGTTTACATGTTCTCCCCGTGCCTACCTAGGTTTCCTCAAGGTGCTTCGGTTTCCCCTACCACTAAAAACAGGTACAATAGGTATGAATGTAATGGATGGTGTTGGTTGGAGGCTTTGATGCGTCTCCCGTCCGTCATCCCTGTGTGTGAAGGGAAACATATCTGATTTCTGAACAGCTTTGGTCTGTAAATGTGCTATATGAATAAACATGACTTACTCACTTACTAAAGTCTCCAAAACCCAAACCCAAATACCTAATATAATAAGAGACCAGAATGTAGTAATCTCACCATCATGTACATACAACCCTGGATCAGAGAATAGTCTGTAAAGAAGCTCTTGCTGTGTTGTCTCTTCATGGCATCGCACCAAAGTAAATCTGTGACATGTTAGTGCCATATGAACCAACTTGGACTCTGAGGAGCACAGGGACTGGACTCCTGCTGGGACTCTGAGGAGCACAGGGACTGGCCTCCTGCTGGGACTCTGAGGAGCACAGGGACTGGCCTCCTGCTGGGACTCTGAGGGAGCACAGGGACTGGCCTCCTGCTGGGACTCTGAGGAGCACAGGGACTGGCCTCCTGCTGGGACTCTGAGGAGCACAGGGACTGGACTCCTGCTGGGACTCTGAGGAGCACAGGGACTGGCCTCCTGCTGGGACTCTGAGGAGCACAGGGACTGGCCTCCTGCTGGGACTCTGATGAGCACAGGGACTGGCCTCCTGCTGGTGCCCAGAGTCAGGACTAAACATGGGGAGGCAGCGTTTCAGATTTATGCAGCTAAATGCAGGTTGAAGACAGTTCTGTTGCCTGTGCGTACAACCGAGGGATCTTTATTCTTCTTAATGTACTGTGATTAATTAATTATCTATATCCCATGTGTTATTTTAGTGTTTGTTTTTAATGCCCCGTGTGCTTTTAATGTTTATAATTAATGTGATGATTTAAGCCTTATGTGTTACGGGCAGTGAAGCATTTTGTTTTACCTTGTGTAAGAAAAGCCTTCTTCAAATAAAGGTTTCATTTCATTTCATTTTTTCATGATTTGATCTGAATGATTTTTGACCAGCTTATCCAATCAGAGAACAGTATGCGGTTCTTATTTAGTTTGCCAGTTTGTAATGATAAATTAAGCTTTTGTTTGGAAAAAAATTGCACCATCCATTCATCCATCCATTTTCTTCCGCTTCATCCGTTGCCGGGTCAGAGACGCCAAGACTTCCCTATCCACACACACTTCCTCCAGTTCGTCAGGGGCGACCCCAAGGCGTTCCCAGGCCAGCTGAGAGACATAGTCCCTGCAGCGTGTCCTGGGTCTTCCCCGGGGCCTCCTCCCGGTGGTGACGTGGCCGGAACACCACCCCAGGGAGGCGTGCAGCCACCTCAACTGTCCTCTTGATGTGGAGAAGCAGCGGCTCTACTCCGAGCTCCTCCTGTGTGACTGAGCTCCTCACCCTATCTCTAAGGGAGCGCCCAGCCACTCTGCGGAGGAAGCTCATTTCGACCGCTTGTATCCGCGATCTTGTTCTTTCGGTCATTACCCAAAGCTCATGACCATAGGTGAGGGAGGGAACGAAGATTGACCGGTAAATTGAGAGCTTTGCCTTTCGGTTCAGAAGGATGGAGCACGACATAAGTTTGTGCTGTTTCTGGCTAAACCCAGCAGGTGAAGTGCATCAGTAATCAGTGCTTAGTAAATCAACAAAAGTGCGACTCTGAGGAGTCAAAACTAAATATGAAGAGGCAGTGTTTAAGATTTATCCAGTTATACTCTCGAACAATCTTCCTGAAAATGAGACGGGTTTCACCTGTGACACCGATCAAATCCAAGTTAAAAACTGCTGTTTTACTGTAGCTGTGCATACAACTGAAGGATTGTATATTCACCCTCACTTTAAGTTGCCTTGTGTATGAACTCTGCTATACAAAAAATCTTACCTTGCCATTTTCAATTATATTGATTTTGTTAGACCACAGAGATACTGTCCATTTAATATGATATAGTTCTGTATCATTTCAAAAACCATAAAAAGGCTGTAGTATTTTTTTGTAAGATATTGTGGCCAGTGGATATAATTTGGTTTAAAAAAAAAAAACAGGTAATGAATGATCTGATTCAGGCTGTAATGGTCAAAACCTCATCAATTAAATTATATTTTGGACATCAATTATTTACAACACAGCAAACCACAGCACATACAGTAACTGCTTTAGCTAACTACATGGGTGCCAGTGTCTTTCAGCCCCAATGAAATATATGTTCACAAACTTTTGGCCTATAAGCAGTTTATGCAAATATCAAAGCTCCAGCCGTCAAAATTATCACACAAAACGATGAAAAGCCATGGACCAACATAAACATAGCCAGCTTTGTTTCATCCATTTAAATCTTGCCATTACATTGATCCCTCCACTATGAGATCAATCAAGTTTATCTTATCTTATTTAGATTGCCAAATCATTGCATATATGTGTATTGTAAAGATATGTTGTAGATCAGGTATGTCAAACTCAGGCTTGTGGGCCAAATCCGGCCGGCAAAACAATTGTTTGTGGCCCTTAACATAATCTTTATAGATCAGCTTTGACGGTGACGGCGACCACGGCATGTTATACATCACCTATTTTCTCAGATAAATGGCCGCATTTAATTGATTCTTAAATTTGAACCCAACACATTGTAAATTTCTCCTGTGTGAGATCAATAAAGTATATCTTATCTTGTCATCAGAAGTATATACAATTATAATATGTTTAACTTTATATTTGATCCAGTTTTGGTTCAATCCAAATAATAAACACATTTCATGACAAACGCTTGTTATACCTTTTATATGTATAAATCAATTCTAATGTATTCTTTTGGCTCTGACCATCTCCTCTTTTTTAGTTGCTCGGCCCCCGACCAAAGTGAGTTTGACACCCCTGTTGTAGATGATAGATTCGTCCTTACCCGAGAGGTTTCTCCAGACGGCTGGCCGGAGATCCCACGATTTCCCCCAGAGTGCAGAACATCTGTCCCAGAAAGTCCTGCAGAGACGACAGAGACCCTTAGGGGAAGAGCCACGACCAGAGAACGACCTCACATCTGCTTTATGCTAATGAAGCAAACATTCAATACCACGTTCCTTCAAAAGCAGTCATTTTTGTGGAGACATGCACTTTTTTACTACCATACAACCACAACTACTACTCTTATCATTAAACTCTAACATTATACAACACTATTTGGATGTTTACTGGTGATATATGAAACCATACATTTAATATAAAGGGTAGGAATTTGGTGAATTGGTGGGGAAAAAATGGTTTTACCGCTGAAAGATATAGGAAACAAACATGAATGAGTGAACAAGGTCAGTTTCAAAAGCATACAAGTTCGTATTTGCTTGCATTAGTCAAGATGAATCCTGATTTGAGTTGTTTGACTGTCGTAAAAACTAGTTATATGCCATAGCACGGTACCATAGTTTCACTTTCAAAACATAGACCATATATTAGGAGTGGACTGAACGAGTGCTAGCATTGCCATTGTGCTTCTTTATTATGCAAAAGTCAGATTTTATGATTAATTCTTGCTTCTTTATTATGCTAGTGTTAGAGATTTTATTTTGTTTCAGCATAAAGCTATTGTCTTTTGCTGTGTGCTCCTCATTCCTACTGTTATAACTGGTGATGCAATACTGAAGTCGATTTGAACATAAGCTAGCTGGTGGTCACTTTTTGAATGCAAGTAAAAAAGTGCCAGAGCGTGTTAGAGCAAAACTTTGTCCACTTCCTGTTGGGAAGTGCTGTTAGCTGTTTTTAACACTTGAACTCCCGTGTTTCGTGTAATTACTCATATTATGTGCGTTCTTGGTCTTCATAACTTTGTGACATTTCAAGTTTCTCTATGTAGTTTACTTCTATAAAAAAAATTTGTAATTTAAATTATCTTTTACTTTTGAAACGCGAGGAGTTCTTCATTTAACTCATTTTCCACCAGGGATGTACTAGTTTCCATAGCAACACAACATTTACTGTCAGAGTTATCGGCATCCTTTTTTAGCACAAATTAAAAGTGAGTAAAGGTATAACACCTTATAAATTACTTTATTTTAATGAATCTGGTGAAAAACTAAACGTTCTTCGGGGGAATTTCTCAAAATTCCAATTCCAATGAAATTCCAATTTCATTGGTTTGAATGGGAGCAGTCAAAACGACGGCTCCGGGAGTTCTAGTAGTCTCATAATTCATAATGCATGCCATTTATGTTCTCTTACACCCAAGAAGCCACCTCTGGGCTGATTTGAACATAAGCTAGCTGGAGCCAGTTTCTATAAATGTGCCTTTGTTTTCCGACTGCGTTAGCTTTGCGCCATATCAGGGGCAGATGTGTTGCTAACATGTTTGCTAAGGCAATCCAGAGCCCGAGTGAGTAGGAGCACAACTTTGTCTATGAGCACTTCCCTAATGGCCATAATGGAGTGAATGGGTTAGCATTGTCCAGATATATGCAGTCTATGATCTGGAGCTAAATGACAATGGAGGCCGCACGTCAGCAACCAAAGAGCCAATCAGGAGCGGCGTCAGTCTGTGCCTCGTTTGCTAACTGAGGCCAAATTTGATGTCAGAAGGCACCGGCTTGGCAAAATGTAATTAAGACAGTCAAAATACTCAAAACAATATTTAAAAATTATTCTTCAACCCTTTTTTTCCAGCGCAGATGCAAATACATACAGGAACAGAGATAATTGTACAAAAGGAATCTTATAGGATGCATGCGTGATATTGGTTAGGGAACGACCGATACCAATGCCGATTTTTATTTCCTCACATTTCATGAAAAAAACTCGTTGATGTTAGATCAGCCCCATACACTGACAGTGAAACTTACAACTAAAGAGAGCTATATCAAGACTTTATTTGTTAAAATGTTGATAATTAGCCACAACTGTAAAAACCCGGAATAAGAAAAAATATGTATTTTAAAAATGGACAGTAATCATCAACATTATGACAAACAAAGACAAATGTCACTTTGTAAGGAGTCTGTATCTAATTACTAGTTTCCATACTTTCTGGACTATTAGCTTACTCTTATTATGAATTACTGATTAAGTCCATAAACTCAGGGCTCAAAGAACTGGAGAAAGTAGCAGCGTATAGTCCAGAATTTACAGTATATATTGTAAGTAAAATCCATCTATGAAACAGCATAGAACATATATATATATAAAACATGAATAATCCTTCTCATTGTGATCTTGTGTTTAACCCTTTAATGTTCACTCCTTGAAGAAAGCAATGTAATTATTTTCTTTTTTTGAATTTCTAAGACGTATGAGCACTAAAAATACAAATTGTTTTGTGTGTGTGTGAGTGTATTTTCTTAACCCATAGTTGTTTTGATTATTATTAAAAGCTTTTCCCAAATGGTTGAGATGCAGTTTGATGGTAAAAATACCAAGTAATAGAGATGCTCCATTGAGGTAGATTTCCGTTAGCTTCAAGTAGATAGAGTGACTCAAAGAGTGATCCACAAAATAGTTGAGCGAATCATTAAAGGGTCAAGATGAGTGTGGGCTGTAACATCCAATGAGAAATAATAATAATTTCACGGCAAAGCGATACATCGGTCGATCCATAACTTAAGACAGACTTTCATGTGGTGAGTGTTGGTCCATGTGCAGCAGAGGAAAAAGGAGAGCTCCATTTCCTCACCTGGGCAGCTGCCTTTGTGGGCTGCGGGAATGTGTAACAGTGAATGGTAAATTAGAGCGTTTATACTCTCAAAGCAATTTCTATGTCACTGACGTCTCTGTTTTTGTTAGAATGGGTGAGTTTGCAAAGAGCCTGAACAAGTCTGTATTCTAATGCTTTACATCAATCAACCAAGATGTTTGACACCAGTGCAGTGGGAGTGCGTGGATGATTTTAACTTTGAAAGCCAAAGAAGAGCAAAGATACCAGTGTGAAATGGTAAGAGCTTGATTCTGAATAAGTTAATTTATTTTACTCAAGTGGGATTGGGTGAGAGAGAGACAGTCTTAAGGTCTCTCTGTTTTTCTCTTATCGGTTTTCTGATTTGTGGTTCTATGCATTATAAATATTATCAGTGATAATTGAATCTGTAATGATATGTGCTGGGATCAAGGCCATACTTTCTCAGCATTCTGTTCTGGCACATGGATCTGGCCAGCTTAAATATCTGTTTTGAAATGTTCTGTCTTTCAATGTCCAGGTCTACAAAGGAAACATTTGTTGTTAATACATCATGGATATTGATAGTGTGGTGTGTGTGTGACCACCATGTTTTAAGCATTTTTTTTTGCGCAATGTTTGAAATGTCCCCACTAATCTGTTCCATGATGGAGACCATGGCTGCAACTGAAAAAATACCTCCTTCCTTATTGCTCATGGTTGACCTTCTGTGGAGCAGGTAGAAGATAGGAACCGTAAGCAAAGAAGTCCAGCAGCACGTGCCCTGACTTTGGCTACAGTTCGAGTTGATACGTCACATTGTGAGTGATGCAGTCAGCCGGAACAACAGGTCGTCTCGCTCATTTTTGTAGATCTGCAGAGATTCCATGGGCGTTTCTTTTGAGGGCGATGTGTGCGACAGAATGCATTGTAAGTAACGTACAATATTGCTTCAATATTATTATATCCATATATATGTACTGTATATGTATCTATATATAGTGCAAAGTAATACATACCTGTATAGGGCAAGATAAGTAGATAGTAGTAGATTGTGGGGTGCTCTCTGTTTTGTTCCTGTTATCTACTGTTTTTCTATGGTCCTGGAGGTCTCCGTGTCTATTTGGGTCTGTTTCATGTTTATTGCCTACTGTGGTGTGTGCAAATATAAGTGGTGTAAAGCATGTGAATCTCCTCCCAAGATACATTTCTCCTATGGGAGACAATAAAGGAATGTGTTATCTTATCTAAAAGAAGCCTGGAGGTTCTTTTCTTTTCTGTTCCTAGATGTTATTGCCCATTTCAGATCCTCCATTTCATAAACCCTGAACACAGGCTTCTGGGTCAGCGTTCCTTGAGACATTTAAGGTATTTGGATGAAGTGTAGGTTGGTTGAAACTCAGGGCCAGGGTCGCAGAGAACATTCATATTTTTAAAATCAGGCTCAAGGCGCACCTTTTTAGATTAGCTTTTGATTAGTATTTATTATTTATTATTCCGTTTTAGTACATTTAATTATGTTTTTAGAGTTTAGGGTTTTTATTTAATTTATATTATCTACCCATTTTCTATTGTTATTATTAATATTAGGCAGCTGCCATTTTCTTTTTAGAGTTTTCTTTCTATGTTTAACTTTCTATTGTACTGTTTTAGTATCCCCAGTGTTTCCTCTGGAGGAGCCCTCTGCACCGGGAGCTGGGGTCTGCTGTGGCTGCGAGGGTCTGGCTCTTGGATCTAGTGGGGGTTTGGGGCCTCCTCTCTCCTCTGGGTCCTATGAGGGTCTGGGTCCTATGAGGGTCTGACTCCTGGACCTGGTGGGGTCTGGGGCCTCCTCTCTCCTCTGGGTCCTGTGTCGTTCCCTGTGGCTGCAGCCGGCTCTCTGCTCCTGGTGCAGATGGCTCCTTGGATGGTGCTTCTTCAGCCGGTTACATCTGCACCCAGGCCCATTTTTTTTTATTGTTTTACCTATTGTACCTGATGTGACTTTATATATGTGTGCGTGTGCGTGTGCGTGTGCGTGTGCGTGCGCGTGCGTGTGCGTGTGCGTGTGCGCGTGCGCGTGCGCGCGTGCGCGTGTTTGTGTGCGTGTGCGTGTGCGTGTGCGTGTGTGTGTGTGTGTGTGTGTGTGTGCGTGTGCGTGTGTGTGCGTGTGCGTCTATTTGTGTGTGTACACGCATGTGGGTGTGTATATAATAATAAATGTGGTTTTTGGGGGGGATCTGTGGGGAAGTGGGGTTTAGGGCTGGGCATATTGGATTGTCTTTAACTAAAGTGTAAAGCACTTTGGGTTGCATTTTTGTATGAAAAGCACTTTATAAATACAATTTGATTGATTGATTGATTGATTGAAACGCCTCTCACTTAAGCCAAAAAAAAGGCTTCTAATCTTAATCTGAGTGCCTCAGACATTTCCATCCTGGTATGTTTACATAAAAGCTCTTCTTTGGATTTCAATTAAGATGCTCTTTTTATAACCTGTAAAACACAATTTTGCAGAACAAAATAACACATACAGTTTTGAAAAGGGGGCGAAACTCTTTGTACACGTACTCACGGTTATGACTTTAAAAAAGACCATTTGGCATAATGCCTTAAGCAGTCCAAATAAACAGCGTTAGATCATCCCATTCGTCAGCTACAGCACATGTTACAAATAAAGAAAGAAAAACGGCACAAAAGAAGCTTCAGAAATGAGCACGCTTCAAATGCTGTAACAAACGCAGCCTAAGAAACCTGGGAAATGTGTACGGTTGAACTCCAACACCACCTCTGCGAAATGTGTGAATTGTAACCAGTTTTAATGAGCGAAACAGAGAAAACAGCTCTCCAACTGCTCTCTGTAGTTATCAGTGTCTCCGTTATTGTTTTTATAATAGATTGCAAACATTTCTATAGGTGCACATTCAGACAACACGCATGGCGGATATTGTGAGGTAATCTTGGTGTAATTGACTCCCTCAGGCGCTTTGATTGGAAAAGTGGAATACGAATAATGCGTCTTTTTAGTCCGCTTTTCTATGCAAATTGGAAGAAGAACGCGGTAAAGCAAATGCAATAAATATTTGGCCTGCAGCGTTTTCAATAAGATGTATATCTCCTGTGAAAAGCATCATTTATCTTGAGGTTTGCTGTATTTCAAAGAGCCAATCCCAGAGCGACCTCTTTCCACTGGCAGAGTTGGGTAAAGAGCAGTGGCATTAAACTCATTTTGATCAGGGGCCAATTCAAAAAAACATAATAGCTGGTTGGGGCCAAAAGATTTTTTCTTCTCATTGTTTTCATCTTTTGACAAATTTTATTATTATTTTAAAGAATATTATTTTCTATAATGTTTGAATAGAACCAGAACTGGGCCAAATATTAAAAATAGATTTATTGTAAGATTGATATCTAAATACAAAACATAACAATTAAGAAACTATAACTTCTAATTACATTTTAAAACATATTCAAATGGTTGTTTTCCTGAGATAATAGGCTTTAAAATGAAGTATAACATGTAATGGTAGAATATCAACATCAATGCTGCAAGTTACTGTGATAATGATAATTAAAAACCGTTACAGGGGCCACAAAAAATGGTCTTGCAGGCCGGATTTTTCCCACGGGCCTGAGTTGGACATGCCTGGTAAAGAGCCAAGTGCACAGGTGGAGACATGGATGACCTTGTTGCCAGATGTCTGGACTCACAGATTCAAATGGCCCTAGGAATGTCAGTCTTCTCCTTTTTTATGACAGTGGAAATGGCAGTGAGACAACCGTAATTTACACTTGACTGCCGTACATGCTGTTATAGATTTTACAGCCACTCATCCTCTTTTCTCAACAGGGCAATTACATTATATGACTTATAAAGAATCTATTCAGTCGTTATAACTGCAGCAAAAGCATGTTCACAAGGCAATTATATCTTACTTGTCTTTCATAAGAACAAAATGATCCAACCTATTTTATCTACACTGAAAAAAGCAAAACATTGCTGTGTTTCTTTTGATGTTTTTTTTTTCATCCTAATAGCCTAAACATATTAAATTGTTAAGTAAAATTAAATTTTGTAAATATGATGTCTCCTTCAATCTATTTTTGTAGATCGATACAATATAAAAGTTAAAAATAAAAATAAGATTCAAATTATACATTCGATCAAATTACTTTTATCAATCGAGCACAATTCGCGCATACACATGAAATCTGAGAGAAAGTTCTGGAAGAAGAAGACAGAACTTGAGTGGACGGTTGAGGAGACTGATTTGCTGTTAAAAAGTTGATGTCTGTAATCTTGAAAGTGTGTTTCATAAATTTAATAAATACTGAAAAGAACGTTTGGTCTGAGTGACTTTTTAGGGAAAAAATATTGAGAGAATCTAAAATTACTAGATTACACTGTAATATGAATCAGACCAAACTTTGATGTAAATTATTTTAAGTAATTCCTATATACTTAATTTTCCACTATTTTATATTTTTGGTTGACAAATAAGTGCTGTATAATATTTCCATAGCTCCCTGTACAATACTGATTTTCTTGCTTTAAGTGAAAATACTTTATATATTTATTTTGTAAGCCTGGTGGTCCATTAATGACAGAACAAATATTTTGTGTTGATTGAAAACAAAATGTGGCAAAGCAGTGACGCTACCCAGACTCCATTACAGAGAAAAATATACTGTAAACTTCTTAAAAATTCTCAATTGGAGCATTCATTTTAAGAGTGAATAAGAAGTAAGTCCTAAAGCAAAATACTTGAGCAACATTTTGAATAAAATAATTTAGTCAAATAAGTAATTGAATGTATTTTTACCGTGATCGACAGGGCCAAACCAAAGCATGCGTATACTCCCTGGGTTCCCTAGATAACAATCAGATGCTGTTAAATGGTCACTATGCTTCTTTGAAACTCAGCTCTAATAGAGTTGCAAGCATTATTACTTCTCAGCATGAGAGTAGTAAGTTCAGGACCTTACTATATGCTGATTATAATATCAACAAACTTCCTCCAGGTGTATGATAAAAATACACTTTGATTACTTTCAACAAATACATATTTCATATTGAATAAAACTAAATTGAGATCAACTCTGTAAAAACCCTTTTTTTACACTCAAGCCAATTTAGTTTTCTTATTTACACCAAATTCAGAAAATAGTTTGTATGAAATGCATGCATTTTTCTTATATTTGAGCCAATGTAAAATATTGACTTACACCAAATTAAGAAAATGCAGAAATTTAGATTGAACTGAATGCTTTCTGAACCTCAGGTCAATGTCTAATCTTTAATGTGAATGTTTACTCTAATTTTATTAAGTTGATCCAATGTTTCATTTATTACAGTGTATGTCTTAGCTCTTGCTTCTTCATTGTGCGGAAGATTTTAGACTCGCTTCTTTATTAGACTAAAGCTAGAGATTGTATCATAGTACAGAGTTTTGCTCTGCCTTTTTTATTCCTACTGTTCCGTAACTGGTGATGCAACACTGAAATTTCCCCACTGTGGGACAAATGAAGGATCTCTGAATCTAAAACAGGGGTGTTCAAATGCTTCCAGAAATGGTCGTTTTTTCCAGCCAAGCAGGAGCACACCGCGACCTCCAGCCATTTCCTCTCTGGTGTGCTTATGCTCTGTTGGAATGAAAACCTGCAGTCACACCAGCCCATTGAGGAAAAGTTTCTCAGCTCTGCTTTAAAGCAATTGAAAAATATAAAGTAATCTGTAGTGTTGGCCTCTGAAGACACATGAACTGTAATTATACCTGGAAACATTGGGATCTGCACAGAGTAAGATCAAAGCCCAAAGTCCACCTGTATGTCCTTTGGTAATATTATCCTATACTTGCAATGATGTCTCTTCCTGCTCCACCCAGAGGCTACTCAACCTCTGCTGCTCTGACCCGTCCTGCACCACCCAGAGGCTACTTAACATAACATCAGCAGCTTTTTACCATCTAAAAAACATTGCCATCATCAAAACATAGTGTCTAAAGCAGACTTGGAGATTCTTATCCATGCATTTGTCTCCAGTAGGTTAGACTACTGCAATGGCCTGCTCACAGGTCTGTCCAAACAGGCTGTAAAACAGCTGCAGTACATTCAAAATGCAGCAGCTCGAGTCCTGACTAGAACCAGGAAGTACGACCACATTAGTCCAGTTCTCAGGTCTCTGCACTGGCTTCCTGTGGCTCAGAGAATAGACTTTAAAACAGCTTTGCTTGTGTACAAGTCTCTCCATGGCCCTGCACCAAAATATATTAGTGACATGTTAGTCCCATATGAACCAGCCCGGACTCTGAGGAGCACAGGGACTGGACTCCTGTTAGTGCCCAGAGTCAGAACTAAACATGGGGAGGCTGCTTTTCAGATTCATGCTGCTAAAATCTGGAACAATCTTCCTGAAGATGTGAGACAGGCCTCCTCTCTGACAATGTTTAAAACCAGGTTAAAGACAGTTCTGTTTAACTGTGCATACAACTGAGGGATTTTATATTTTTATCTTTCTTTTTAATGTTCTGTGATTATTTATGATTTTAATGCTTTGTTTTGTTCAGCACTTTGAATTGCCTTGTGTATGAATTGTGCTATATAAATAAATTTGCCTTGCCTTACTTAACCTATGCTGCTCTGACCCGTCCTGCTCCACCCAGAGGCTACTCAATATGGGCTGCTGCAACCTGTCCTGCTCCACCTAGAGGCTACTCCACCTGTGCTGCTGTGACCTAAAGGGCTGTTGCTGATTATTACTATTATTATGTTCTTAGAATGATCAATTTTGTTTTCATTTTTTTCTGCTACTGGACACCTGAATTTCTCCTTCGGGGATCAATAAAGTATCTATCTATCTATCTATCTCTGATGCACTACTGGTTAGATGCTTAACTGCATTCCGTTGCATTGTTCTGACTTTGTAATGACAATAAAACTGAATCTAATCTAATCTAATCTAAAAAGTTTATTCTGTAGCCACAGGGGTCAGCATCCCCTTTCAGGTAGCTCCCCAAAGGATTTAAAAATGTTCCTTGTAAACTACTAACTTGTAAAGTATCTGTGTTGATATGTATGATGACTGTTGATAGTACTGTAACTGTACTGTAAATTTGTATTGGACCTTAGTACCAGTATTTTGCTATTTCTCCATTTGCAGCTAATTATGAATTATATGGTACATTGCCACTGTAACTACGTTGGTAATGTGCATTTTATATTGAACGGATGTAAGTTTTATGATTGTATTGTCAAGGTCTTCAGACTACAGGTGCTAAATCTTGTGCAGCCATCTGTTTAATGTAACTGCACATTGTCCTTGATAAATTAAACTTTACACTTTAAACTTGAGTGACAGTACCCAATCTCAGGCTCACTCTCACCAATCTGTTTTCTCAGGACCAGGAGTCGCTTTCTGCCATTTCCATCTATAGAAAGAATCTCTCCAGGTGAAAATGGTTGGAGACCATGCTGAAGAATGACCGACTGTTGCCACTGTTCCTCTTTCAAGGAATATTCAGGGAAAATTGGATTTTGAGAGCTGGAAAAAGCAAAACCACTCCATTCCAGTAGGTTCATATGAGGCTCTTCTTCGGTTTTTCATGTTCATTCAGAAGAATTCTGTGTAAAATCACCATTAACCCTTTAAAGGAGCAGACATTCTATGAGCTCCCACAGACACTCGTTTCTCAACATTTATTCAGATTCAGATTCATTTATTTGCCATTTGCAGTAAAACCACATAGGAAAAACTGTGCAAGACTACCCCAGTGTGCACCAGACGACACACACCAGAGCTCTTGCCACAGCGCCATATTTACGGCGCCATGCGACAAACAGTAGAATAAACAGCAGAGAGCAATAACATACAGTTTCACAGACAATTGGATAGACACATTGTGTCATTATTATCATTATCTTATACTGATTTCTGTTATTGTTATTGTATGTTATCTCATACTGATATACTCTGCTTTTTTTCTATTTTGAAAACCCTTTTTGGACAATATAATTTGTGAGTTTTGAGTTCAGTCTACGCCTACGATTTCTCTGTGGGAAAACCTAAAATATTTGTATTATTTACATTTCCAGGAGTTTGCTGGATGTGAATTCAAATATTGTAAGTGATATGTAATCAGAGACCCATAAGTCTCAAATGGTTTTGAGAAATATTTTGTCTAAAATGAAAAGTCATGCCATAGAGGGTCAACATTTGTGAAGATCCAACTTGTCTTTCAGAAGAACCACAAAAAACACCTTTGCTGGGTATATTTTCACAATGACAAATGATAAATGGATGACAAAAAATGACTGTAATAATGTCTGTTAGAAAAGGACTGTGAAAAAATGTCTGTTGGAAAAGGACTGTAAAAATGTCTGTTAGAAAAGGACTGTAAAAAAATGTCTGTTGGAAAAGGACTGTAAAATGCTGTAAAAAAGACACAAAAATCCTGTAACAATTTTAAAAGAATAACTGAAAACACGTCTTTATTAATACTGTAATGACACAGAAATACTGTTAAAAGGGACTGTAAAAATTACTGTAAAAATGTCTTTAATAATACTGCAAAATGATTGTCGAATGTCTTCCTGTCCTGTATCTTTAAAGGGTTAATCAGAGAAGCCCAGAGCGCCGCGGCAACGACATCAGTCAGGAGTGAAGGCGAGATGAAATACGGTGAGTGAATTCAAGAATAAATCATAAAACAAAGCTGACTAAACATTTGCATAGGATGAAGCGCTCGTTCTTTTGAAGCGATTCAAACACAACGCTATAAATAAGCCTCCGTGAAACAGGTGATGAAATATTCAGACTTGTCCTCCCTCATCAAATAGTCATAAGACAAGAGCATTTCACACCCCTTTTTAGTTTTAAGTCCTCGACACGCCATCAACACACATTAACTGCCGGGACTTACGTAGTTTATCGGTATTATAAACGTAAAGCCTTATATTTTGTTTTTCAGGTCGCTCGGCTCATCGTGAAGCAGCAGTGTGTGAAATATTACCGTCGGGGCGTTTCAATCTTCACTAGCAGAGGCTAAAACGCTTGTAAAACAAAATCGCTTGTCCATTAAAAGTGTTTTAGGGAAGAAGAGACAATAGAAACTTTTAGGCAGTCCGATACCCAGCACCAAACAGATACACTACAATAAGTGAGGAAAAATAAGTCAAAAATAGCACAAATTTGGCCAAACATACCTTAATGTTGCCACTGGGACAAGCAAAAATTATCCTATTTTAAAAAGATACAAGAACGGTCTCCTTTGGAATGATAAAATAAAGCAACAGTTCTTGAAAAAAGACTAAATGGCTTTGTCCCATTGGCAAATTGTGTTTTAAGACAGGAATGTGCTCAAATTAAGATAAAAACCACTCGATTCAAGCAATTATTATCCCATATTTAAATATTTTTATTTTACGAAAACTTGGGGAAGGAGCTCATGAAGAGGATACGTTCATGTGACCAACTTTGTGATAATAACTATGATATGTGACAAAAGTCAGATTCTAGTCTTAGAGCTAATTTTTCTGTAATCCCCGGACCAATCCATATGAAACAAAATCTGTCAATGGAAAAATTTCAACTACAGTCTAGTTATCTTCTCATAAAAGTGTCTAGAAGTGGTGACAATATTCCAAAACATGATGGACATTAGAAAGGATACCTTTTCTGATTCAAATTTTCTTTCAAATATGGCCTTTTCCCATAAACTTATAAATGGAATTTAATGAGCCAGAAAGAACGAGCTCTGTCGCTGTCTACCAGAAAGACCAAACCCAATGTTCTACTTTACCAGATTTTAAATAAACATTGGATCCAGGCTTCATGCCACCAAACTGAAGCCTGGAACATCTCGCTAACAAGTCAAGAACGCTGCACAATATCATCCACTACCCATTTTCTTCCACGTTATCTGTGGCCTAGCAGTGGAGGCAGAGGTTTGAGCAAACAAACAATATCACCCTGAGGCAAGTCCCAAGACGTTCCCAGTCATACCACTTTTCCACCAAGCTGATGCTAACTCCACTCGCATCTTCAAAAATGGGAACAAGTCCTGGAGAGGGGGGAGGGGTTGGTTTGTACTGATGTAGAGCAAAAAATAGCTAGTTGATAAGCTAATGAATGCTAGCTGCTGCGAGTAAACAGTGTGTTGCTATGGTAACGGACAGCAGGTAACACTACACACGCACACATGGTCGAACGAGCCCCCTCTCTCTGAGGTCAGAGCTCTGTTCCTTCATGTCCAATCTTTGCCAAAGAAAAAATAAATAAATACTGAAGAAAAAAATGATCTACATGTCAGCAATGTTCTAATCAATAGAGGTTTGTAAAAATGTGTTTTTGCGCTAACGTGATTACAAGAAACTTGATGGCCCTTTTATCAACATTACAGTATGGTCTCATAGTGGGAAGAGAAAATTGGCCTTAAAATAACAAAAAATTGAAACACTTTTGATTATCCCTCACTAATTAACAGCTAATTAAGTGCTTTTTTGTGTACCCTAGCCCTAGCCCACATGGGAAAGTGTCAGTATGTAGTTAGTTAGATGTAGAATGTGGACTAATTTGCACTTCATTAGCTGTTAATTGGTGAGGGCTAATCTAAAGCGTGACCCAAAAAACAAAAGCATGAACAATGGTTTTGTGTTTTAAATAAAATCAGAGAAGTGTTTGATTGATTGGACGTAATGATTTGTGCACGTAAGCTCTATACTCACATGTTTGGAGAGGTCAGGGCTTTTGGAGTCCACGTCGTATCTGCAACAGGAGATCACAAACGTATTATAATCAAGTCGAACAAACGAAGACACATTTCTCTGATGAATCGCGAACAAAGCAGAGGATCTGAGACGAGGCTCTGTGTCTGTGCTAACACGGGCCTTTAAAGCCGCTTACGACATTAACATGAGAATACAGGCAGTGAAAGAGGAGGAAGAGCAGCGTGTGATGAACAAGATCAAAAACACGGGATAAGTGTTCAAGACACAAGACACGGTAGAGCAGCAGGAGAAGCAGGAGCGCAGTCACTTTGAATCTATTTGTAAATGACCACTTTCACTAATATTCATTTTATCTGAACCTTTTCTGCCCTTAAAGCTGGGGGACATAACTTTCAAACCGCAAAAAAAAATGGACTTACTGTGTGTATTTTATATATATACGACTAACTAAAGTTCCTCGCTCTCAAATCAGTTTTCTATCACCAGTTTTCACATGCATATTTTTTTCCTACAAATAAAAAAAGAGCTCCTTCATTTGACCCACAGAGGGGAAATGTCAGGGTTGCATCTCAAGTTACAGAACAGTAGGAATGAGGGGCACACAAGACAAGGTGAGTGAACAGTAACTATAGCACAACTCTATGCTATTCTTCAGCTACAGTAGCTAACTTTTTGTAGTTTCATAAATACATTTTTTTTAATATAAGTCCAAAAGTTTAAATAATGTGAACGTATCAGACCACAACACTTTGTCTTCATCTTATATCTTTTACATTCTGAAAGCTTAAAGCGGTTCTCACCCCCGCTCCTCGGAGCTTACGTCACTCACATTTCCTGTTCAAATCTTCCTCTAAATGGGCGTAGCCTGGAGGACTAAAGGGGGCGTGAACGAGACTGGGCCGTTTACATTGCTCTGGGCGGGGGGCTGCTGACGTCAGGTCTTGCTTCAGACGTCAGGTCTTGCTGCCGCGCCAGTGTTGGCGCCAGATTCAAAATTCAAATGTAGTAATACAGGTCGCCAGCAGATGGCGCCTCACAGACGGTTTTAGGCAGAAAGTTTAACTTTCAACTAATTTGCACCAAAGTGACAAAATTATGACCAGGATATGTAGACAACACTATTGGACACTCATTTAAATCGTTTATCAGCAAAAAAAAGAGGATTTGAGGGTGAGTTGTCCTTTAATGACTTTTCTCTTTTCTGTCCAAAAAAGCTGATGGCCTAGGGTAGAAATATCTATGTGAAAAATATTAATAATAATAATAATAATGCATTCCTTTTATACAGCGCTTTTTTTGGACACTCAAAAGTCACTCAAAAAGCATTATTCATTCACCCCATCCACAGTCGTGCTAAACTTCCACTGTAGCTACAGCTGCCCTGGGGCACACTGACAGAAGCGAGGCAACCACACGCACACTTCAAACCCATTCTAGACAATGTGAGTGAAGTGTCTTGCCTAAAGACACAACAACAGTTTGGCACTTTACAGCCGCAGCTGCCCCAATGTACCACTGTGTTCCCAAAGGTCTCCCATCACAGTACTAATGAGGGCCTGTCCTGCTTAGCTTCAGAAGTCTGACAGGATCTGGCTTTGACAATTAGGTGGTACCACAAACTAGTAGAACCAATCTGTTTTGAGAGCGACATGTATCTTGTTACGTCGTTTTTTATGGTTTTAAACTTCAGTTCAGCTTAAAATGAGACATTTTATTTTGCAAAAGTCTTTTTTGAGCATCTCACATGAATAACACTGTTCCTTCACCAAAAACAGACACTGACTGGTTTTTAGCTCCATTTACGGTTATATCAAGCACAAAAACCATCCACTCACTCTTCAAAATGCTGTTTTCAAACTCAGATTTTGACATTATGTGGAGAGCTGTTATAGTATTTTATGACAAAAGTATGGCCTTCACATTCGTTTTTGAAAGATTCCCAGAACATACGCTCTTTACAGCTGCAGGTCTTCATTTGGAGTATGCTATGAGATGTTCAATGATAAAAGAGATGAATGTAGAAACAGCAGAGAGTGACTGCTGTGAGATAAACAGCTCCAGCAGAGACCAGCAGCAGGAGCAGTGTGTGAGAGACTTCTGTTATTGATGCTTCGCTGTCAGTCGGTTAGGTCTCTCTTTCGTTTTTCTACCGCTATTTATATGTTTTTGATTAGAATCATTCTGTGATAGTGCCACATGGAGAAAACAAAGGAATGTATCGTGCATAAATGAAAGTCCAAGGTAAAAACAAACTCAAAATGGACAGACATAGACATTGACATACGACCAACAATAAATGGGGATGAGAACAGGGCACATGTAGACACAAACAAAACAACTGATGTACTAAATGAGAACTAAATAAAACCAAGTGCCAAAAAAGAAAAAACCCTACCGTGACAAATAGACCAGACCAAGAAGAATCTGATACTGTATCCTAAAAATTGTGTGTAATATATTCACACAATAAACCGGTTACATGTAATACTAGTCGAGCCAAACTGTCGTGAAAGCGAGGGACTAGTGACATGGATTCTTTTGGTGGTTTAAAAGTTGGTATCCCAGCTTTAGTGAAATCTAACCCAATGATCAAGATTCCTCAGATCTCTGCAACGGCTTCCTGTGACTCAGAGAATAGACTTCAAAGTAGCTCCGCTTGTGTACGAGTCTCTCCATGGCCAAGTGCATCTGTGACATGTTGGTGCCATATGAACCAACTCGAACTCTGAGGAGCACAGGGACTGACCTCCTGCTGGTGCCCAGAGTAAGGACTAAACATGAGGAGTCAGTGTTTCAGATTTATGCTGCCAAAAGCTAATGGGAAACGTTCAAATCCAACTTGAAAACAGTTCTGTGTAGCTGTGAATGCAACTGAAATATTGTATCTTTATGATTTAATGTTTTTTTCTTGTTTTGTTAAGCACTTTGAGTTGCCTCGTATGAACTGTGCTATACAAAAAACCTTTTAACAGTAAAGATGAACAATTTTAAAAACAGCATTTGGGCCGATGGGGAATGTGTTGGTGCCTAGTATTAGCGAACATGAAGCTAAAAAGGTTGAGGTCTGGTTTTGATCAGAAACTATGTGGAAACATGGTTAAAAACTGAAAAAGGCGATATTTGCATAATGTGTTACTTTCAGTTCTAAACACCACCGTTTTTCATTTTCGCTCTGAATTCCACTCCCCAGGCTTTAATTCCCAATTTATTACCCGTTTTTTAATTTCCTCCTGACTGCTCCAGTGGGAATGCAGTTTCAGTTGTGGAGGTCTGAGGTGATGAGCAGAGGGTCCCGCACACAGGCACTTGGACTAAAGGGTAAGGCCATTAAAATAGAATGAATCTGTAATGAAAGCAGATCGAGGAGAGGCGAGCCCGCATAAAAGTCCTCTAAATCACAAAGAGGTTCCATTAACAAGTTTCAGGTGTTCAAACACATATACAATTGTTTTATTGTATTATTGTATTGTGTTATTTTACCTATATGGTGCTGTGTTGAAAGTGTCTGTATCTCAGGCTACAGCCAGAGAAGATCATGAAACAAAAGACAAAAGAGGACACTATAATATTTTTTGACTTTTAAGATTTATTGGACAAGAAGTGAGATACAGAATACATAGAGAAATGGAAAATTACAATCTAGATCCAGGAGAAAATTGAGAATTGTGTTGGTTTTGGTTAGGGTTTTTATTACATTTACAGCCGATAAACAATCTCCTTAAGACTGGAACTAGATGCATTAAACACGATGCAGAGATTTATTTACTGCATGTGAGGGATATGGATTCAAACTGTAAAATGTTGGTTTCTTTAAGGCTGTGGAAAATGAATAAAATATTACAGTATTGACAAAATTTTGGAACATGGTGAAGCTGGCACCATGGAAAGCTTCAGAGGGTTTTCCAATCTGAGTCACACAATCTTCCAATTAATTGATTAGTATCAAACACAGATGTGCCATTTATTCCAAACAGACGCAGACAACGCTGAAGTGAAACCAGTGGGAAACTTTTTTTTTTTTTTGGCTGGAAATAAAATTAATTTAATGAGTAAATCTTTGCATTCAATTATTTGTTGTGCCCACCCGCTTCCAGGTTCCACACATAATGACCACAAGACCTACATAAGGTTAAAAAAAACAATTTTTTGACTACTATTATAATTTTGGAAATACATTTTGAGGAGTGGTGAATGTAACCACTTGCATGAACATTGGCTTTGCATTGTTATCCTCACTTTATCATATCAGATCAGATCAGATTCAGATTCATTTATTTGCCATTTGCAGTAAAACCACATTGGAAAAACTGTGCAAGACTACCCCGGTGTGCACCAGACAGAGGAGACGACACACACCAGAGCTCTTGCCACGGCGCCATCTTTACGGCGCCATGCGACAAACAGTAGAATAAACAGCAGAGAGCAATAACATACAGTTTCACAGACAGTTGGATAGACACATTGTGCCTTGTATAAAGCACGGATTTTTTCTCGGGATGAAGCACCTCCTACAGCCGGCCCAATGTGGCTGTCAGAGGGGGGCGGGGTCAGGGAGGGGGGTGAGTCGGAAACACAGTGAGGAGTGGAGGGGAGGGAGGGAGCAAGATGGATAGAGAGGGAGGCGGGGGAGACGGGATCCGAGCTGGAGACTGAAGTGTGAGATTGTTGTAGATGGGACCTATTTGTTATTATGGCCTTGGCCCGAGGAATGTGAGATAAGAGTGGAGAGAAGACACAGGAGGAGAAACACATCGCCTCAGGGGGACAATATTAAATGCAATGTCAGGCAGATATTCTATTAAATCCAATTAAACCGAATTGCGGCGCCCTCAGACCCCGTACACAGGGGCAGATCCAAGCCGGGTCAGAGAGTTCAAGCCTGACAAACAATGTCATTCAATCTCAACTCCAGAGTCTTATGTCCATCGAGTGAACGAGCTGCGAGGTCTTTAACCAACTGTTCCACCAAAACCACTCTCCTTTGTCCAGACACGGCACTCTCAACCACGACACGGCTTAGCTCCTTGTACATCCCATCAATTTTGTCGGCCAGCAGGTCGTGAATCTTGCGAACTGCCATGCCTCCGAATTTGTGGTAGAAGAGAACTGCTCCAAACCCAAACAGGAGGATTCCCACCACCAAAATGCCAAAGATATATACGTCTTCCGAATCTTCAATGGACAGGGTCGACAGACAGAGGGGCTGATACTTGTTCCAGCTGTCAAGAGTATACCCCGCTGGTGAGGTCCCGTCCGGGCACTCGGGCTCTCCAGACCCACGCTTACGTGTTGAAAAGATAGAATCAATTGCGTTGAGGGACCAGTTAATCATTTCCATTCTTGTTAAAGTTGTCTGTGGCAAAACTCCAGGAAAAAGACAAAAACAGGAGATAGCAAGCAGTCAGAAGCAGGAGCGTCTGAGACACGTCTTTGCTCGACGGAATGTTCATCATGGTAAATTCATTAGCATGTTCTAGCTCAGCTATGTAGTTTTTTGAAGATTTTAAAGAAGAAACATTTTTGCTTTAAGTTTTTGCATTCCTACTTTCCTAGTATATTCAGTGCGGTCAATATAAGAGGGGTTTTCATTGGAAGGCTTCCGTTTCCATGGCAACACGATGTTCCCATGGCAACACGATGTTCCCATGGCAACACGATGTTCCCATTCTGTGATGGTTCCGGAACCCAGAAAGTGCTTTATGACATCATCGTCCTGATCAGGCCTATAGTCTGTGTGTGTGTGAGTAAGATCCGTATTAAGCTACAAGTTTTAGAAAGGCGAGACAAGGATTCTAAAGCACATTAGCAACTTCAACTCAACTTAACAAAGTGAGTATTGTTAAAATGGCTGCGACAGACAAGAACAAAATGTATTGGAGGAAGAAGATCGATGTTGGCTACAAAAACGAGATCTGTGAGGTGTTTGAGCTAGCTGCCAAACATTATTTTGAAGCTAAGTATGTTTACGAAAAACAAGAAGGCCCCATCCATGACGCAATCTTCACAGTTATCCTGAAGGTTGATGAGTTCGAGGGACAAGGAAAAGGTCCGACCAAATACGCGGCCAAATTAGATGCAGCACAGCAGATTCTACCAGATCTGCGTCTTCTTCCCCTTCCTGAAAACCCAAATCAAAAGAGGGAGAGGAAACGTGGTCGTGCCTTGTTTGAGAAGACAAAGACCACAGCAGAAAAGCCATCCGTGCAGGTCCTGAATGAACTGGTGATGAACTTGAGAGGAAAGCCTGAAGAGTACACCTTAGTGGATGTCAACAAAGACACGGATCCATGTGTTTTCACAATGAAACTCGTGGTGGCAGAGGAGACAGTGTTCGCGCGCGGAGAGAACAAAAAAGATGCCAAACGAAATGCAGCAGCCAAAATGCTCAATGTCTTTGGATACAAATACACCTTTTCTGAGCCAGAGCTGGTAGTTGTCCAACAAGTGGCTGAAGAACTCTCTAACCAGCAAGAAGTGGAGATCCAGCGCCCTGTGGAAGAGGTCGTGGCTGCTCTGCCCATGATGGAAGTGACACAAATGAAACAGTTGTGTGAAACATCTGAACTGCCAGACAAACAAACCCTGTCTGTGACTGTTGAGGATGGAAATAACATTGGTGAAAGTGTGAAACCTGAGGAGGTTTCCCCTGATCAGGAGTTTGTGGATGATAGCAGCTTGTCTGAGAACACAATGGAAGAAACTCAGATTTGCACCCCAGCAGAAATTCAACAGGAAATGGTTGAATTAAATGTAGTTGAGGATGTAATTCAAGCAGAGGAACCACCGCTGCAAGAACCAGAGGCTGAAGTTGAGATACTGTCTTCATATGACAGTGAAATTCCTGCGCCAATTGAACAGGAATGCTCATCTGAACTTTTTCTGGAGCCTGCACTGAAAGAAGAAGTCAATATCCTCAATGTCGACCAGAAGGCTACAATTGAAGAGAACAATCCCCAAGCAAACGTTAATTGTTTGCCTGATGACATCCTCTCCATATTGGCCAACATGGGAGTGATTACAGAAAACAATGGTACTTTGAATTGGGCTGATAATACCACAAGTGAAGCGAGACAGACTATACCCACAGAAAACCAGAACAGTAACGAGTCGGTGACTGCGGAAGAAGGCTGCTCTGAAGAGTCATGTGAAAACCTGATCTCAGACAGAGCAGAGGACCAGGAGGAGCTCAGTCCAATAGAGCCACCCTGTCCAGAAGAAACCAGCATATGCATGGAGGAAAAAAACATGGATGCAACAAACGAAACCCTTGAAACGTTGCCAGAAGAGAAACCCGAGAGCCTGACCTCTGATCAACCAGAGGAAGAGAGGGAGAAAAGTTTAGTAGACTCACCCCGTCCAGAAGAACGCACCATCTCTATAGTAGAGGGAAGCTCAGAGTCAGAAAATATTGTCCAAGAAACATGTAATAAGTCCTTTGTAGAGACATGCGAGGACCTGATCTCAGACAGACCTGAGGACCTGGATCCAGTTGATGAACCTTGTAAAGAAGAAGTCAACATCTCCATCGTCCAAGAAAACATGGAATCTGAAAATGAAGCCCCTGAAACTGAGGCTTATAACGAGTCGTCTAAAGCTACAGCACGTAAAACGGCTCACTACCTGACACGATCCTTTGTCAGGAAAGTCTTTGAAATGGCTGGGGAAGAGAAAGACCTGCACGCTCGCTCACTGATGACCATTGAGCTGCAGAGGAAGGTCGCGACGAGCATCAATGTCACAGACCAAAGCCAATTTAAACCTGAACAGTTGGAGAAGATTGGAAAGAGAGTCGCTAAACGTCTTAAAGTGAATATTATTTCCATTGAAGAGTCTGAAACAGAAGTGTTGGAACAATTCAACATTGAGCTAAGAAAGCTCCAGAACCGTCCTAAGTCTGGCCTGGCACGGTTCTTCTCTCGGGTCAGAAAGGCCTTCACCTTTTAAACATTTCCCAACCCAAGAAGCACATCCATCCATCTGGGAACAGTGCTTTAAGACCAGGCGACGATAGACGCAGAGATGGACACCAAAACTCATTTGAAACGTTTTAATTCGGCTTAGTTTAGTTTTCACCACAGAGATTAGGCCTTAAACATATCATGGAGGAAAGTTTGATTTCTTGATGATTTGTTAAAGTCATTTAACAATCACATTAGTCTATTTTGAAAAATTTCACACATGTTACAGATTCCAATGACATCGTATTGGTCACATGATATAGAGAAGCTTTCAACAGTCATCACCTGTACTGAACAATGTTTGAGAATCGAGACTTTTGGAATGTCCGGCATGGGTCATGAAGGACCTGTGAAGGGCAGGAAAAAGGTCCCTATTTCAAAAGCATTGACCTGATGAGATGACCATTTTGTAGCTTTTCTGACATGGGCTTGAACACAGGAGGAATCACTTTCATTCAAGTGACTGTGCAAACTCTGAAGAGACATGTGAAAACCTGATCTCAGACAGAGCAACAAATGAAACTACGAAGTTTCCATCTGGGAACTGTGCTTAAAGATCCGGTGACGATAGACGATAGAGATGGACTCGACAAAACACCACAACTCATTTGAGACTTTATAATTCGGCTTAGTTTAGTTTTTACCACAGATATTAGGACTTAAACATATCATGGAGGAATTTTTGATTTCTTGATGAATTGTTAAAGTCATTTAACAAACACATTGGTCCCTTTAGAAAGATGTGGCACACATTACAGATTCCAATGACATCGTATTGGTCCCATGATAGAAAAGCTTTTACAGTCGTCACCTGTTTGAGAATGGAGACTTTTGGAATGTCCGGCATGGGTCATGAAGGACCTTTGAAGGGCAGGAAAAAGGTCCCTATTTCAAAAGCATTGACCATCTGAGATGACCATTTTTGTAGCTTTTCTGACGAGGACTTGAACGCATGAGGAATCACAACAACAACAGTCCAAGTTTACTTTCACTTGTTCACTCTGTGTTTTGTGGTGGAGAGTCCATCTTCTGTTGATCTCACGGAAATGGGTTCTTGTTCCAACGTGTTCCAGGACTAATGTTCGGGCAATAATGAGAAAGAAAATTAAATAAAAAATGTCTTGCATATTATCATCTTGATTTTGTTGTTGCTACCCATTGGTCAAACTCTGGTGAAAGCAAGGAACTGTTTTGAATATATATATTTTTTTGAAAAACACTTAATATAGACAATACTACAGAAATTTGTAAATCTCCATCGTCCAAGAGTCTTCAAACTAAGCCTCTGAAACTAAGGCTCATAATGAGTCGTCTAAAACTACAGCACGTACAACGGCTCACTACCTGACACGCTCTTTTGTCAGAAAAGTCTTTCAAATTGTCATAACGAACACATTGGTCAAATTTGAAAGATTTTGCACATGTTACAGATTCCAATGATATCGTATTGGTCACATGATATAGAGAAGCTTTCAACAGTCATCACCTGTACTGAACAATGTTTGAGAATGGAGACTTTTGGAATGTCCGGCATGGGTCATGAAGGACCTGTGAAGGGAAGGAAAAAAGCCCCTATTTCAAAAGCACTGGTCAGAAAAGATGACTATTTTTGTAGCTTCTCTGACATGGGCAAGAACGCATGAGGAATCACTCCAACAGCCTCACCATTATCCTCCTGTTTTGAAGTTTGAGGTTTTTTTTGTTTTTTTTAAGAGAGAGATGCAGTGTGGATGCAAGTACCATGAGGATGTACTTTCACTTGTTACAGTGATCCTCCTGTAAGGTTTTGTGATGGAGAGTAAAAGGGGTTCATGTTTCATCATGATCCAGGGCTTGGGGAATAATGTGAAAAAAATTATAATAAAAATGTCTTGCATATTGATATTGTTTTTGTTTTTTTTCTGTCTTATTCCCAACCCCAAATTAACTAATCATATTCCTAACCTTAGCCTGATTGCGACAATCAATTACATTGAATAAAGACATGGTAACAAAGTGGGCGTATTTATAACAACCTTTATTGAAACCCAAAGAGTTTCTGAAAATGTGTGAGTCTCCGAAATTTGAAACTATATATTGTGAACTAGGGATGTGATTAATCACATTTTTGATCAAAAGTAGTAGATTCTCAGTATGTTTTGGTTTAGGCATGGCTCAATAGGCAAGGCAAGGCAAGTTAATTTGTGTAGCACAATTCATAAACAAGGCAACTCAAAGTGCTGAACAAAATGAGATAGCATTAAATCATGAATAATCACAGAACATTAAAAAGAAAGATAAAAATATAAAATCCCTCAGTTGTTTGCGCAGCTGTTTTTAACCTTGTTTTAAACCTTGCCAGAGAGGAGGCATGTCTCACACTTTCGGGAAGTTTGTTCCAGATTTTAGCACCATGAATCTGAAAAGCAGCCTCCCCATGTTTAGTCCTGAGACCTGAGGACTGGACTAATGTGATCGTTCTTCCTGGTTCTAGTCAGGACTCGAACTGATGCATTTTGAATGTACTGCAGCTGTTTTACAGCCTGTTTGGACAGACCTGTGAGCAGGCCATTGCAATAGTCTAACCTACTGGAGACAAATGCATGGATAAGAATCTCCAGGTCTGCTTTAGACACTATGTTTTTGATCCTGGAAATGTTTTTTAGATGGTAAAAATCTGCAGATGTTACTGATTTAATGTGGCTATTAATATTTAAGTCTGAGTCCAGTATTACCCCTAGATTTCTGACTTGATTTGAAGGTTTCAACTAGGGCTGGGCAATAAATCGAATTTAGGCAATTAATCGGCTTTTGAAAAAATCGAATTTGTGAAAAATGTGAAAATCGAGAAATCGAATTAAGGATATTCTGAGAGTTCCAGCAGCACATGAATTATACTTGCAATATCAGTACAGTCTGTACAAGACATTTATAATACGTATTGGGGGAAACAAAATAATAATGGTTTTGAAACTTGATTATTGAGTGGAAAGATCAAAAAAATAATAATTAAGGGCAAACTGTAATGAAATCAATTTAAAATAGTTTTTTGCCATATCGGCCAGCCCTAGTTTCAACCGATTACCAGATTAGTCGACTATTTTATGATACGATTTGTTGCAATTAAAGTTGGAGTCCTGAACTTTTACGTGTCATAACTACATTATGTTTGACCCAAAACAAATAATCTTGTAAGTACCAAGACCATGGTCTTTTAGATACTGAGAGCTGATAGGGGAGTAGGGGGTCATCTCTTTTTCACTTTTTCTGTCTGAAAAAGCTGATCTAAAAAAGTGTCAGAGGCCAAAAATAGATGCATGTGAAAACTAGCAATAGATTAAAACTGTGTTTTTTGTCGTTTCATTGTCACCTCAGCTTTAATAAATGTACTTAATTACAGCCCAAATATGAACATAAAGCATGAGTGATTGAGTTCCCCTGTGACACCCTCACTGCCCCCACTCCTGCATAGTGCATAAGACTGAAAACAGTGCAAATGATGGAAACTCAATGTTTAAAACTCAAACGCATTGATAGACGTAAGAGCAGTTATTTTATTTAACTGAAAATAGAAGGTGTGTAAAACAAGATAGAGAGGAATGATGTAGCTAATTTTTTGTTATTGTAGCGAAACTCACAGGTCGAAGCGCAGGTTCTGTTTCTCCTCGAAGAAGTAGTCCATGATGTATTTCCGGACAAAGTCTGGGTTCAGCGTGTTATCGATCACTTCTGTGCGTCCGAACTGAGGAGAGAAGAAGACATTACATCATAATTATTCAAGTTGAAGCTGTAAAGCAGGGGTCTCCAACCTGTGGCTCGGGAACCTACCAGTAGCTCGCCAATCCCTTTCAAGAAGCTCAAGTTAACACATGGCCGTGAATTATCCACTTTAGAGTCATCACATATCTAGTTTCCCAATACCCTTTTTAATGAATGCTGGGATACTGTACGGCATAATGGTAAATAATGCGTGTGTGTTCTTTATGATTGGCTGTAGCAATTGTATTACAACTGCTAAAAGGAGTAACTCTCTACCATTTCTGTTTTATAAAGGTAGTACTCCAGTCGAAAAGGTTGGAGACCCCTTCTGTGAAATAATTATACATGTTTTTTGCGGCAAGGAAAACCTGAACACACGGGCAAAACCTATGCAGACACAGGATAAACTTCTCCTCTCAGAAAGGCCATGTTCAGACCGGGATTTGAATTCCAGACCTTCTTACTGAGAGGCCGCTCCCTAATGGACAGGGATCAGTATTCTACATGAAAAAGCTGAGTCCGTACTTTGAGCCCTAATTCCAATCCACACCCATCTACTTCTACTTTACAGCCAATCCTAAACGAACTCGGCCGAACATTCACACGCTGCTTCTGATCCTCCTTCGCTCTCACATTAATTAAAGGCATCAGCCTCCCTTCGCTGGAAAGAGCCGCATCGAGACAAAATAATAAAAGTACCGGCGCTTTAAGTGGTGCGCCGTCTCCGAACACCAGGGATTGTGCCAGAGAGCGTGTGATTAAGGCATCCTAATTAGTGTGTTTTGGGTCCAGGGAGACGCGAAGGCGAGAGATGCAGCTGAGAAATGGCCTGGCTTCGGTCCAGCTCTGCCATATGCATCGGTACAGGACACAAAAGCTGATTAAGACTCGCACATAAATCATTGAAGACTGCAGAGAATAGGCCTGTTTATGGAGCGCGCGGTTGTACATGGTAATGAGGGAACTCCGAGATGAGAACCGCTGGAAGAACTTGTTGTGGGCATGAAAAGGAAGGAGAAAAGTGGAAATTATGAGGAAATAACAGGGTGTAAACTAGGTGAGGGAAAGCAGCTTTGGTCAGTTTGGTTTGCACAAAGACTGCAGTGGTTGTAGTGAAAATAAGGTTTTTTTTCAAACTTACAGTATGTACAAGAGTATTTATGAACTGTCTGAAAAGGGGTTGGACAAAGCTGATGGTTCTTACCTTTCTTACTCTCTGACCCTACACCTCTTGAATTTCTACTGTACTGAGAGCATCACTCTTTCCTCCACATACTTCTTTAGTACCTCTTTTTGTTTTTTGTCTGCCCCTCCGATCTGTGTTGGTGAATTCAACGGTTTTGTTAAGTACTCTGAAATAACTGCTGATTTAGGGCAAAAATAAATTGAATTGATTAGTTTTCACTTGTTGTGTTTTGTTTACCCCTCCTATTTGTACCCATTTTATGTGTTGACTTAATATTTATTATTCTTATTATTATTCTTATTACATTACTTCCTTTTACCCCTTTTTACATCTTGGTTATATGTAACCTCCCTCACCTTAGCAAAGCCGGGTCGTAACACTTCCTTAATGCGATATAAAACCAGCTGTTTGTGCGCTGTTGTCTTCTGTAGCTACAGGCCATGTGTTCCGCTAATCGAGAAATAGTGGGTGTCATGATCAATTGTTTACCCCACCGTAACTATGGTAATATTGACGTTGCGAATAGGCGTATACCCCCTAATAACAATGGCCTGGTGCTGCCACTGGTTCCAGGTTGATGTTTGGGAATTCAGATTTCTCTTCCATAGCCATCACAACAGCAGTCGTCTCGGAAGACTTCACAAAGTTGTAGATTCACCAACAACAGATCAGAGAACCAAATCGTTCAAACAAAGGAAATACAATAACAAGAAGCACATAGGAGCCATTGATATGAATAAATGTTCACTGCCATTTGACTTGAAAAAGCAGATAAGTTGAATCTCTGGTGGCTTATGTGCAGTAGCAAACGTGAAAGAAAGAAAGCAATTGAAAAGCCTCGAATACATATTTCATAATGACTAAGACATGGACTGCTTTCTGACCAAACTCTGCTGACCCCTTTCGAGTTGCAGTTAATTGAATTGTGTCTGAGCGCTCCGGAGAAGCTGCGACGCTGCGGAGAAGTTCACAGAGATAATGAAGAGATGTTTGACACAAAGGCCAGTTCTGAATATGCAAATGTTCCAGGGCATCAGTCTCATGTGGACTTACAACTGTACGTAAGTGAGTAAGCTTTATTTATGCAGCGGCTTTCACAGACCAAAGCCACAAAGCGCTTTACAGTAGAAGAAGATAAGATACTAGTTAAAATACAATTTAAAATGTGCATGCAAAATAAATACATAATTGCCAAAACAACTCAGTGACAGACCAAAACCACAGACAGATCTGAGCCACAGACCTCAGAGCCCGAACTGTGACTTGTGCAGAATATTCCATAACAGCTCTGCTTTTTTGAACATGCATCGAAATTTGTCCTCAGAAAATGTCCTGTTTACCGACCCACCCCCGCAGCCCACCGGTCTGGGGTTCTACAGCCTAAGTCCTGGATAAAAAGCCTGGATCCTATTGTTTACTACTGGTGGTGGCAGAAGCTAGAGCACCCAGAGGAAACCTACACAGACACAGGGAGAACATGCAAACTCCAATCAGAAAGGCTGTTCCGACTGGGATTCCAACCAAAACCTTCTCGGTTAAAAGCAAGAGAGCAAATAACTCAGTCTCTGTGACGCCCACTTCCAAAATTACCAGCCGGTTCAAACTACACATACTACTACTTAGAGTAATAATTCCAGGAAGAATAAAGGGAACCAGGTTTGTAACAGGAGTATTTAGACAGAAGGGTCGGGGGGACATCTTTGCGGCAAAAGGAGCATTTTTGACGAGGGAACATTGTTTTGGCTTGTTTTTCAGGCAATTCGCTGAGAAAATGCTTTTTGCTTGAGATAACAGTAAAATCCCCCATTGATTGTAAAAACCCGCCTCCATATTAAAGTTTGCACACAGGTAAATACAGCCAGACAACAGTCGCGGCGATTTTTGTGAGTTACGATTGCAAATACGCTCTAATGTTTGAGATGGACTCAGTAAAACTGTTTTATAAAGACTATTATTGCGTGTTTATACTACAGTGCATAAAAAGCTATTAAAAAGTAATTTGAATCGGAAAGCGCCAGAGAGCAATCAGCATCTTCCAAACTTTAGATGAGCTCTCACAAACAACCACTGCCCAATTGTCTGGTCTCAAATCAGATCAAAAGGAAAATGAAAGGTAGAAAAGCACTGTTTGAACTGTTACGTACATAAATGGTATTTTAGTGTTCCTTCATTTCGATAGTTCATACTTCAATAGTTCATCTTTTTTTTGAAGCTGGCAGACCTGTTTAGACCATTTCTTATTTTTGTCTCTGTGCAGCACTTTGTAAAATTGTGTTATAAAAAGTTTACATTTAAAAGTGAATTATTTTTACTCTATAATGATGTAATGGTGTCACAGTTAGTATTTGGATCACTCTCTGGTGTCTCTCTGGTCTCGCTCTGGTCTCGCTCTGGTCTCTCCCTGGTCTCTCTCTGGTCTCTCTCTGGTGTCTCCCTGGTCTCTCTCTGGTCTCGCTCTGGTCTCGCTCTGGTCTCGCTCTGGTCTCGCTCTGGTCTCTCTCTGGTCTTTTTCTGGTCTCTCTCTGGTCTCTTTCTACCATCTCTCTGGTGTCTCTCTCTGGTCTCTCTCTGGTCTCTCTCTGGTCTCTCTCTGGTCTCTCTCTGGTGTCTCTCTGGTCTCTCTCTGGTCTCTCTCTGGTCTCTCTCTGGTCTCTCTCTGGTCTCTCTCTGGTCTCTCTCTGGTCTCTCTCTGGTCTCTCTCTGGTCTCTCTCTGGTCTCTCTCTGGTCTCTCTCTGGTCTCTCTCTGGTCTCTCTCTGGTCTCTCTCTGGTCTCTCCCTGGTCTCTCCCTGGTCTCTCTCTGGTCTCGCTCTGGTCTCGCTCTGGTCTCGCTCTGGTCTCGCTCTGGTCTCGCTCTGGTCTCGCTCTGGTCTCGCTCTGGTCTCGCTCTGGTCTCTCTCTGGTCTTTCTCTGGTCTCTCTCTGGTCTCTCTCTGGTCTCTTTCTACCATCTCTCTGGTCTCTCTCTGGTCTCTCTCTGGTCTTTCTCTGGTCTCTCTCTGGTCTCTCTCTGGTCTCTTTCTACCATCTCTCTGGTCTCTCTCTGGTCTCTCTTTGGTATTTCTCTGGTCTCTGTAAAAAAGAGAGCAACACCATCACTCTCGTTACTACTGTTCTGCAACCGGTGATGCAACACTAAAATTTCCGCACTGTGGAACAAATAAAGGATCTCCTAATCTTAATATTAATTTTACAAATACGCAAAAAACATGATGAAGCTTGCATTGGTGTGATCTTATTTGTTCAGAAATAAAACACTGGGACAACCAACATGAAACATAAAGTTAGGTACCACAGCTTTAATCTCACCTCACTCTGTTCTCGCCTTACATGTTTTTCCATATTATTTTTTGGGCCACAAGATTTTAAATAAAAATGGATTTTTCACATAATGATTGAGGCTACCATTAGATTTCTGTCTTTAAGCATAAAGTTCAAAATTGAAGATTTGAGGGAAATATGAAATATGAACAAGTGTTTGAAGTGATGCTGCTTTCATGTGCTCTGGGAATTATGGTAAATACCACTTTCCGAGTGAGAAATTGCACATGAAAGCTCTGTCATCTTATATTTTCCACTGGAGAAACTAGAAAATGATTTTGAGGCCAGAGTTTTGCAAAGAGAAGAAAAAGTTTAGCCTGGTGGAAAGTGGAAGAAATTCTGTCAGTGTTTTGTCGTTGTTTATGCATTTTAACCAATTGTATGCTAGTGCTAATTGTGTCAAATTCTGATCTGGAATGGTGTTCCTGAAAATATTTCTAGGTGAGTCCCTTATTGACACTTTGGGCTAAGCGTCAAGGCAATCCTCTCTTTTCCACTTTTCTCTCTGAAAAATCTGATCGAAAGCCAAAACTATAGTACATGCATGTGGAAACTAGGGACAGTGATAGAAGCAAACTGTTTAGAGAGCGAGGAACTGGTTAGATCAGGGGCCACATCCGGCCTGATTCACAGTTCTATGTGGCCCCGGACCCTTCTCTGTCTGTAACCTCATACCAATCTGTTGCTTATTTAAATGAATCTTGTGTCAAAACCCAATAAAGGCTTGTAACTTAATAGGTGTTACACTGTTGAGAAATGAAGACAGAGGCAGCAGCGATCGCACCTGTAACCCTGTTTATTTACAAGTTCTTCCAGGTAGAACAAAAAAGTCTATGTACAGTACAGACCAAAAGTTTGGACGCACCTTCTCATTCAAAAAGTTTTTTTATTTTCATGATTATGAAAATTGTAGATTCACACTGAAGGCATCAAAACTATGAAGGAACTCATGTTTTTTGTGCATTTGTCTCTCACTCCATACAGAGATGGGAGCGGGTTCACCGTACAGGAGGAACATGCCATACCTATTGTACATGATTTTAGAGGTAGGGGAAACCGGAGCACTTGGAGGAAACCTACTCAGACACGGGAAGTTTCAGGCCTGGAACCCAATGACCAATGACATGCTTCAGATATACATATATACTTGTAACAATGGTGGTCAGAACAAATACGCTCAATTCTTCTGATAATAATATCTAGCAGTAATAAATATATAACAGAGGTCCAAAGAAAGCTTTTTGGAAAATGAAATAAAGAAATAACCATATGAAAACGGGTCCGGCCCTCCTTGACAGGGTGATATCCCATTGTGGCCCCGCAAAGGAAATAATTGTTCGATGTATTTTATTAGGTACCCCAGCTTTAACTACTTCTTTGTCTTTATTCTTGGGCTTTAAAAGTGACTAATTGGTGTTCAAACTACCACCACAGTGAGTTGAGGACAGCGCTGTGGCGACGATCTTTTGGCTCCAATGCTTCCAGCTTTAACACTGTTCTTATCTTACTCCCTTTACACCCAGTAATTAAAATTAGACAGTGGATATTAGATTTGGTGTCACAGTATCTCCCCCAACTCCCCGAGCCTATTTTTATCAGATATTTTCAAGTTTTTTCTGTCCTTCTGTTGGCGAGTGGTAGAATATTTGATTACAGCCCTCCCTGGAGCGGTGTAGCCTGCTCCATTCTGACTATGCTGTCGCCGAGCTCTCCTCTTACCCGCCGTAAAACATTAAGCCTCTCTAATTAGCTTAGCGCTGTTCCATTGTGCTCAAAGACGTTGGTGTGAATGTTCCCGCGAGCTTCAGAGGCCGCCGACGCCATGGGGGATGAAGCGAAAGCCTTCCGAGACAAAAAAAAAGGCAGGTCCAGAGAAAGGGCCAGATTCAAATATGAATTTAATGCGGTCATAATCATTTGCGTTTACGGGTGTCATCTTTGAAAGGCTGGAGGTGATAGTGAAAGGGGAGCTCATCCGGCTGCATGTGGGTCGAGGGAATTCAAACTATTACATTTGTGTTTTTTACACAGACAAGAACCTGTCAAACCAGGACACATGTTTCTGTGCAACTAAAACAATACAAAACACACTGTACATTGAAAAGTAAATCTTCTTACTCTATGACTGTTTGCTTCACACTCTCTGGTCCCTCTATGGTCTCCCTCTATGGTCTCCCTCTATGGTCTCCCTCTGTGGTCTCCCTCTATGGTCTCCCTCTATGGTCTCCCTCTCTGGTCTCACTCTCTGGTCTCACGCTCTGGTCACCTTCTCTAGTCTCACTCTCTGGTCTCACTCTCTGGTCTCCCTCTCCGGCCTCACTCGGTTTGTCTTTCTGGTCTCTCTGTGGTCTCACTGTGGTCTCTCTCTGGCCTCACTCGGTTTCTCTTTCTGGTCTCTCTGTGGTCTCACTGTGGTCTCTCTCTGGCCGCTCTCGGCTCATCTTTTCGCTCTTGACCCCCAAAAACGGCTGCTGCATTATACACAGGATTGATAAAGATTTTGTTTTGCTTTTAGGCCCGAAGACTTACACTTAGCATGAACAGGACCTTAGATAACATACTTTCAACACGTCTTTTCCACTTGTTTTTGATTTGTTCAAAATCAGTGAATCTCTCATTAAGACGAATATGCTCTTTATCTGAAGTGATCCCATCATTATCAAAGTGACCACGCAGTAAGCTAATTCCCAAATCTGATGTTTAATTTAAGTTGCAAGTTCACCAACTTCTACAACAACATTTTAACCCTTTAAGAGCCTGCGTTGCTTGTTGAGAAATGGATTGTGAAATAGACAAAAAGTGACACCCTGTAACTTAATACGACTAGTACTTTAATCAACAATGGAAATACATAGAAAAAATGATGTGAGAAACATGTAGGAAGACGCCTGTGGGAAGTAAAGTCGCTCCATAGAAAATGTCTATGATTTAGGAGATTTAGGAGCGTGTGTTGCAATTCCGGCATTTTGGAAACTGAAGGATTAAAGAATCCTCCTGTGCTTTCTCAAGTGGAATACATAAACACACGCTTATTTTTTTTTTTCTTTCCGCAGACAGTTTGTGATTGAACGTTTCCAAGTTTGGGCCAAGTTTGGAGTGAGCAGATGTGGTGGTATGTGCGGGGAATGAATATGCATGATCACATTATTGTCTATGGCAGATCCAGCACTGCATGCAGAAACCAGGACTGTGAGCAGAGTCTAAATTTAATTGCCTGTCGAGCTTCCATAACATCTATATTATAATACAGGAGGTGTAGTCTCTGTGGTATGGGCCTATGGGAAAATCAGCAATACAGTTATCAAGCCAATGAAGCTGGATCAGAAAACCAGGTATGGATTTAATATTTACACAAGACAATTATAAGTGTTTTACAAAACCAGCACCTCGTCCTTTTACGGTGAGGGAAAGATGGAGAGAGACTAACAAGCGGATCAGCATCAAAACGCAAAGTTCTCAATTTACTGGTCTAACTATAGTCACATCGACCCAGCAATTTTCTACTTAAGATGGCAAAGAACACACAAGTTATTTTGTCCAAATTACTGATTCATATTTGGTTAAAAATAGACATGGTTGAACAAGTTTGATGACCTTGTTAACATATTTTGGCTTATTCCATCATTTCATCAGCTCATGTTACTTCCTGAGTGGGCGTGGTCAGCTGACGTTACTTTCTGAGTGGGCGTGGTCAGCTGACGTTACTTTCTGAGTGGGCGTGGTCAGCTGATGTTACTTCCTGAGTGGGCGTGGTCAGCTGATGTTACTTCCTGAGTGGGCGTGGTCAGTCGATGTTACTTCCTGAGTGGGCGTGATCAGCCGATGTTACTTCCTGAGTGGGCGTGGTCAGCTGATCTTACTTCCTGAGTGGGCTTGGTCAGCTGATATTACTTCCTTGGTGCGCGTGTTCAGCCGATGTTACTTCCTGAGTGGGCGTGGTCAGCCGATGTTACTTTCTGAGTGGGCGTGGTCAGCTGATGTTACTTTCTGAGTGGGCGTGGTCAGCTGATGTTACTTCATGAGTCAGCCTGATTAACCTGACAGGTTGCGCAGTCTGACCACACCCCCTGTCGCTCGGTGGTCTCTGCTATATGGCTACAGCAGAGGTGTCCAAACCGGTCCAGAAAGGGCCGCTGTGGCTGCAGGTTCTCTACCAGACCCAGCAGGAGCAGAGCAGACTCCGCCCATTTCCTCAAGAGAGTTCAGTCTTAACCTGATTTGAAGAAATGGGTGGAGTCTGCTCTGCACCTGCTGGGTCTGATAGAAAACCTGCAGCCATAGCAGTCCTTTCTGGACCGGTTTAAACACCTCTGGGCAACAGGATTTCACTTTCACTCTTAAACAATTGTGCGTACTTAGTGTATACTTTTAATTATGCATGCCTTATTTGTAACTTTTTGCACCCTGAGCAAAAGAAATGTCCTAGTTTGTGACTTCCTGTTACTTACAATGGCAATACAAATAATTCTGATTCTGATTACAACCAAGCAGGAGCACACCAGACTCCACCCATTTCTTCAGGTTTTCAGGTTAATCTTGTCAGGTCTTCAGGTTAAGACTGGACGAATTTGAGGAAATGGGTGGAGGCTGTACTGGCTGGAATGGACTCGTTTGACACCACTGATCCCCTGATTTTGTTGTGGTCTTTTGAAAGAACCACAACAAAATCTTTTAACTCAGCAAAACAAGATTAACCTTTTTTGAATCTTAAAGTTTAGTGAACCCTAAAAAGGGCAATCTGTAGAACTACAGACATGCAGTATACAGTGTATATTTATATGTACAGTATGTAGACTAAAAGCCGTCAAATTGACTGCTCTGGGAGTTCTAGTGGCATAAAGATGATTTACATACACTTTCATAAAATTACTTCTTTAAAATTACTCATTGTTCTCTTAACACGCAGACCTCATCCTTCAATCCCGGTGCGAAAAGGCGAGCGATCCACTTTTGAACGTGATCTTGATTAACGAGGCCCTAATAAGACTCACCACATCGAAATGAAAAGCAATCAGCTCCACATCCAACTGCGAATGATTAAACTCTTTCATTTAAATACGTTTATCCAGCTCCTACATCATCAGATCATTTAATAACGGCATTATTTCCAGAACCGCGACCCCTGGCTCTGGAACAGCTGTTGGAAGAGCTCAGGGCCCCAGAGAACGTCTTTGGATTTTAGAAGCAGGCTCAAGATTTTGATTAGTATTTATTATACTCCAGTTTTGTGCCTACACTGAACTGCTTTTTTTGTGTTTATTTTTTTTTTTTGACCTGTCCCTCGGTAGCAATATGTAAGATTTATCTGTCAAGTCATCATTAAATGGCCCTAATCTGTCAAAATCTGTCTTTTGCACTTTCCAAATACCTCTTTAACTGATAAATGTAGTTCAGTCAAGATATTTGAATTTCAAATTTAGATTTACAGCACATGTTTTCATTTTGATGTCCCGACCTGTCTGTGATCCGGGTTGCCAGATCTCACAGCATCGAGCTAATCTCACTGGTAAAGTAACATGTGGTCGCAGTGATAATAATAATAATAATGCATCAGATTTATAAAGCACTTTTTGGACACTCAAAGACGCTTCATTCACTCAACAAGCATGTGCCATCGGCCCCTCTGACCACCAACCATTCACACACAGCAGACTCATTTTAGGCAATGTGGGTGAAGTGTCTTGCTTAAGGACACAACGGCAGTTTGGCACTTTACAGCCGCAGCCGCCCCACTGTGGCACATGGTGTTTCCAGAGGTTAAGTGTCTTGCCAAGGACACAACGACAGTAGACATCAGTGGGAGCCGGTGCAAAGTCTTGCGGTGGGCTCGAACCAACGACTTTTAGGCTCAAAGGCTCTACCAACTGAGCTACTGTCGCCATACACCATACACCAGTACTAAAAAAGGGTCTTGTTATGATTCTCAAATTATTAATGAAAAAACTAAAATAAAATCAGGGACTTTTGTGAAAAAGGTGTTGGATATAGATTTGTTGTTGACAAAACTCTTGAATATACAGATTTTATGGTACCAACTGGATTCTTCTGCATATCCCACAACCAGGGAGAGTGGGAGAGGCTTCATTAACACTTTTGGCCAGATTTTGACACACTGCTCTCTTAAGTATCCAATAAAAGCTCATAAGTACAAAGTATTATTATTGTTATCCTCCTTATTCATTTCATATCTCTTGTTGATATATTTGGACTCGATATAGCATGACTGTTTCTTTTTCATCCTTATAGTTTCCACTGCACTTTGGGAACCGTTTGTGTATGAAATGTTCTCGATACATACAGTAAAGTGTAGATTCTTTGACGTCGTAACACTATCGTAAAAGTCCCTTGTTTTAAATCTTCCTCCAGCGGCCGAGCCTGACGTTGTTAATTTCAAACTATAACAGTATTTAAGTCAAGAGTTAATTAAATATGGATCCGGCCCCTGGTGCCCTCAGCCTCTGTCACAGACTCAATCACTTTTAATAATGTTATTTAAATGTGTATAGTGCGGCAGAGGAGGTAAGGGTAATGATGGGTTATCACCAGTCCTTAAAGGAGACTTGTTAGGCTTATTCTTATCTTTTAATCATGTTACAACATTGTTCCTCATCTGACCTGGATTTGCTTTTAGCTATTATCAGAAACACACTCAAAGACACACACACACACACACACACACACACACTCACAGAGAGAGAGAGACACACACGCAGATAGACACGCAAGCGCACACACACGCACACATACAGAGATGCACACAAAGGGAGACACATACACAGGTTTTTTTGTGTGCCGGAAGTAGAGATGGGCATTATATCACTATGGGCTCTATGCACGCACCACTTCCGCGTTTTAGCTAAAGCCCCACTTCACTTCCTGTTCGCGGGAAACGGCTTGAGTTTCACTGGAGTTCAGCAGTGGTTTACACGAGTTTCCCAAATAATGCTCAAACGGGAATTAAACTGTGAGGATACTGGGCATTTTTGGGACACAGCAGTGCTCTTTGATTGTGGTGTCATTGTGGTTTTATAAAGTTTAAAAATCGTTCTGAGTGGCCACAGTCAAAGCTCTACCTCAGAGAGAAAGCACAGTGACACTTTTGGGTCAGTCTCACAGCTGAATGTATCAATCTAATTACTAAAAAACGTCACTAAAACTCACCTAAATGCCATAGGATAGCATAGGCAGGAAGTGGACGGGCTGTGCTTTGTTAACAGGAAATGACGTCACGCCTCCATAAAACGCAAAGTGTAGGATATGACAGAAGCGCGGATGTAGCATGAGAGTCCGTGGCATTTCATACAGAGGTGGCTTTATACCAGCAAACAAACACAGGTACAGATCAAGGTACAAGTCAAGACATTACTTTGCGATACAAGAATTCCCGCAATTGAACACGACAGAGAGAAAGTGCCGTTTGTCACTGATTTGAAACAGGTTATTTACCATTAATGTAAACAGGATTTTATTTTTTTACTTAAATGTACTTTGTTTCTGTATGCACTGCCTTGAGTTGAGTTTCCTTTCTTAATTTATTTTACAGTTAAATTTCAAAAACAATAAACAATTAAAGTAGGAACAAAGTGATTCTGTCACGTTTGTATTCCTGACTACTTTTTGAGGTCCAGAAAAAAATACTTTGGATATTGTCAAGTTTGTTTTTGCTGTAATTTTTGGAGGGTAATTTATCCGGTAA
Source organism: Knipowitschia caucasica (assembly GCA_964034765.1). NCBI lineage: Eukaryota > Metazoa > Chordata > Actinopteri > Gobiiformes > Gobiidae > Knipowitschia > Knipowitschia caucasica. The sequence goes on along the minus strand of OZ035828.1, from coordinate 17,297,861 downwards.
AAATATCAAGAATATATATTTTTTTATATATCAATACAATATATTTAAATAAAGTTATAGAAAAATATGTACAGATTTTTTTTTTTTCCCTCATATTGTCCAGACCTAGAAGTTATATCAGCATGGATGGAGCAAAATAGCATGGTTAAAATACTTCAGAGCGGTGTGGACTGGAGCGTTAGACCTGACTCAGCGTGTGCGTGATGCAGCTGGACATGGCCCTGTGGAACTACAGATGCCGGCCAGGGTCAAACTTCACACGGCTCCACAGGCAGTGACACGGACGGCAGGTGAAACATCTGCGAGGACCCCGAGGACAGGGGCCGATTACATGCACGGTTTGTCCCCGACTGAGGAGAGAGGCCAGTGGAGAGGAAGAGGAAAGAGGGTAGTGGAGAGGAAGAGGAGAGAGGCCAAAGGAGAGGAAGAGGAGAGAGGCCAGTGGAGAGGAAGAGGAAAGAGGGTAGTGGAGAGGAAGAGGAGAGAGGCCAAAGGAGAGGAAGAGGAGAGAGGGCAGTGGAGAGGAAGAGGAGACAGGGCAGTGGAGAGGAAGAGGAGAGAGAGCAGTGGAGAGGAAGAGTAGAGAGGGTAGTGGAGAGGAGGAGGAGAGAAGGCAGTGGAGAGGAAGAGGAGAGAGGACAGAGGAGAGGAAGAGGAGAGAGGACAGTGGAGAGGAAGAGGAGAGAGGATAGTGTTTGAGGAAGAGGAGAGAGGATAGTGGAGAGGAATAGGAGTGAGGCCAGTGGAGAGGAAGAGGAGAGAGGAAGAGAAGAGAGAGCCGTGGAGAGGAAGAGGAGAGAGGACAGTGGAGAGGAAGAGGAGAGGGTAGTGGAGAGGAAGAGGAGAGAGGAAGAGAAGAGAGAGCCGTGGAGAGGAAGAGGAGAGGGTAGTGGAGAGGAAGAGGAGAGAGGACAGTGGAGAGGAAGAGGAGAGGGTAGTGTAGAGGAAGAGGAGAGAGGCCAAAGGAGAGAGGACAGTGGAGAGGAAGAGGAGAGAGGGTACTGCAGAGGAAGAGGAGAGAGGCCAGTGCAAAAAAGAGAACATAAACGAAGCATACCCTTTATTGGCTCCAGAGAGAAATGTGCTCATACATTTGACCCATGACCTCCTCGAGGCGAGAGAAATGAGTTGTTTTTCTTTGATATTACTGAACTGCTTCCCTTTGACAATTCCACACAAAGTTCAAGGACATATTCTGAAAAATCACTTGCAGATATATTTGCTCACTCCGCGCTAATATCAGAACAAGAGCTAGACCGAGACCCAGACCAAGACCCAGACCCAGACCCAGACCCAGACCCAGACCCAGACCCAGACCCAGACCCAGACCCAGACCCAGACCCAGACCCCGACCAAGACCAAGACCAAAGGCATTTCCACATGGGCTCCACTCCACACGGCTTAGCAAAAAAGACCAAGGTCGAGATTGAAGTTGAGACCCAGACCAAGACCCGGAACAAGACCCAGAACAAAACATTAAAAAAAAAAAAATCCAGACCAAAACCCAGAACCACAGCAAAGGCGTTTTCACATGAGTCAGTTTAATACATAACATAACCCCAGGCAGGGCAAAGCTTTAAAACAGTTGAGTTGGTTTATGATCTGGTTAAAGGCGCTGGAATGATCAGTATCAATCATTCCTATATTTTCCCCCAGATTGCCACTTTGTTTTTTTCGGGGTGAGGCTCTGGTGCGGTGCTCGGATGAATTCAAAATCCTTGCGAGTTGGTGCTCCCCCAGTCTGTCCATTGGGAGTTTGCTATAACTGGATGTGAGATCACCACAAGCCTTTTTCCCAACACATGTAGTTAATTAGCAGGAGAACAAGTGGTCTCACGAGTGCGGCTTCAAATGTCTTCAGCAGAAACCACAGCGCAGAAAGTGAGAAATATCCAGTGGTCCACCACACACACACCACAACTGATTAAAAGTGGTGTTAGAAGAACCAGATGGAACTGGTGGAGATTGGTGCTGCAAGCCCCGGTACTACTTTAAACCATAGACTTAAACAGGCGCTTGTATCAACACAATTCTCAAACGTGTACGTCGCCGGGGTGGATTTTGAGCAAAATAAATTAGATGTGTTGCAACCATTTAGTGTCGGCTTTAACTTGAGGGTATAGATGTACACATTGGTTCCGCCCTCCAGTGGATTACTGAAGAATTGCATGAGTTTTTGGAGATAAATCTTCACAACAAACCTGTCTACTCTCTACACTCATTGTACTCTTGGGGAAATACTCACAAGATTCGAAAGGTGAAAGAATTACTTGGTAAAAATCCACATACCAATTTAATTTTCTCCCACTGGGTTATCAGAGTGTTTCCTTGCCGATGCAGGAGGGTCTAAGGACAGTGTTGATGATCCAGGACACTCGACATTTAACGACAGACACGGTCTATGCAGGCTAAACAAACAAAGGCAATGGTCTCTACTACCTCCTTGTTCTTAAAGGACAACTCACCCTCAAATCTACTTTTTTTTGCTGATAAACTGTATAAATGAGTGTCCAATAGTGTTGTCCACATATCCTGGTCATAATTTGGTCACTTTGGTGCAAATTAGTTGAAAGTTACACTTTCTGCCTAAAACCGTCTGTGAGGCGCCATCTGCTGGCGACCTGTATTACTACATTTGAATTTTGAATCTGGCGCCAACACTGGCGCGGCAGCAAGACCTGACGTCTGAAGCAAGACCTGACGTCAGCAGCCCCCCGCCCAGAGCAATGTAAACGGCCCAGTCTCGTTCACGCCCCCTTTAGTCCTCCAGGCTACGCCCATTTAGAGGAAGATTTGAACAGGAAATGTGAGTGACGTAAGCTCCGAGGAGCGGGGGTGAGAACCACTTTAACTACTTTCCCCTTTTTATTATTTGAACTTTATTTAATGGACTGGTGCAATGTGAATTGGGTGGCAACTCTGACTGCCTCTCCCCTGACCCAGAAACGTAATAATAAAGGGATGATAATGAATGAATGAATTAACTTTATTTAACCAGGAAATTCCTATTGAGATTAAGAACCTCTTTTTCAAGGGAGTCCTGGAAAAAAAAACTACATACAATTACATACATTACAGATTATAAAAACAGCTACATTTCAATGAGGATGTCATGGTGTGGCTTTTATTTTTGTACTTTGGTTTTATTTTGACATTATTTCTCTGTGGTTTGGTTTTGAGTTTGACTTATGTGCTGTTTCCCCTGTCTTGATTGTCTGCCCCGCCCTGATGTGTTTCACCTGTGTCCCTGTCTATAATTACCCTGTGCCCCTCTCTACATGTTGCTGGTCCATTGTTATGTCAATGTCCTGTTTTGTCATGTCAAGTTCTGTTTTTGTTCCTGCTTCTGTATTATTGGATTTTGAGTTTAGTTTTCACTTGGATTTTTATTTTATTAAATCATTATTTTTTGCATTCCTGCATTTGAGTCCTCCATCATCCAACCCCGTGACAGAGGATGTCTCAAGTGCTCTCAATCTGGATCTAAAAGCATTCAATGAAATAAATTCAGATAATTTTCAGTCTTTTTGCAACACGTTCCATGTGTTCTGACTTCCGTGAGTGAAATTCTGCGTAATCAGATTTAGGTTGGATGATTGACTTGCTCGTTCTACTTCCTTGCCTTAAAAAAACTCCTTGGGTTGCTTTTCCACAATCCCATAGTTGATATTCTATATAATAAAACAGCTTCATACAAGCAGGTGGTGGAACACGAGATCTGAAAACCTGATCTCCAAACAACAAACAAACAAAGCAACTAGCCGTATGCTCACATTGCACATATCTTTGGCCTTGAGCATCAATTTACAACTGTTTTAATCAGGTGGAAAAGCTCTTGTCAATCAATAATCCCATAATTGAAATATTACCATGTGTTTTTTTTTTTGTGGAGCAACCAAAGTAGACCATTGTTACGCAGCTCTTATAGGAGTTCTTTATTTATGAAACTATGTTGAAGCCATGGCCCCCTCACCTCCTCCTCCCTCTCCCATTCTGTCTCAGCCCACTGAACATCACACTTATCTTGGCTTTCACACTATGTAGCTTATCAAACAGCCAGTGCAAAAAAGAAGCATACCCTTTAATGGTTCCACAGAGAAATGTGCTCATGCATTTGACCCGTGACGTCCTCTGGGTGAGAGAAATGAGTTGTAATGCGCTTTACTTTGATAGTACTGAACAGCATATACTGTTGGATGTAGTTACACTAATCAAAATATAAACTTGTAAAGAAATCATACAGGAAGGTAGCTTGTCACATTTGTATTTTATGGTGATGGATGACCTAAAATTTGAGTCAAACAGTTTGGCACATACTGGCACGAAGTGTGCCAAATACGTTCTGAATGTCACTAGTTTATGAAAAAACTATGAAACCTAGAAAAAGGCACACACGAAAAAAAGGCTAAACAGTTTTTTCCAAAAAATCTCAAAGGGTAAAGAGTGAAATAGGAATGACATTCATTAATCTAGTGCATATCTATGTAAACTAGAAGGTTTTAGCTTTAAAATGACGCCCTACACAAGCATGTGATGTTTAAGATTTATTTTTAAAAATGCAAACCCATTTGGGCAAGCCCCAATTTAGTGCACAAGCCAAGATGAGGTGGGTGGTAACTTCTCACATTTCAAAATAAATGGTTATTTCATACAAAATATTACAAAATTAGGAATAGCAAAAATGTACGTAAGCTCCAAGAGTCATTACACTGCCATAAATAAAAGCTGTCAACTTCTCTTCACTCCTGAGCTTCGTAACAAAGGCTGAGATCTGAATCCGGTCCCAGCTCCTGGATTTGGCTGTTGTTGCGATGGCCTCATGTAAACAGTGAATCTACATTCGTCCCACACAACATCTGCTCCGAGTGGGAATCGCATCGGGTCAAAACGCATGAATCATTCTCCACAACAAAAGGTGAATTTAAAACACGGTCCCTGCAGTCTGAGCGCCAGAGGAAATGAAACACTGCATTGGTCAGTTTCTGTACAGGACAATGCATTGGAATGTCAGATTACACCACAATACATATTCATTATCTCATTCATGGTAATGAACTCGTTACCCGTGGAGACTGGGGTCCATCCTTTAGTTGTGAAGAGATTACCAAATACTGCAAACATTTACATTTATTACTATTTTCTTTCACTTCAATAATCCTTTGGCATGTTCAATGGGCTTTGGACTGGCTTCATGTTAAGCAACATTTATTTTCTTGCTTTTTAGGCAGTTACGCTGCATTCGTGGGACTTTGCAACATTAACTAAGAGAACTGGTCCAATATCAGATTTTAGTCTTAGTTTAGAGTTAATTTATCTGTAATCCCCGGGGCAATCCAAGTGAAACTAAATCTGTGACAAAGTTCCACGTCTTATCAGCACTTATAAAGTCTTACTATTTTCTCATGTCTAAAAGGGCTCTCTCTGGTCTCTCACTAGTCTCCGGTCTCCCTCTCTGGTCTCCGATCTGTCTTTCTGGTCTCTCTCCGGTCTCTCTCCGGTCTCTCTCTGGTCTCTCTCTGGTCCCTCTCTGGTCTCTCTCTGGTCTCTCTCTGGTCTCTCTGGTCTCTCTCTGGTCTCTCTCTGGTCTCTCTCTGGTCTCTCTCTGGTCTCTCTCTGGTCTCTCTCTGGTCTCTCTCTGGTCTCTCTCTGGTCTCTCTCTGGTCTCTCTCTGGTCTCTCTCTGGTCTCTCTCTGGTCCCTCTCTGGTCTCTCTGGTGTCTCTCTGGTCTCTCTGGTGTCTCTCTGGTCTCTCTCTGGTCTCTCTCTGGTCTCTCTCTGGTGTCTCTCTGGTCTCTCTGGTGTCTCTCTGGTCTCTCTCTGGTCTCTCTCTGGTCTCTCTCTGGTCTCTCTCTGGTCTCTCTCTGGTCCCTCTCTGGTCTTTCTCGGGTCTCTCTCGGGTCCCTCTCTGGTCTCTGGTCTCTCTGGTCTCTCTGGTGTCTCTCTGGTCTCTCTGGTGTCTCTCTGGTCTCTCTCTGGTCTCTCTCTGGTCTCTCTCTGGTCTCTCTCTGGTGTCTCTCTGGTCTCTCTGGTGTCTCTCTGGTCTCTCTCTGGTCTCTCTCTGGTGTCTCTCTGGTCTCTCTCTGGTCTCTCTCTGGTCCCTCTCTGGTCTTTCTCGGGTCTCTCTCTGGTCCCTCTCTGGTCCCTCTCTGGTCTTTCTCGGGTCTCTCTCTGGTCTCTCTCTGGTATATCTATCAATTATGGTCTTCTCATACATGCTTTGTGAATATAATCAAATGATCTGGGAAAACAATTTGACTTTTCTTTCAAAAATGAGTGGAATCAATAAATGAACTATTATTTTTGACCATTAAAAAGTAAGTAAGTACATTACTAACCATTAAGAAATACAATGAGATCCATTACTTTGCCATTTAATCTGCCGTTAGGGAGCGGGATGGCCATAATGTCTTAAATTACAAATAATGTCATAAATAATCCATAAATGTCCATAAATATCCCGGATAACTATTGTCCTTCAGCCAGACAGGACCAAATCCGGCCCACAACACCATTTTAAGTGGCCATTTTTGTCACAGTAGCCCCCGAAATTATTTTTAATAAATCACTCTTACAACAACTTGCAGCATTGATGGTAATGGGATACTTTTACCATCTCTCAACAACCAGCTCTAATGTTTTTAAACTTGGCCCTTGAACAAAACTAGTTTGACATTCCTGCGAACGGACAGATTTTAAATCCAGGACTGTAGAACACTGCTTTACAGGTTTAAAAGCTGAATTAAGTTGTTTCACAAATGTTGTTTCTGGTAAAAGCTATACATGGTCTTTAAATAGACATGGATAGGTAAACGCAGAACAAATGACAACAACAGACGACGCCCACACATCTGCCAGGTCAAAGTTACATTTGCACTAATTAGAAGCAGAAACAGGACTGGATCCACTGGAGCAGCTCTACAGACGTACAAATGATATAAACGCTCTTCTTTTCTCAGGTTAAATGCACTGTTGATCTCACGCGCTGCTCTTCAGGCACCTCGCACGAAAGGAGAATCGTGAACAGAGCTGAAATAGATGTGTCTCCATGACGACAATAATCACAGGCCACGCACGAAGAATTAGGAGATTGCGGGATCAGGACGGAGAGCGCTGACCGATGGCTCAAAATCACATCACGCCCAAAGAGAAAAATAATAATAATGAAAACTGATTTGCCGACGTGACGAGCATGAAAAGTCTTCTTGCCTGCCGAGGATCATTGAACACACATGTCCACCCCTCTCTTTTGCCCTGGTTACAAAGCCCTACTTGGCCCTACTTTGTCTCCCACAGTATTACAGTAAGTCAAATATCCATTAATGCAAAAAATGTTCGCACTTATGCTATATGGAAGCCTCAGAATCATTTGGTGAATGTTTGAAAAAGGTTCTTCCTTTTGCTGTTTTGTTTTGTTCTGTAACTTGTCCTCAATATATACAGTATATGGTCATGAGCTATAAATAAATAATAATAATAATAATGAAAATATATATAGTAACTGAAAAATCCGCCAAATAGTTGAGGAACTGTGTTAACCAGTACCAGGTACTTTATTAGTACCTGCTTGGACCTGGTTCTATCCAGGCCGAGCTGGTACTGAAGTGTTCTAACAGACAGAGATTGCTAGAAGCCATGGTTACCAAGGAATTTCTCCGGATAATGGTTTGTTGTGGGCAGGTTGCTAGGATACATTACCAGATACTGAAGCGTACTGGAAAGACAACCAGATAGAATAGAGCCAGAGTCAGGCTGGGCAGGTGGAAACAGGGCTTTTTAGTTGGTTGTGGCCATAAATTAACAGTTCTGGAGTCCCTTATCATCACTCCTTTGCTCAGGTCTCTGCTCTGACTTTAAAACTGGGGTATCCACATTTTCTTACATTTTTTTGTACTTCTGTTGAGTATTGTAAAAGTAAAATGTTGCGAACAAATCAAATCACAACTGCTGCTATTACTGCTGCTACTTCTACTACTGCTGCTCCTGCCCCTACACTGCAGCCACTACAATCACCCTACTACTACTACTACTACAGCTACTACTACTACAGCTGCTGCTATGACTATGAATATTAATGAAGTGTCAATTATTTAAGATAAATATCTAATGTTTATGTAAGTTCTGGCTGTAAATCTAAATAATTATAACTCCTGTAAAAAGAAAGGACATGTAATAAGGGGTAGGAAACATAAGTTTTACTACCTACTCAGTGGGCGGCACGGTGGCTGAGTGGATAGCACTCTCGCCTCTCAGCAAGAAGGTCCTGGGTTCGAATCCCGGCCGGACCAGGGCCTTTCTGAGTGGAGTTTGCATGTTCTCCCCGTGTCTGCGTAGGTTTCCTCCGGGTACTCCGGTTTCCCCTACCACTAAAAATATGTACAATAGGTCTGGCATGCGCCTCCTGTTCGGCGACCCCGCTCCCATCTCTGTGTGGAGTGAGAGGACAAGTGCCCAAAAAACAAAAACAAAATAACAATTGTAAACTGCTTTGTGGCTCTGGTCTGTGAAAGGCGGTATATAAATAAAAGCTTACTTACTTACTTACTTATACAGTGGGGCAAAAAAGTATTTAGTCAGCCATGAATTGTGCAAGTTCTCCCACTTTAAATAACGACAGAGGTGTGTAATTTTCATCATAGGTACACTTCAGCTGTGACAGAATGTGAAAAAAAAAAATCCAGGAATTCACATTGTAGGATTTTTAAAGAATGTATTTGTAAATTATGGTGGAAAATAATTATTTGGTCAATAACAAAAATTCAACTCAATACTTTGTAATATAACCTTTGTTGGCAATAACAGCAATAACTATAGGTCTTTACCAGGTTTGCACACACAGTAGCTGATATTTTGGCCCATTCCTCCTTGCAGATCTTCTCGAGAGCAGTGAACACGGACTTTCAACTCCCTCCACAGATTTTCAATGGGGTTGAGGTCTGGAGACTGGCTAGGCCACTCTAGGACTTTCAAATGCTTCTTACGGAGCCACTCCTTCGTTGCCCGGACGGTGTGTTTGGGATCATTGTCATGCTGGAAGACCCAGCCACGTTTCATCTTCAAAGCGCTCACTGATGGAAGGAGGTTTTGGCTCAAAATCTCACGATACATGGCCCCATTCGTTCTTTCCTTAACACCGTTCAGTGGTCCTGTCCCCTTAGCAGAAAAACAGCCCCAAAGCATGACGTTTTCACAGAAGGTATGGTGTTCTTGGGATGCAACTCGGTATCCAAACACGACGAGTTTATACCTAACAATTCTACTTTGGTTTCATCTGATCACATGACATTCTCCCAATCCTCTGCTGTATCATCCATGTGCTCTCTGGCAAACTTCAGACGGGCCTGGACATGCACTGGCTTCAACAGGGGGACATGTCTGGCACTGCAGGATTCGATTCCCTGTCGACGTAGTGTGTTACTGATGGTAACCTTTGTTACTTTGGTCCCAGCTCTCTGCAGGTCATTCACCAGGTCCCCCTGTGTGGTTCTGGGATTTTTGATCACTGTTCTCATGATCATTTTGACCCCACGGGATGAGATCTTGCGATCGAGGGAGATTATCACTGTTCTTGTATGTCTTTCATTTTCTGATAATAGCTCCCACGGTTGATTTGTTCACACCAAGCTGCTTGCCTATTGTAGATTTACTCTTTCCAGTCTGGTGCAGGTCTACAATTCTTTTCCTGGTGTCCTTCGACAGCTCTTTGGTCTTGGCCATAGTGGAGTTTGGAGTCTGACTGTTTGAGGCTGTGGACAGTTGTCTTTTATACAGATAACGAGTTCAAACAGGTGCCATTAATACAGGTAACGAGTGGAGGACAGAAGAGCTTCTTAAAGAAGAAGTTACAGGTCTGTGAGAGCCAGAGATCTTCCTTGTTTGAAGTGACCAAATACTTATTTTCCCCCATAATTTACAAATAAATTCTTTAAAAATCCTACAATGTGAATTCCTGGATTGTTTTTTTACATTCTGTCTCTCACAGTTGAAGTGTACCTATGATGAAAATTACTGACCTCTGTCATTATTTTAAGTGGGAGAACTTGCACAATCGGTGGCTGACTAAATACTTTTTTGCCCCACTGTATGTATTTTTTTTTTTTTATCAATCGAAGTAAAGACTACTACTACTACTACTACTATATGAAATATTAATAAACAGCAGTCTTGTGGTCTAATGAGAATTCGAACCCCAATGGAACCAATAAAGACAAAAGCATGTGTTGAAAGAGTCTTTGAACAGAAATAGAATCTCACGTTGGAGCTGCTTTTATGGTGACAGCTTTTAAAGAAGACGACTCTGTTTTCTCTGCTCTTTCATCACACTTTTATAATTGCTATTGACTGAATCGACTGCGGATCCGAGAGAGCGGACCAGAGCTAGAGCGTTGAAAGTCCAGAAGGGAAAATCACTTTGAGCAAATACCCAGCAAATTTAGAGCTCACACCATAAGGCAAGACAGTTAAAGTATTGATTTTGTAATGTTTGCATTGAGCCTAAAACTTTCAGAATGGATGTGCGTGCCGGCGGCGGTCCTTCAAGTCTAAACTCACTGTGAAACACATATTGGTGGAAAATGTCTGCAAAAATCCAATAAACAATTGAATTAAAATGTATCTTAACATATGCGAATGGATCCATCCACTTATTCCATTGTCACAAACACTCACACACTCATAACTTACTAGAGGTTAAATACAAAATGTTCGAACGCTCTCGAAACACGTTTGGAGAGGTACTATTTATTGGCCAAGAGCCAGCAAAAACTCCTTAGCAACTCTTGCCATGACCAAAATGTAGACTCACACACACAGGAGGTGAAGATTATGTGAGAGGAGGAATTTGTGCTACAGATTCCTGATAATGATATTGTGCCTTAATCTAAAACAAGTTCCTTTTTTTATATTTTTGCAAAATATGTGTCCTTTAATTTAACACCTGCCTCATTTTGGCTCGTGCACAAAAGTTGGGCATGCCCAAATGTCTTTGCTTATTTAAAAACACATCTTACATCTCACATGCTTGTGTGATGCATCATATTAAAGCTAGAACCTTCTAGTTTATGTAAATATACACTAAAATAATGTTTGTCATTCCTATTTCCCTCTTCATCCTTTGAAGTTTGGGGAAAAAACCTATTTTTTTAACCTCGCCTAAAATATTAAATTTCTAGAGGCCCTTAAAAAAGGCATACTTAATTGTTTGCTCACAATATTCAAACCCTATGTTAATTGTGTTGTTGACAACACCTGTCTAAAGTTTCAGACTTCTAAGTTTTGTAGTTTTTATGCAGATTCTCCTTTTCATCAAGTAGTGCCATTCAGAACCAATTTGGCACACTTTGTGTGCCAAATTGTGCCAAATTGCTTTACTGACACTTCAAGACAAGGCAAGGCAAGGCAAGTTTATTTATATAGCACAATTCATACACAAGGCAATTCAAAGTGCTGAACAAAGCAAGAAAGCATTAAAATCATAAATGATCACAGAACATTAAAAAGAAAGATACAAATATAAAATCCCTCAGTTGTATGCACAGCTAAACAGAACTGTCTTTAATGTATCTATCTATTAATGAATCTATCTGTGTGAGTGAAGGTAACAGACTGCTCAGAACAGACTTCAGAAATCTAGTGGGTAGTACATCCAAGCTGCATGTGGAGGAGCTCAAACTGGAGATTATCTCTTGGACAGTTTTATCATTTACAGGTGCAAAGTGAGTTAGCTCTGAGAGCCTTTCTGGCTGTTGGATTGTTATCTGTGGATTGGAGACAATGGCGTTTTTGATGCCTTGAACCTTGTCATTGAAAAAATTAGCAAACTCATTGCATTTACGTTTGGAAGTAAGCTCTAATGGCATTTGAACAGGGGGGTTTGTGTTGAGAACAGAACACGCAGATTGTTGCTGCAGCCTTCAATCATTTCAGAAAAATACCTTTCTCTCGTACTACGTAGCACCCGGTTAAACTCGCACAACTTATCTTTGAAGATCTCGTAATCAACCTGGAGGTTGGACTTGCGCCACTTCCGCTCGGCCCTCCGGCACTTTCTCTTTTGTGCCCTGACCGAGTCTGCTTTAGCCCACGGCGCCTTCTGCTTATTTTTCACTATTTTAACCTTCACAGGGGCAACGGTATCCAGAACATTCAAAACACTAGAGGTGACAGAGTTAAACAGTTCATCTACAGTAGAATACGATGCATTCTCAAAGTTTATCATTCCCATAAATAGTTCACTCGTATTTTCATTTATGTGTCTTCTTCGTACAGTTGCAGAGTCCACTGGTGGTTTGTTAGTGAAACACATGTCAAAAAAAACACAGAAATGATCCTTTACATACACGTTTACATTTGAAATATTCACCCCCTTAGTAACTAACAGATCTAGAGTGTGCCCTCTGCTGTGGGTGGGGCCACTTACGTGCTGAGTGAGATCAAAGGATTCAAGTACAGAACTCAGCTCATTTGCATTTCTGTCATCAACATTATCCACATGAATATTAAAATCACCTGTAATAACCAAACTATCAAAATCTGTATGCACAGATTTTGATAATAAAAAACCATATTTTTTTATTTTTGGTACTTGTCTTTTTCACGGGCCTGTTACAGACTAACGCAGGAAACTGTAGCTTCATGAAAGGTCTCATTTTGTAGCTAACGAGTCGGGGAACACGAGCATACCCTGTTTGTGGGTTAAAAACAAAGCTAGGTCCGCTAACAGTGAAAGAGCAGCCTCTGTGCTCTTTTTTTGTTTTTTTGCTAAAGATAAATTCACATTTTTGGATTATTTCTCCAGAATGGATTATACTTTAGGAAATACAAGTGTAAATTATTTTTCCATGGAGATTTGCAGAGTGAAAGAGCCATAGGAAGTTGGGAGGAGATCTGATTTATTTATGCAGCACAAGACCATAGGTAAAATACTTTTTCGGAAGTGATTTATTTTGTGCCAATATTATGTGTTATATCTTTTGAATGCAAAGTCTGATGTAGTGTAGTTTACACTTGTATATAAATGTAGATAAGAAAATAAGCTTTAAAATGATATACAGCTTTTGGGGTTTGGTGTTCAAAACACATCTGCTATTGCCAGCGGAACATTTAAAAAATACAAATCGCCCGCCGGCGGTTGGGTGGATGCAGTGGTTCCCAAAGTGGGGGTCATGTTCCAAGATGATTTCCATAAAGAAAGAAAAAAAAGTGGAACAAATATATAGCCCTTAAATATTTTTTTTTTGCAATTGATTTGATTCAAGAGGACCACATGTTAAAATGTGCTTGGAAGAGTCTGATAAAAATATAATAATTTCAATTAAATTTGAAATGTTGTCCCAGACATCACGAGATTACAGGGCAGCAGCAGTTTGCGAACCCCTTCTTTAAAGGACAATATTATGAATTATTTGTGTCCATTCAAAATTATAATTTTAAGTTTTTTCATGTTTAAGAACGAGAACTAATATCTTAAGTTGCAAAGACATGTTGAATCAAGTATGAAGGGTAACAAATGCTTTGTGGGTGTAATTCCTGATGCTTCCACCAGAGCGAGGAGGTGAATTTATTTTAGTTGGCAATAGTGGTACAATGACATCATCTTACACGACTGAGAAAGGAACTTTTATACAGAAGGGGTGCGGTTACATTTTTGTGTCAGAAGTTCCTGACATTTGTGTGGAGGGATCATAAAACAACTCTAGGTCCATTTGTGACAAGGAACAATGTTCTTGTAACGTGAACAAAAGAAAGAAATAGTCAATTTTGAGTATTAGGTCTCTGAAAATGCTCTGTGAAAGGCTAATTGTGGTCAAACTAGAGATCAGGTGGTGACGCATTACACCCAGATTCTTAAAACAAACAATCAAGAATAGATTGCATTTCGTGCGGTGCTCGAAATCCATCCAATTTAAGTTTTTGAAAGAAAATTTGTGAATGGAAATTGTGTGTGTGTATGTTTGAACAAGCCAGCAAGGAATAATGCCTTCTCACAATTAACATTTAGATTACAAGTTGAGGCTGAGGAAAACCGAGGAAAAGTATTGTGTTGACAAAACAATGGTGTTCACATTTTAACAAAGAAGCTATTTTGTTGCTGGCGTTAGTCAAGGAATTAATTAATAACAAACTTGCAACTTTCAAAGCAGTGATTCCCAAGCGTTTTCTTCCAGTGCGAGTTAATATTAATACTATAGGAAATTCTCATGATAATGCATTGGTTAGGGTGGCACGTGGTGTTCCCAGAGGTCTCCCATCACAGCAATAGCCAAGCCCTGTACTGCTGAGCTCAAGATGTCAGGCAATGCTCGTGCAGATGATGTGCAAAATATGTACTGCTTATTAAATTTCTGAAGTTGAAAGTAGAAAAACTGAGCTTTTTTCCTTTTTTTCCTCTGTGTTTTTGTCTTCATTTCAGACATGCCAAAAATTCCAACTGACATACCCCGGTTGGGAAACACTGCCATAGAGTATTGGGCTGTACAGCAGACAGACGCAAGTTATCTCCTCCTTAACTGAAATGAACTCATCCACAAAAAGAAATCCTTCACAATAAACGACGCCGGACGACACAGACCGTTTCTCTTGGGTGCTTATATTCTGCAGTTCTGTGAGAGTGTTGATTTAGAGCGCAAATGTCAACCAATCGATCCGCAAACATTTCCAACAAAGAAGTTCCCAATTAACATGCGCTTTCCGGACGCGCCGACACCGTTCAATTAGTACGGGCGGCTCACAGGGAGAGAGGGAAGAAAAGCAGAGAGAGAATGGAGCTTAGAGTGGTTTTAAAGGAGAGTTAAAACCGTACACTGTTTGTTGTTGGGGCCTTGAACAGATCTACAGAGAAGGGGAGTTGATTTAAAGGTTTTTTGAAGTGCTTTCGTCTTTGTATACTTTGGCCGTAAGAAAAAGAGGTCTCATTCGACCCAATCTTCAATTGGTTTGGCTACTTAGAGATAATAGGCTTTGAGCTTTTTAGTTCAAAAAGTAGGTAGAAAGGTGAAGTGCTTTGCTTAAGGACACAACAGCACTGTGTGATTAAACTCATAATCAA
This sequence comes from Knipowitschia caucasica, assembly GCA_964034765.1. Lineage (NCBI taxonomy): Eukaryota > Metazoa > Chordata > Actinopteri > Gobiiformes > Gobiidae > Knipowitschia > Knipowitschia caucasica. Next base: position 17,282,819 of record OZ035828.1, on the reverse strand, counting down.
GTGGTAAGTCCTGGATCTACAACCTATCCGTCCCGTGCTTCCTGCTTTTGAAGAGAGCAGTCGTGTGTCTCTCTGCTCTGCTTTTGCTTCGCCTTTTAAGGCAAGGCAAGGCAAGGCAAGTTTATTTGTATAGCACAATTCATACACAAGGCAACTCAAAGTGCTGAACAAGATAGCATTAAAATCATAAATAATCACAGAACATTAAAAAGAAAGATAAAAATATAAAATCCCTCAGTTGTATGCACAGCTAAACAGCACAGTTTTTAACTTGGTTTTAAACATAGTCAGAGAGGAGGCCTGTCTCACATCTTCAGGAAGAATGTTCCAGATTTTAGCAGCATGAATCTGAAAAGCAGCCTCCCCATGTTTAGTTCTGACTCTGGGCACTAACAGGAGTCCAGTCCCTGTGCTCCTCAGAGTCCTGGCTGGTTCATATGGGACTAACATGTCACTAATATATTTTGGTGCGAGGCCATGGAGAGACTTGTACACAAGCAAAGCTGTTTTAAAGTCTATTCTCTGAGCCACAGGAAGCCAGTGCAGAGACCTGAGGACCGGACTAATATGGTCGTACTTCCTGGTTCTAGTCAGGACTCGAGCTGCTGCATTTTGAATGTACTGCAGCTGTTTTACAGCCTGTTTGGACAGACCTGTGAGCAGGCCATTGCAGTAGTCTAACCTACTGGAGACAAATGCATGGAGAAGAATCTCCAAGTCTGCTTTAGACACTATGTTTTTGATCCTGGAAATGTTTTTTAGATGGTAAAAAGCTGCTGATGTTACTGATTTGATGTGGCTATTAAAATTTAAGTCTGAGTCCAGTATTACCCCTAGATTTCTGACCTTGTTTGAAGGTTTTAGGGAGAGAGACTGTAGATGACAGATGACGCTCTCTCTTTGTTTCTGGGGACCAAAGACAATCATTTCAGTTTTGTCTGCGTTTAGCTGAAGGAAGTTGTTTTGCATCCACTCACTGATCTGTTGGATACAGTGAAGGAGTGAGTCCACTGGTCCATGTTCTCCTGCAGTCAGTGAGACATAGATCTGAGTGTCATCTGCATAGTTATGATAGGAAACTTTGTTTCTGCGTATTAACTGACCTAACGGCAGCATGTAGAGATTGAAAAGAAGAGGTCCCAGGATCGACCCCTGTGGCACTCCACAGGTCAGGGCCATATGATCTGAGACACAGTTTCCAATCTCCACAAAGTACTTCCTGTCTTCAAGGTAAGACCTAAACCAACTTAGGGCGGTGCCAGCGACGCCAACCCAGTCCTCTAGTCTCTGTAAGAGGATCTCATGGTCGACAGTGTCAAAGGCAGCACTCAGATCTAACAGGATTAGGATTGAGACTTTGCCTGCGTCAGTGCTTAGCCGGATATCGTTTGTAACCTTGACGAGAGCAGTCTCAGTGCTGTGGTGGGGTCTAAAGCCGGACTGAAACATATCAAATGAGTTGTTGATTATAAGAAATCTATTTAGCTGTTGGTAGACAACTTTTTCAAGGACTTTCCCCATAAATGGCAGATTTGAGATGGGACGGTAGTTGTTAAGTACCGTAGCATCCAGACTGCTCTTTTTAAGCAGGGGCCTGATGACTGCAGTTTTCAGGGCCTTTGGGAATATTCCAGAATGAAGGGACATGTTTACTATCTGTGTGAGTGAAGGTAACAGACTGCTCAGAACAGACTTTAGAAATCTAGTGGGTAGTACATCCAGGCTACATGTGGAGGCGCTCAGACTGGAGATTATCTCTTGGACAGTTTGATCATTTACAGGTGCAAAGTAAGTTAGCTCAAAGAGCCTTTTAGGCTGTTGGATGGTTATCTGTGGATTGGAGACAATGGCGTTTTTGATGCCTTGAACCTTGTCATTGAAAAAATGTGCAAACTCATTACATTTACGTTTGGAAGTTAGCTCTAATGGCATCTGAACAGGGGGGTTTGTTAATCTATTAACTGTTGAAAACAGAACACGCAGATTGTTGCTGCAGCCTTCAATCATTTCAGAAAAATACCTTTCTCTCGTACTACGTAGCACCTGGTTAAACTCGCACAACTTATCTTTGAAGATCTCGTAATCAACCTGGAGGTTGGACTTGCGCCACTTCCGCTTGGCCCTCCGGCACTCTCTCTTTTGTGCCCTGACCGAGTCTGCTTTAGCCCACGGCGCCTTCTGCTTATTTTTCACTGTTTTAACCTTCACAGGAGCGATGGTGTCCAGAACATTCAAAACACTAGAGGTGACAGAGTTAAACAGTTCATCTACAGTAGAATACGATGCATTCTCAAAGTTTATCATTCCCATAAATAGTTCACCCGTATTTTCATTTATGTGTCTTCTTCGTACAGTTGCAGAGTCCACTGGTGGTTTGTTAGTGAAACACATGTCAAAAAATACACAAAAATGATCCAAAAGCGCAACATCGACCACGTTTACATTTGAAATATTCACCCCCTTAGTAACTAACAGGTCTAGAGTGTGCCCTCTGCTGTGGGTGGGGCCACTCACATGCTGAGTGAGACCAAAAGATTCAAGAACAGAACTCAGCTCTTTTGCCCTTCTGTCAATAACATTATCCACATGAATATTAAAATCCCCTGTAATAACTAAGCTATCAAAATCTGTGCATAAAACCGAAAGAAACTCCGTAAAATTATCAATAAATCTGTGACATGACTGCGGTGGCTTGTATAGGACAATGAAGAGTATTGGACTAGATTGTTTTTGTTGTATTTTAAAAGACACATATTCAAAAGACGGAAACTTCCCAAGAGACATTCTATGGGAGACAAAGTGGTCTCTGAAAATGGCAGCTAAGCCTCCTCCTTTTTTGTTTCCCCGTATTTCAGATTCAAATTTGAAATTTGGTGGTGACGCTTCTATTAAAACTGCATTTTCTGTATTTTGGTCAAGCCATGTTTCAGCCATGAACATAAGATCTAGATTATAAGAACAAATAAAATTATTGATTAAAAAAGACTTGTTACAAAGAGATCTGACATTTAGCATAGCAAGTTTCAAAGTTTCAGTATCAGCGGTTGTGGTCGGCTGATTCTTACACGGAACAAGAATTATATTTTCCTGATTAGACTGATTAACTTCAGATGTTTTTCTGTAATGTATTCTTTGTGTTATCACTAAAGGAATGGCACAGGTGGCTTCATGACAGGGCCCCAGCCGGGTCTCTCCTCTAACTAGACTGCCAGTGGCTGCGAAGCAGAGACCCTGTGCATCCTAGTATTTAGAGAAAAGAGGGGAAGGGGAAGGTGGGGGAAGAGGATGGAGAGGCAGGTGGTTCTTGGGAGTTGGACGGGGGGGGTTGAAGGTGGATGGGTTTTTGGTGATGGGTTAGGGGAGGGGCAGGCTGAGTTGGGTGGTAGACGAGGGGGGAGTGGAGGTGGAGGGTTTCTTGGTGCTGGGTTAGGGGGGAGGTGGGCTAAATGAGCAGGAGGGGGGGGTGGAATACTTATGGGGTTAGAGGAGGGACGGGTGGATTTTGTGGGAGAATTTGAGTTGGACGCCCTAGGTGTCTTTGGAGGTACGTATGGGGAGTAGTTTTGAATGTTAGATAGGACTCTTGATCTGGCTACAGTGGGTGTGAGAGGAATAGTCTTCATCGCCGATCTTATCATGCCTGCCGAGTGTTCCGGTAATTCCAGTAGTGAAGGCGGGGATAGAAAACAAAGGGAAAGGTCGTCCTCATTTTCCCTAGATCGAGTGGATGTAGCGGGGGGGACCCAAGCCGGGTCCATGGAAGGTGATGAGGGAGTCTTTGGTGGAGACAGAGGTGGTTGAGGAACCCCCAGTACAGGCCTGACTGTAGCCTGGAGCAGTGGGGGAAGCTTCACGGGAGCTGTAGGTGGGGAAGGTGCTGCTGAAGATGATGGAGCAGCCACTGCTGCTGCTGAAGATGATGGAGCAGCCACTGCTGCGGCTGTATCCACTGCTGCTGCTGAAGATGATGGAGCAGCCACTGCTGCTGCTGAAGATGATGGAGCAGCCACTGCTGCGGCTGTATCCACTGCTGCTGGTGGTGCTGTATATGCTGATGGCGCTGATGAAGATGTGGCAGCTGCTGATGGTGCTGGTGGTGGAGGCGTTGAGCTCTTTCGGAGCCGTGGAGGTGTTGAGTTCTTTTGGAACCTTGGAGGTGTTGAGTTCTTCTTGAATCGTGGAGGAGTGGAGTTCTTTTGAGGCGGTGGGGGTGCAGAGACCTTGGGAGTCGGTGGAGATGGTCGTGATGTTTGTGCCCTTTGCTTCTTCTTTCTCCCTTTCGACGGCTGCACGCGCTGCGCAAGCTGAGGTCTTAGGGCAGATGCAAAGTTATCCATCAACACTTTTACTCCGTAGTTGTTCAGATGTGGGCCTTTTTCTTCAAAAAGCTCGTGCCTATTCCAGAACAGGTTAAAGTTTTCAATGAAGCCAAGTCCTCTGCGTGAACACTCATTGAGTAGGAATGTATTTAGCTGATACAGACGGCTAAACTTCTCCATTTTTCCATCTATATTTGGAAGTGGGCCACTAAGGAAAATTGTTATGTCCATTTTCTTGAGGTCATCCAGTAACAGCGTTAAATCCATTCGTAACTTCTCGCTTGCCTTCTCATAGATATCTACCGCCCCCGTGTGGATGAATAATGTACGCACACCACTGTTCTCAGATAACACTTTAGGCAGAAGAGACCTTATCTCAGCAACTTTTGCAGAGTGAACTGAGATAGTGAGCATGGACTCCATGTTTACATTTTTCACCGAACCATCTCCGATAAGGACACAGTTTGTCCTTGGTGGAGGCGCTGCAGTTGTTAGCGGCTTTGTTGTTTCAGAAAGGGGTAAAAAGCGGTTTGAAGTCTTCAGAACATTTAGTTGTGGCCTTATTTCACTCCTATTGTCATTCTTAGCTTTGTCAACTTTGGGTTTAGCGCCACAATAGTTCCAATAATTCTCATTGTTGATTTTGGGAAAAGAAATGACGTCATAACTTACATTTCCAGTCTGTCCATTCATCCCATTTTCACTCATTGGAAGAGTCGGGTTAAGTCCCATTTCTGTTTCCACAATAGATATCCGTGTTTGAAGAGATTTGAGCTGATTTTCCAAAGCACAACAGCCGTCGCAGACGTTTCTCCGTCTCTTTCGTCCCGACATGGCTAAAGTTGATAAATTCCACAAAGCTGAAGTGTGTAGAAGGAGTAATCCTCGTTTTGTAAATAAAATGATTAAAGGAGAAACAAAAAAATGTAAATAAAATGATTCAAGGAGATTAAAAGGCGAAGCAAAAGCAGAGCCGAGAGACACACGACTGCTCTCTTCAGAAGCAGGAAAAACTGCTTGAATCATTTTATTTACATTTTTTTGTTTCTCCTTTAATCATTTTATTTACAAAACGAGGATTACTCCTTCTACACACTTCAGCTTTGTGGAATTTATCAACTTTAGTCATGTCGGGACGAAAGAGACGGAGAAGCGTCTGCGGCGGCTGTTGTGCTCTGGAAAATCAGCTCAAATCTCTTCAAACACGGATATCTATTGTGGAAACAGAAATGGGACTTAACCCGACTCTTCCAATGAGTGAAAATGGGATGAATGGACAGACTGGAAATGTAAGTTATGACGTCATTTCTTTTCCCAAAATCAACAATGAGAATTATTGGAACAATTGTGGAGCTAAACCCAAAGTTGACAAAGCTAAGAATGACAATAGGAGTGAAATAAGGCCACAACTAAATGTTCTGAAGACTTCAAACCGCTTTTTACCCCTTTCTGAAACAACAAAGCCGCTAACAAACTGCAGCGCCTCCACCAAGGACAAACTGTGTCCTTATCGGAGATGGTTCGGTGAAAAATGTAAACATGGAGTCCATGCTCACTGTCTCAGTTCACTCTGCAAAAGTTGCTGAGATAAGAACTCTTCTGCCTAAAGTGTTATCTGAGAACAGTGGTGTGCGTACATTATTGATCCACACGGGGGCGGTAGATATCTATGAGAAGGCAAGCGAGAAGTTACGAATGGATTTAACGCTGTTACTGGATGACCTCAAGAAAATGGACATAACAATTTTTCTTAGTGGCCCACTTCCAAATATAGATGGAAAAATTGAGAAGTTTAGCCGTCTGTATCAGCTAAATACATTCCTACTCAATGAGTGTTCACGCAGAGGACTTGGCTTCGTTGAAAACTTTAACCTGTTCTGGAATAGGCACGAGCTTTTTGAAGAAAAAGGCCCACATCTGAACAACTACGGAGTAAAAGTGTTGATGGATAACTTTGCATCTGCCCTAAGACCTCAGCCTGCGCAGCGCATGCAGCCGTCGAAAGGGAGAAAGAAGAAGCAAAGGGCACAGACATCACGACCATCTCCACCGACTCCCGAGGTCTCTGCACCCCCACCGCCTCAAAAGAACTCCACACCTCCACGATTCAAGAAGAACTCAACATCTCCAAGGTTCCAAAAGAACTCAACACCTCCACGGCTCCGAAAGAGCTCAACGCCTCCACCACCAGCATCATCAGCAGCTGCCACATCTTCATCAGCGCCATCAGCATATACAGCACCACCAGCAGCAGTGGATACAGCAGCAGCAGTGGCTGCTCCATCATCTTCAGCAGCAGCAGTGGCTGCTCCATCATCTTCAGCAGCACCTTCCCCACCTACAGCTCCCGTGAAGCTTCCCCCATTGCTCCAGGCTACAGTCAGGCCTGTACTGGGGGTTCCTCAACCACCTCTGTCTCCACCAAAGACTCCCTCATCACCTTCCATGGACCCGGCTTGGGCCCCCCCCCCGCTACATCCACTCCATCTAGGGAAAATGAGGACGACCTTTCCCTTTGTTTTCTATCCCCGCCTTCACTACTGGAATTACCGGAACACTCGGCAGGCATGATAAGATCGGCGATGAAGACTATTCCTCTCACACCCACTGTAGCCAGATCAAGAGTCCTATCTAACATTCAAAACTACTCCCCATACGTACCTCCAAAGCCACCTAGGGCGTCCAACTCAAATTCTCCCACAAAATCCACCCGTCCCTCCTCTAACCCCATAAGTATTCCACCCCCCCTCCTGCTCATTTAGCCCACCTCCCCCCTAACCCAGCACCAAGAAACCCTCCACCTCCACTCCCCCCTCGTCCACCACCCAACTCAGCCTGCCCCTCCCCTAACCCATCACCAAAAACCCATCCACCTTCAACCCCCCCCCGTCCAACTCCCAAGAACCACCTGCCTCTCCATCCTCTTCCCCCACCTTCCCCTTCCCCTCTTTTCTCTAAACACTAGGATGCACAGGGTCTCTGCTTCGCAGCCACTGGTAGTCTAGTTAGAGGAGAGACCCGGCTGGGGCCCTGTCATGAAGCCACCTGTGCCATTCCTTTAGTTATAACACAAAGAATACATTACAGAAAAACATCTGAAGTAAATCAGTCTAATCAGGAAAATCTAATTCTTGTTCAGTGTAAGAATCAGCCGACCACAACCGCTGATACTGAAACTTTGAAACTTGCTATGCTAAATGTCAGATCTCTTTGTAACAAGTCTTTTTTAATCAATTATTTTATTTGTTCTTATAATCTAGATCTTATGTTCATGGCTGAAACATGGCTTGACCAAAATACAGAAAATGCAGTTTTAATAGAAGCATCACCACCAAATTTCAAATTTGAATCTGAAATACGGGGAAACAAAAAAGGAGGAGGCTTAGCTGCCATTTTCAGAGACCACTTTGTCTCCCATAGAATGTCTCTTGGGAAGTTTCCGTCTTTTGAATATGTGTCTTTTAAAATACAACAAAAACAATCTCGTCCAATACTCTTCATTGTCCTATACAAGCCACCGCAGTCATGTCACAGATTTATTGATAATTTTACGGAGTTGCTTTCAGTTTTATGCACAGATTTTGATAGCTTAGTTATTACAGGGGATTTTAATATTCATGTGGATAATGTTATTGACAGAAAGGCAAAAGAGCTGAGTTCTGTTCTTGAATCTTTTGGTCTCACTCAGCATGTGAGTGGCCCCACCCACAGCAGAGGGCACACTCTAGACCTGTTAGTTACTAAGGGGGTGAATATTTCAAATGTAAACGTGGTCGATGTTGCGCTTTCGGATCATTTTTGTGTATTTTTTGACATGTGTTTCACTAACAAACCACCAGTGGACTCTGCAACTGTACGAAGAAGACACATAAATGAAAATACGGGTGAACTATTTATGGGAATGATAAACTTTGAGAATGCATCGTATTCTACTGTAGATGAACTGTTTAACTCTGTCATCTCTAGTGTTTTGAATGTTCTGGACACCATCGCTCCTGTGAAGGTTAAAATAGTGAAAAATAAGCAGAAGGCGCCGTGGGCTAAAGCAGACTCGGTCAGGGCACAAAAGAGAGAGTGCCGGAGGGCCGAGCGGAAGTGGCGCAAGTCCAACCTCCAGGTTGATTACGAGATCTTCAAAGATAAGTTGTGCGAGTTTAACCAGGTGCTACGTAGTACGAGAGAAAGGTATTTTTCTGAAATGATTGAAGGCTGCAGCAACAATCTGCGTGTTCTGTTTTCAACAGTTAATAGATTAACAAACCCCCCTGTTCAAATGCCATTAGAGCTAACTTCCAAACGTAAATGTAATGAGTTTGCACATTTTTTCAATGACAAGGTTCAAGGCATCAAAAACGCCATTGTCTCCAATCCACAGATAACCATCCAACAGCCTAAAAGGCTCTTTGAGCTAACTTACTTTGCACCTGTAAATGATCAAACTGTCCAAGAGATAATCTCCAGTCTGAGCGCCTCCACATGTAGCCTGGATGTACTACCCACTAGATTTCTAAAGTCTGTTCTGAGCAGTCTGTTACCTTCACTCACACAGATAGTAAACATGTCCCTTCATTCTGGAATATTCCCAAAGGCCCTGAAAACTGCAGTCATCAGGCCCCTGCTTAAAAAGAGCAGTCTGGATGCTACGGTACTTAACAACTACCGTCCCATCTCAAATCTGCCATTTATGGGGAAAGTCCTTGAAAAAGTTGTCTACCAACAGCTAAATAGATGTCTTATAATCAACAACTCATTTGATATGTTTCAGTCCGGCTTTAGACCCCACCACAGCACTGAGACTGCTCTCGTCAAGGTTACAAACGATATCCGGCTAAACACTGACGCAGGCAAAGTCTCAATCCTAATCCTGTTAGATCTGAGTGCTGCCTTTGACACTGTCGACCATGAGATCCTCTTACAGAGACTAGAGGACTGGGTTGGCGTCGCTGGCACCGCCCTAAGTTGGTTTAGGTCTTACCTTGAAGACAGGAAGTACTTTGTGGAGATTGGAAACTGTGTCTCAGATCATATGGCCCTGACCTGTGGAGTACCACAGGGGTCGATCCTGGGACCTCTTCTTTTCAATCTCTACATGCTGCCGTTAGGTCAGTTAATACGCAGAAACGAAGTTTCCTATCATAACTATGCAGACGACACTCAGATCTATGTCTCACTGAGTGCAGGAGAACATGGACCAGTGGACTCACTCCTTCACTGTATCCAACAGATCAGTGAGTGGATGCAAAACAACTTCCTTCAGCTAAACGCAGACAAAACTGAAATGATTGTCTTTGGTCCCCAGAAACAAAGAGAGAGCGTCATCTGTCATCTACAGTCTCTCTCCCTAAAACCTTCAAACAAGGTCAGAAATCTAGGGGTAATACTGGACTCAGACTTAAATTTTAATAGCCACATCAAATCAGTAACATCAGCAGCTTTTTACCATCTAAAAAACATTTCCAGGATCAAAAACATAGTGTCTAAAGCAGACTTGGAGATTCTTATCCATGCATTTGTCTCCAGTAGGTTAGACTACTGCAATGGCCTGCTCACAGGTCTGTCCAAACAGGCTGTAAAACAGCTGCAGTACATTCAAAATGCAGCAGCTCGAGTCCTGACTAGAACCAGGAAGTACGACCATATTAGTCCGGTCCTCAGGTCTCTGCACTGGCTTCCTGTGGCTCAGAGAATAGACTTTAAAACAGCTTTGCTTGTGTACAAGTCTCTCCATGGCCTCGCACCAAACTATATTAGTGACATGTTAGTCCCATATGAACCAGCCCGGACTCTGAGGAGCACAGGGACTGGACTCCTGTTAGTGCCCAGAGTCAGAACTAAACATGGGGAGGCTGCTTTTCAGATTCATGCTGCTAAAATCTGGAACATTCTTCCTGAAGATGTGAGACAGGCCTCCTCTCTGACAATGTTTAAAACCAAGTTTAAAACGGTGCTGTTTAGCTGTGCATACAACTGAGGGATTTTATATTTTTTATCTTTCTCTTTTTAATGTTCTGTGATTATTTATGCTATCTTGTTCAGCACTTTGAGTTGCCTTGTGTATGAATTGTGCTATACAAAATAACTTGCCTTGCCTTGCCTTGCCTGGGATCGGATCCATCTCTCAGACAATGCAAGAATACTAGAAAAGATTGATTTGAAAGGGAATTAAAATCAGGAAGCAGGGCGCACAGACCATCAATAGAGACAAGGGGGCCTACACCTTGGCTCACACTCAGCACAGTCTGAGTGTGGTCAGTCTGACTGATCTGCACGATCCGGTAACAACACACCATAGTGACACCATCACGTGTCTCCTCTGACGAAAGCTACCACCCAAACATGTGGTAATTAAGCAGTACCAGCTTCTTTACGCTTTTGTATTATTAGAAGAACCCAAAAGCCTTAGGGACTGAAAGGACAAGATTCTGGATAAAAGTCAAAATGAGCTTCACCAAAAGGTACTGCTGCGTTAAGGCGGCAGCCGACGGCATCATTTCTGCCTGATTTTCTGTTCTGTGAATATAATAATAATACTGCTCTATGTGGCTCTCTACTGCTACCCGTGGCCCTCTCTTGTTCAATGTGGCTCTCTCCTGCTCTCTGTGGCTCTCTCTCTGTGGCTCTTTCCTGCTCTCTGTGGCTCTCTCCTGCAGCTCCAAAGCACTGGGCAGTTATCTGAAGAGGATCCTCAAAGCCTCGTCTGTACCCTCTCCTGCTCTCCATCTAGACTTCCTGAGTCTAGACGTGGTCAGAGTGGCGGCTGGCTAATGCTGCTTTCCCACCGGATCATGCGTTGTGTCGACTTTCAATGCAAAGTCAATGGTGACGCGCGTTCAAGCGTCGAACTGCATGTGCGTCTCGGGATGCACGCACGGACTGTGCGGTAGAGACGCACGGACTGCACAACAAAGGCGCGGCAGAGGCGCAGTAGCGGAAAATTGTGGTCATGGGGACATTAGTGGTTTGAGCGAGCAGACTGAACAGACTGTAAACAGCCAAAACAGGAGCTACACCACGACTAAACCAGGGTTGACAATGGGGGACATAGTGCTTGTGAACATATGCGTTCTCATGCTCCCGTGATGTTATGCAACTGCTTCGAGTGTGTTTGCCGATGCGGAAGTACCGTTTAATAATAAAATAAACGTATGGCGCACCTCCATGAACACATACTACTGTTATATAAAGTCTCTGGACACAGAGATCTGGACTAATGTTGTTAGGGTTGCCAACTCGAGAACAAAAAAATAAGGGACAACCTTTGGGTGGATCGGGTCGAGCACTTTTTAGTCCTAATTTCAATCTACACAGGAATCATGGAATTTCATAATCACAGTTTTTAGAATGTAATTTATTGGCTACATATAAATTTATTGGCTACATATAAAAATCAAAAAAATTCTTAGGCAAAAAATAAATGTCATAAATAGGTGGAACTCTTTGGCTGGTTAAGGACTTCATGCATTCTTATTAGTAATAAAACATATAAAGACAAACGCTGTAACATACATTATTTATGTATGTTACAGTAAAGACCATTTACTGTAAAAGAAAAAAAGAAAAACATATATTCATTAACAAAACTCACAAATGTTGAAATCAAAGTCTGTAGCAGTTAGATATGGTCATTATTTATAGTGTCTGAGAGTTTAGTGCGTGTACATGGCTTCAGTAAAAGCTATTTTTTGTTTACAAAGCTGGTATTGACATTGGTTGACGGTCCCTAAGCGCTTTTCTCGGCGCTTGCAGTGCACTGGATTCAATGGATTTCTCTGCATTAAAAACAGCGCATTGGATTTGAAAAATCAACATAGAGGTGATCATTTTAGCAAATTACTTTTGTTTAACAAAGTAACTTCCGTGAGCTATTGACCGCGGAAGTCCGAATCTGGGAATATGACGCTATTTTACCAGACTTCTGCCAGGATGATGCTGCGGGCATGGCCCCATAGATCCATGCACGGCCCACGCTGTCACTTGTCAACAGTAAGGGTAAACCCATGGATGTGATCAAGCTTACGCCCCCTTTGACACTGTTTGGCCGAAAGGTAGACGCTTAAACTGTGATTACTGTGTGTGCGTGTGTCGCTTGTGTGACATGCAGTGAGTGAGTGATGCATTTAAGGCGACTCTGAAAATACGGGACAAAAGCCGTTCCGTATCAGTTCAATACGGGACGCACATAGTTTTTCTATAATACGGGACAATTCCGTATTTCAAGGGACGGTTGGCAACCCTAAATGTTGTCATACTTCCTGGTTCTAGTCAGTGGAAGTGAAATGTTCAGGCGTTCTTTGTTCTTACCTCCCTCCACTGTTTGGTCTCCACCCCCTGTGTGTAGAGAACGCATACTGTGGAAAACAGACACAAGAGATAGTTGTGAACGCACAATTCACAAACGTATCACAAGAAAGAGAGACAAGTGAGAAGGCTTTAAGAACATATTTTACACACACACAAATACCTCAGACTCATACTTGTGGGCAATGTAAGCAGAAGTTTGATTTTGATCCATCCATGATAACATCATGAATTATGGGCACAAACACATCCCCCGCCCCTTCTGTCTGAATGGTCCTGTCTCTAACTTCTTTCACAGTGATTAATCCATTGACTATTATGTTGTGTGTGTTCAGAGCTCTTTATTGTCTCCAAATGTGTTAGTATTTTCAAATTTTTGTTTTCACATTTTTACCAACCGTGCCACTGAGTTTGCAGCGGGTCATGTTTTATTTTTATTTATTTTTTATAATAAAGACATTCATTACCTCTTGTAGTGGGCAGGAATTACATGATATTGTTTTGTATATATTTCCTACTTAATTCACCTTAAGTCACCTTCCAAAACATGAAACAAAGTTTGTAAACAGAAGATTTTGCCAGATGGGGACAGTGTGTTGTGCCAGAGGTTCTTCACACCAGCCCGAATGAGAAGACGACATTCTATCGTTGCTGAAGCTTCATAAAAGATATGATTTTCAAAACATGTCTCCTTTAAAGTCGAGCCACAAATCAGACAGAAGAGACAATTTATGTGCAGCCAAAATGAGGGAGTAAATGGGAAAAATGTAGAGGATATGAAATGGAGAAGGGGGGGTGTGTGCCTAGTATTGGCCCAGAATCAGAGGCTCATTTGGGACAAACACAGCGATGTGGTGTTGTAGTGTTCCAGCTCAGTGCGCACATAAAACAAACCAGAACAGGCTCCACACTAAAGCCTCATTTTGACCATTCCTACTTGGCCCTACCCTACCCCGATTGGAGGGTTTCCACCTGGCCTGTTTAACCTACCAATAGTACTTTTTCAGGACCTGCTTAGCCAGAGGGCTGCTGGAAGCCACGGTTACCAAGGAATTTCCCTGGATACTGGCTAGTTGGTAGAGCACTGGTCTTTGGACCTAATGCTTGTGGGTTCGAGCCCACCATGACCCATGTCACCTGCTCCCACTGATGTCTGCTGTTGTTGTGTCCTTGGGCAAGACACTTAACCCCACATTGCCTGAAGCCCCACGCTGAAAAACCAAGGCTATCTCGATGATGACAGAGAAGCCATCTTGCCGTGGACCCACCACCTGCAGAGGATCAGCGCGGGACTGGTGCTGTGAGACTTGGCTGGCAGCTCTGATTGCCACCAAGACAATTACATTTGGTGTTTTTTGACCCCAAAGACTCCAAAAAAAGCACAAACTGAAGATTTTAGAATGGCCTTTAATTGTGGTCAGTCCAAGGCAGTGGTTCCTAAAGTGGGGGTCGCGAGATGATCTCCACAATATTTTGTTCACAACTTAATAACTTCATGTTTTTGATACAAACGTTATTTTAAGTTATCCCATGGACAGTGAGGATTCGCTGCCATAGGAGCACAAACAGTTAACTTACACTTTACTTTTAAACGTCGGTTAGTAGCTAAACTTATTATGCTTAGGGTTAGGGTTTTTATAAGTCTTGCATCTTCATCAGGCTAAAGCTGGAGATTTTACACTTCTTTTTTTATTATGCTTAAGATAGAGATGTTATATTTTATTTTAATCCAATTTATTTTATTTTAGTTATTTTTTCTTTTATCTTGTGCAGAGTGCTCCTCATTCCTACTGTCTGTAACTTGTGAACCAACACTGAAACTTCCCTACTGTGGGACGATTAAAGGATCTCTTAATCTCTTTTGCTAAATGTGTCCTGTTTTATAACCACCAGACAAAGTTAAAAAGTCAAAAAATCCAATCCAGTCATATGCTCTTTATTATTCTGAAATTACTCACATGGGTCAGATTTGGAGAATGTGTCTTTGTCCAGGAGATTTCTGAAAAACAAGAGAGAAAAGTGTTATGTGAGCAGTCAGTGTTTGATCAGAGGATTATTATGGGATGGCACTTCAGCAACAGGCGGCCGCTGGAACAATAGGAGTTCACTTGTGTCATTATTGTTATGTTTGGGAGACTTTTATGAGCAAAACACACAACCGAATCCAAATAAACTTTGGGCGGACTGCAACAAATGTACAGTACAGTAAGTGTCATATTTACACCATCTTTAAAATCTCATCTGAGAAATACCAGAAACAAACTACAGATGACTTGACTGACGATATGTGTTCCTTTTTTCCGCTCATTGTTGTATTTCTATGTCTTACCTACCTAACTATGTGCGAAATGAAAGAGCTATGTTTTCAGACTGTGCTTTTTCACTCTTTAGGAGCACGGTGAGGGAGTTTGGTTGATATGATAGTAGCATTTCTTGGAAGTAGAGGAGGGCCGTACTCTCATAGCCTTGTATGTTAAAAGAAGGACTTGTGATTCTATACTCCACGG
This sequence comes from Knipowitschia caucasica, assembly GCA_964034765.1. NCBI lineage: Eukaryota > Metazoa > Chordata > Actinopteri > Gobiiformes > Gobiidae > Knipowitschia > Knipowitschia caucasica. Next base: position 17,267,695 of record OZ035828.1, on the reverse strand, counting down.
GAAGCCAGGGGAGTGATTTTAACACTGGAGTTATGTGCTCCCTCCTTTTAGTGCCTTTTAAGAACCTTGCTGTTCCCTTCAAATGATTTTTTTTTTCCAGTGTGATAGAGTTCTTTACTACTTTGATTGTTGCACGCATTGATTGAACTTGTTGAAAATGTACTGCAAATTGTTCTACAGCTTTTGTCCTGGATCTATTGTTTGTGAATCCCTCCCTCAATATGGGCCCCACCGAGGTTTCTCACATGTTTTACCCCTGGGGTTTTTTTTTCTCTTTTTTGAGTTGTTCCTTGCAGATGCAGGAGGGTCTAAGGGCAATGATGTTCCAGGACAGTTACGCAAGTTTTTTAACATTAGTAATTATAGACAATAATCATCCCACTCCCTATGGACATATGGCTCCTATTTGTTTGTCATTATTGCATTCCCCGTGTTTGAAATGTTTCATTCTCTGATCGGTTGTTGATGAATCCACAACTTTGTAAAGTAGTCAGAGACGACTACTGTTGTAATTTAGGCCTATTACAAAAATGAATTGAATCGAATCGAGTTTGGCCGTGAACATATAATAAAGTTTTCACCTTCCACAAGTGAAGTCAAGAGAGGTGTTTTGATAGAACAGAAGCCGGTGTTGGGTGAAGGAGCGAGACGAGAGGAGAAGAGGGTCAGACGTATTGACTTGTTCTGACTCCACTGAGTTTAGGTCCAAATCCACTCAACAGTTGCAGACTTCAAGACAGAAGAGGCAAGAGCTGAGGATCAATACACAAAACAGAAGGAAACACACCATGCTTCTATCTGCGCCGGAGAGAGAATCTATGGTATCATTATTTATTTAAATACTGATCAAAAAAACATCATTTTATATAACTGTGAATATTCAATTTATCATGATTGCTTCGTAAACATAACGCCACTATTTGATTATTGAAATAGTTATCCACTTGTTTAGCCTTGAGAATGGTTTTTGAACCTTCCGTGATTCTCTGATATGTTGAGGGCAATTTTGTAAAGTCTTCCGAGGCCATTGTTGTTGTGATTTAGGGCAGTACAAAAATAAATTGAACTGAATTGGATTAAACATGCTGAGAAGAGGTATTTTGACTCAGATAATTCTATAAACGATGCAGGAGGGTCCAAAAGCGACATGCATTTCCTGTGCATTGTTTGATTCTCTGATTTGCTGTTTGTCTTCTTATGTTTAAGGCTTAGAAGGTTATTTTAATAAGACAAAACATGAATAGAGTACTAGCTTCCTTACATTTTTTGTCTAAAATAACCTTCTCAGCCTGTTGTTGTGTTAGGGCTAAACACAAATAAATTGAATGGAATTATAATGACTGCAGAAGGAAAGTATTTCATTAACAAAAGACTTGGATTCTGACCATAGACAGTAAATATTAATGGGCCAAAAATTGTGCTCTTTCCAAAATGGCAACGAGTGGTCCCGCCCACAGGAAAATTGTGAAAAAACCAGTGGGGGCGGGTCCCAGCTCAAAAGTGGCCAAAATGACGTGCGCTGACATGCTTGCAATACCACCCCGGGCCGATGGGGGTGGACCAGAAGAAGAATTAGCCAATGCTAACATATAGCGTTAGCAGACCTCTCAAAACGTCTTTACAGGATGGACCAAAAGTTGGCTCTTGGCCCAAAGTTCTGTTCCACATGTGTGTCAATGCTGAGGGGGGTGAATTTTTGAAGTCTCTCGTTCAAATGAATGGAGCTGCGCCGGCTGACACATGCGCAGATGCGTTTTTTCTAGGGCTGTCAAAATTATTGCGTTAACTCACATTAAATTTTTCATTAACGCGTTAAAAAAAATTAACGCATTAACGCATGTCCCGAATGACCCGCCCATTTATCCATAATATCACTCAGAATGCTGCATGTGAGATGCATCGGAGCAGGTAGGCCTTCTGGGAATTCAAGTTTTAAAAGAATATGCGCGTGACCGCGTGGCTGTTTGCTGTGAACTGAAGCCACCTCCTCCGCGGCCGCTCTGGCTGTGAGCGCTAACAACAACACGGCTGTGAGCGGCTGCGAGTGAATGGTGCCGCGGTAACATGGTCATATTAGACCATACACGCCACAGAACCCCCATCGGCCCAGGATGGTATTGCAAGCACAGCGCACGTCATTTTGGCCACTTTTAAGCCGGGACCCGCCCCCACTGATTCTGACTCTGACTTGACAAGGCTCTGTCAGAACCAAACTTTGCCACGACTGCTGATTGTCTTGGGTTGTCAATGTAGACTTCATAGAACAGATGAGTTTGAATGTACTCCCTGTGCAGTGTGTTGTGCGTGAACGAGTTCAAAAGAACGCGTTCATTGAACACGCTCATTTTTTTGTGAACGTTGAACTGAACGCAACACATTTTTTTTAAAAAGAACTTGAACGTGAATTAGTTCATTTTATGTGTCATGAACGGCAGACATCACTATGAACGTTGGAATCTGTTTTCTCTTTTGAAACGCAACGAGAGAAAGTTCCCTCCTGTATTCTCGCACTTTTTCCGCCGAAATCTAAAAATTCCTACGGTTTCCACCATCTGTGAACGCACCCCGACTCCGTGTTGCAGTGCGGCGCTGTGAGCTGGTGCTTTTCACATGTGCCCGAGTCGTGATGAAAACACAGGGTGAGTTAGCGACAATGTTTACACCGTTTACATTTGACATAAAGTATAGACACACGCACTGCAGCGCATTACTGTCTGTAGTTTATGAGCAGAGATGGAGCAACTCTGTTTGGCTCCCATTGAAAACCATGTAAATCTGGTCTGTTTTGTAGTCAAAAGGCTCTCCTCCTGTGGGTGTACAGGAGATATATATAGCTCGTAGTGTGAAAAAAATATTAAAGTATCTCACGAAAAAAGTAAAATGAACTGAACTTTGAACTAGTTCAGAATTAAAAATGTGAACTTTGAACGTGAACTGTTCACTTGAGCATGTACAGTATGAACTGAACTTGAACTAGTTCAGAAAAGCTGTGAACTGGCACAACACTGTCCCTGTGTCTGCGTAGGTTCCCTCCGGGTGCTGCGGATTCCCAGGCCACTAAATTCATTTACATAAAATCCTCCAGCTCTGGTCAAGCCGAGCATCAATATCCCTGTACTACGGCGACCATTGCTCCTGACAGAAGCCCTCGAGGCATTCAGGATTGGGCAAATGCAGAGGACACATTTCCACCTGTAGTTTACCCTGTCCTTTACCTCCTCTCAGCGTTTCTTTTGTTGTCTGGGAAAGTAGATTCAAAACCAACCCAAAGACTAGCCTTTGAGATCATAAACAGCCACCCAGCAAGCTTTGAAGTGGATAATCATTATGTTTGAAGGACAAAAATAACGTACAATATGTAGGCCTGTCGCGATAGTCAATAAATCAATTAATCGCACGATAAATAAAATTTGCTCAATAACTTTTCTGTGGCCGCGATAAATCCCATTTGCATGCTTGTTTGTTTCCCCCTCTCTCTCGGGTCAGAGAGCCGCAAAGTGGTCACGGGAACACTAGCGGTCTAGCAAGCAGACGGAAATTACTCAAAAATACAAAATACAGCCAAAACAGGACCTAAACCAGGACTTAACCAGGATTGACAATGGGGGACACAGTAGTTGTGAACATATGCCGGCAGCTGAGTTCTCATTCAGGCTTGATTAGTGACTATACTAGCGCAGCTAGCGTTAGCGTGTTCGTCGATGCAGAAGTACCGTACCATACCAATAAAATAAACTTATGGCGCACCTCCGTGAACACATACTGCTGTTATATAAAGTCTCTAGAAGGTCTCTGAACACAGAGATGCTGCAGACTTGCATTCTTGGAGTAGAACTTTACACAAAAAACCCGCTAGCTTAGCTGTTAGCATCAAAGCCCGCCCCGCTACTTCCGGTGGGCGCTACCGCAGCAGGACTTCTGTACGCCCCATTGGTGAACCCACATGTCAGTCACTTGTCATTCGCCTGGTGTGTGGGAGGTGGGACTACTCCTGAGAGATCCTGTCTTAAGCCACACAAAGTCAACATGTTGGTATTTCTTTCTCGTAATCTGCCATAAAGTCTGAGAAATTATTGACATTTGAGGCATCTGTTTCATATTTTCTTTACAAAGGTCCTGGCAGTTTTAATCCTGGTCATTTTTTGTTAAGAGACTGAGTATTTTATTTATTGTTTTTGGTTGTTTGTAAATTTATTGTGTTCTAGCGTTAAATATTCGTTAAAAATAAAAGTTTATTTCTCTTTGAAAAGGTGTACCTGCATGATCATTGTAATCGATGCAAATGATCTCAGAACGACAATATAATCGCTTATCGCAATAATTTCTGAGACAATTAATCGTCCAGCAAAATTTGTTATCGTGACAGGCCTAACAATATGTGTTATTTATGTGTAATGTAGGCAGGTGAGTTTCCCAGCAACATGTCTCAATGTTTTTCTGTCACTTCAGTGAAAAGCTTTTATTTTTAGTAGAGCTGCAATTAACCTGAGGAGAGAGAATCGTGATGAAACTGCCACTTAATATTTATTTTGAGCAAGTGACAAGTTGTATTAGTTAGAACAAAGAAAATATGTGTACTTGAAAGTTCAGAGTTTTTGAGCTGTTTACCATTTTTACTTGTTCAGAGGATCAATAATCATAGACTGTATATAGACTGACAATGCTAACCCTTTAGCTCAGTGAAGCCCAATAGGTTCAGGAAAAGGTGTATCCTCTGCATTTGACCCATCCTGATGCCACTAGGGTCAGGAGCCTGGGAACCCATTTCCAGATGTTGATGCTAGTGGTAGGGGAAACCGGATCACCAGGCAGAAATCTACACAGACACGGGGAGAACAGGCAAAATGTACTCAGAAAAATCCTCTTCCGACCGGAATTTGAACCCAGGACTTTTTCTTGCTGAGAAGCGAGAGTGCTATCCCGCCCTCAGAGGGAAGTAGGGAAGTGCTCATGGACAAAGTTTCGCTCTTACTCGCTCTGGCACCTATTGACTTACAGTGGTACTCAAATTTTGGTGATTTTCCTTCCTTAGCCCTAACCCTACAAATGATGAAAAAAAACGTGCACGGATGGATCTACTGTGAAAACATACAAAGGAAGTGCAAAGCTATAGAAAAAGCAGAGTTTTGCCGTAATCAGGTCGTATTTTCATCTATGAACCAATTTGCAGCAATATGGTTTATTAAAAAGAGAGATTCAAGCAGAGACTCTTTTCACTGAATAAAACATGAGCAATCAACGGCCCCAAGTTTTCTCCAGCACCGCAGCAGAGAAGATGATGCGGCTGCAGCGGACACCTGATTAGCACTTATTCTCATCGTGTCCAGGTCATTAGAGAAGCAGCTCCTTTCATGTTTGTGTTTGAGGGGATCGTCAGAAACACAGCATCACGGAGCGAAGACGAGAGATAAAAGACTGAGGAAGAAGGAAGTCAGGAAAGGTTTTGTGGGAAATGGAACGAAGCAAAACTGTTATTTGGGAGAAAGTTCAGTGAAGGTCCAGGTTTGGTTAATACCATTCATACAAAGGGATTTTGTTTTTAATGTTCATAGATGTGTGATTTGTACATGCTTTTCTATCCACTCCAATTCTAATCCAAGTTGGAGATTTCAAGAGGAATTTGTTTTTAATTATTTTACTGGTGGAATATTGACCTCATCACATGAGTAAAAAAGAATCAAAAAGAATCAGTAAATGGTAGCACATTGCTAAAAATAGGTTTTCAGCATCACTTCTGGGAGTATCTTTTCAGACAGGCTCCAAATCGCTTATCCGTGACAGTAGGACATTGTGCTAGAAATATCTGTTCAAAATAAGTGCCTCTTTGTATTTTCCTAATGAACACAAGCACACACACGCTCAGGTCCAGGACAGCAAACAAATCAAATATAAACAATCTGTACAATAAAGGCAAAAACTAGATGTCTTGGGGTAGGCGATGTCAATAACTGTCCTTACCCACTGTCTGCGAGTCGAAGAGCGTTACTATTTAGAGCTATTCATCTTATCCAGACTGAGGAGCACAATATTACTGATGCCACCGAAAACAGCTGCAGGGAGCCGGAAGAACCTTCGTAGGTCCAAACGTCAAAATGTTTTTAACCACCACGAGTAACTAGAGAAGCCAACAAGCTAGTTTTACATAAATGCTTTACAAAGTAATTTGTTACTCACAGAATAATATATCTCACTCCACAATATTATTGAAAAACCTGTGTGGTTCCCCAAGGGTCATTCCTGGGCCCCCAACATTTTTCATTGTATCTGTTGCCTCTTGGAATAATTACTGTACTATTATTGTATGAGCCTCTTTATCAATCTAAATCCGGTGTTTATTGCTTAAATGAGGTCATTTCTTGCACTGCTGCATTCTCCCGATGACACTGATGTAGCTGTTACACAGAGCTCACCCGCTTAGCCCAGTCGGAAAAGTCTTCTTTATAAAAACTGGTTGCCCAAATCAATTCTGTAGAGAAGACCAGCTTTGTTCTTTATTTCAAATAAGGTTACTTGCCAAAGGAAATCCACTTTTAGCTCATCAAAAACCATTTGTGCTTTTATCACCTGTTGTTTAGATTTTTGTTTTTTTTCTTAACAAGCACAGAAAGCAGCTGCCAAACTATTCACTTGTTTCACATACATTGGACAGAACTCAAATTACACAAGGCATTAAAAGAAGTCTTGTAAGTAATCACAGCGTATTAAAAAAATCTGCATACAACTAAAACGCTGCCTCCCCATTTTTAGTCCAGTCCCTGTGCGCCTCAGAGTCCCAGCAGGAGGCCAGTCCCTGTGCTCCTCAGAGTCCCAGCAGGAGGCCAGTCCCTGTGCTCCTCAGAGTCCCAGCAGGAGGCTAGTCCCTGTGCTCCTCAGAGTCCCAGCAGGAGGCTAGTCCCTGTGCTCCTCAGAGTCCAAGTTGGTTCGAAAGGCCCTGACATGATATGGAGAGAAACAAAGTATTTCCTCTAATCAGTGTTGTTGTTGCACACTAATGTTCAGGCTTATTCTTCATTGCATCATATACAGTATAAAGAAAGAAAATCCAAGAGGTCGGGAAGGGCTGGTAAGGTTCTAAAGGTCGAGTTTTTCGTATCAAGGAATAACCCACAGCATTTATAATGATGATTTTGTATGTCTTATACACACTTTATTCAAAGCGCCGCGGGCCATGTGAACCGTGCTCCAGAGTGAAAGCCCATTACCTCGTGGTCCAAACATACCTCTGACCTGCGCTGCTTTCCCTGTTCTCGAGTTATTTTCCTCGTGCCTGATTGAAGTAGAGTCAGTGGGTTTTGCGGTGGACTTGACCTTTTCCTGTTTTTACCACATTGTATCTAAACGCATGCACCCTAGGCCACATTCGCCAACACAACACAACACAACACGGGCCAACTATCTGTATAATAGCTATTTGTCCTTCCAGCTTACAAAAACGCTCAACATAGAAATGGATACAACACCTGAGTGCATTTACAAAGCACTGGGGAAAACCAAATTTTCCACTTTTTCTTCCCCCTTCTGTTTTTCACCATTTCATTGCTCCATTCATGCTACTATCAATAAACTTCGGGCACAAATCGGCCCCCCATCCTTTTTGTCAAACTGCTCTATTTTCAAACTTGTTACATTATTACAACAAATCAATTTTATACAATTTATTCTTGTATAGCCCTAAATCACAACAGTAATTACCTCAGAGGACTTAACAAAACCGTAGAATTCAAACACAGATCAGAGAATCAAACAGTCTCTGTCATGGTGTGGATTTTATTTTGGACTTTAGCTTTATTTTGATATCTGTTCTCTGTGCTTTGGTTTTAGTTTGACTTTGACGTCCTGTTTCCCCTGTCTTGATTGTCTGCCCCGCCCTAATGTGTTTCACCTGTCTCTGTCTATAATTACCCTGTGCTCCTCTCCTCTTGTTGCTGGTCCATTGTATTGTCTAATTCTGTTCCGTCCTGTTCCAGATTTTGTGCGCCTGGTTTTGTATTTTGGATTTTGAGTTTTGTTTTTACCTTGGACTTTATTTTATTAAATCTTTATTTTGGCATTTTTGCATTTTGAGTCCTCCTCCTTCCCACCTCGTGACAGTTCCAACACAAAGAATAGAAGACACATTGGTCCATAAGGGGCAGATGACCAATGTCCATAAGTGTTGATAAATGTTCATTTGTTGTAAAATGTTGAGTGTCCCGGATCATTACCCCAGTCCTAACAACCCCAACCCACTAACAGTCTAACAGACCCTCCTGCATCGGCAAGGAAAAACTCTAAAACCCAGTGGGAAACAGGCGAGAACAACGCTTTTCTTCTCCAATTTAAAACAGAATGAATCCGTTTTAATGAGAATGTATTAAGTCCATGTAAAAAAGCGCTGGTAAATGTACAAAGACGTGGGTGGTTAATGTTTTATCCATTATAAATGCATATGTCTCTTCAGTCTCTGAAGTCTTATCTTTGTGATAACTGTGTGTAGTTTTGCCAAATGTGGCTGAAGAGAAAGAAGAGACGTGTTCTTTATATAAATGTGATGAGGAGGAGGTGGACACTTCCTACTGGATCCATGTGTTCAAACACAGTTAAGACTCAAAGCCCTAATACCAAAGGAAGACAAGTACATATTTGTGCTCATGTGGAAAAGTGCGGTTGAATGGAAGTTTCAGAATGTGAAATAATATAGATATACGGTGAAGTGAGCAATAACGACAACAAGGAACTGTCTTATTTTGTGGCAGAAATTGGAAATGATGGGGTCCAAAAGAAAATATTGATTAGACGCAGTTGAAAATACTGTAATTTAGAGGTCATTCTTTTATTTCAAAAGATAAAATCATCATAGAGCTACATTGCATCGCTTCACACACATTGCCTCGAAGGTGTGTGCTTGAATGGTTGGTAGCGGTCGATGGTGGGCCGACAGCAAATACTGGTTGGCTCACTTCTGTCACTGTGCCCCAGGGCAGCTGTGGCAACAGTAGTAGTTCATCAACACTGTGTATGGAGTGAAAGAATAATAACATGTGAAGCACCTTCGAGTGTCCAAAAAAAGCGCTAAATAAAACTGATGCAAGATAGTAGCCTCGGTAGTACCCCCAGTAGTAAAAAACTGCCTTACCTTTGAATGATAATAAATAATTCATTAGTTTTATATAGCACTTTTCAAGACACTCAAAGACGCTTCACATGTAATTATTCATTCTCTCCATACACGGTGGTGATAAACTACTACTGTAGCCTCAGCTGCCCTGGGGCACACTGACAGAAGCGAAGCAACCAGTATGTGCCACCACCAAACATTTACACACACATCAGACTCATTCAAGGCTATATTCAAGGCCTGGTATTCCCAGAGGTCTTCCATCCCAGTACTAACCAGCTTCAGAGGTCTGACGTGCGAGTTTCAGAAATAAAACATCATATTAATAAGAGAAACCTTGTAATCAGTCAATATGTCAAACCCCTTTAGCGGAGTCATTAAACACATGGAAAAAGAGAATTGTAGATGTGATTGAACCAGTTAAGCAGAGATTGCAGTGATCGATGGCGGCCACACAAGCTCATCACACCTGTTCCTTTGCCATCGCCGTTTGATCTGACAGATTTGTACAAAGATCTGAAGCCATAATAAGTCTGCAAAACTCCCATCGCTCATTTGCATATGACGGACAGGCCGCATATGGCAACGCATATCACCACAGTCTAATCTCGTTACAGCTTCTATAGATCCTTTCTGCTCATACTTTTTATCCACTTAACGTCTCCTAATCAGATCAGTGCCAGCCGCTTACAGACCGTACAGTTCCAGTGATTGATCAAAAGCCCAGCGGTGAGAATACGTACGAGGACAGAGCGGAGCCGGTAGCAGACCCAAAGCACATTTATTTACATGGCCTTGGAATGTCCAATCCTAATTTCTCGGGTATTTAGTATACATAGTAACACAAGACAAAGATATACAGTTAATCACACATTCATAAACCAGTGATAATGGATTCCAAGGTTTCTCTTTTATGTTTTATTTTCTCAAAGGTAAGGCAGTGTTTCCCAACTGGGGGAAACTACCGAGGGTACTGTAATGCATCGTTTTTTTATAGTGCTATTTTTGGACACTCAAAGGCGGTTTAAATGTCATTATGAATTTGCTCCATACACGGTGGTGATAAACTGTAACTGTAGCCACAGCTGCCCTGGGCCACACTGAGAAGCGGGTAACCAGAATGTGCCATGCAAGCATCAAAGGGAGTTGGTTTCACACTTGCCAGCCTGCGGGTCAGAGGACCCACACTCTAAAAAAGTAGCAGCTGTATGTTTTAAGGCTCTAAAAATCTTCACCACAGACTTTATACTCTTTTCTAACCACCTGGACTCACGACTGCTGAAGTGCAACCGCGAAGATATCAACCTGTTCATCCTGCTACAGCTGTCAAAAGCCGTGCGTGAATACAACTGCAGAGGACAGCGCTGGGGAGCAGGTCTGAGGGCCATTGGAAGACACCGCGGTGACACACGCCACAAAACAGAGGGTATGACAGACTTCATTGATCTCACAATGGAGACATTGACATGTCACTCAGGAATTGCAAAAGACAGGAAATGTGCAAAAAAGTGAAAAGATAAGATAGCTATATTATGTACAATTAAATGGTTTAAATGTATCTGGTCTGCATGTTTTAATTGAATTCTGTTTTTTCCCAGCGGTAGCTACATTATATTTGCATACACACAAAAGAGGACAAGATAGACTTCACCTCCATATTAGGGAGAGCTTTGACGGAGAAAAAGAATAGTTTATTGCTGCATGAGTGTACAGTGTGTGTTGTCAAATATGTATAGTGCTCCTAAGAAGCTGGTTGTGAAAGAATAAGGTCAGAGATGTTGCCAAGGATTCGACATGACCCAAAACAAAAGGTGTGTGTGTGTCTTTGTGCCTGCGTTTGTTTGTTTGTATGTGTGTGTGTGTGCATTTGTTTGTGTGTCCGTCCGTGTGTGCGCATGTGTGTCTGTGTGCGTGTGTCAGTTTTTATATGTTTGTGTGCGTGCACGCATCTGTTTGTGTGTGCGTGTTTGTCTGCGTGTGTTTGCCTGTCAGTTTTTGATATGTTTGTGTGTACGCGCGCATCTGTTTGTGTTGTGTGTGTGCATTTGCTTGTTTGTGTGTGTGTGTGCATCTGTTTGTGTGGGTGTGTTTGCCTGTCAGTTTTTGATATGTTTGTGTGTACGCGCGCATCTGTTTGTGCCGTGTGTGTGCATTTGCTTGTTTGTGTGTGTGTGCATCTGTTTGTGTGAATGTGTGTGTTTTGTTTTTGCGTTCGTTTGTGTTGGCTGTTGAAAGCCATTGGATCTTTCAACATGGATTCAATACTCTTCTATCTGTCGTCACTTTTTTCCCATAAAGAATAAATGTTTGTCCCAACAGAAAGCATTTTAACAATCAGACCAATCAGACTTTATCTTGTCAGAGAAATGTTTTATAATACTCGTATAGCGTACCCACAGACACAGACAAACCTCCCATCAGTACTTAACCAGACCCTGTCCTGCTTAGCTTCTGAGTTCTGACATCAGGCTTTCACTTGTAGTTGCACCAAAAGTAGTAGTTGAGAGCTGATGGCGGGTGGTCCTCTCTTTTTTTTTTTTACTCTTTTGTTTGAAAAAAGCTGATCTAAAAAGCTGATCTAACATGCATTAAAAAACTTGTGATAGAACTGTTTTAGAGCCAGAAAGTATTTTTTTAATCATTTTGACAGTTTTTAGAAATGGAGAAATGGAACGACCAAAGACACTTGTTCCATTGAGAAAATAATCACAATGACTTCAAGTTTACGAGGTGCACTTGTATATAGTAGTAATTATAGGAAATTATATGTAGATGTTTGATTTTCTTTTTATGTATCCATTATTCCATTTTCACTTTTTTGTACTGAGAACCGAAGCACGTTCCTAGTTTGTGACTACCTACTACTCACAATGGCAATAAAAATAGTCCTGATTTTGATTCTGAAGTTCGGCTGCAATCAATCTGCTAAACTTAAGTCTACATTAGTACTTGCAAACCAAAATTGCCACCGCAACAGAAGAGTGAACTTTTCCCAACACTGTCCAAAGCTCTTTTAATGTCTGTAAAACTCCAAACAAATACGAAAAGTTGACACACGGCGGAGTTTGAAGAGTGAAGCGCAGCAGGATCCACCTCAGAGACTTCTTCAAAAAACACACGCTTTCATTATGCTGCTCCCACCCACGGCCCCAAGTCGCTCTGCTCCTGCCCTACATACACACCACTATAAATATAAAACACATAAAAAGGCATCCACAACCAACGCTCTATGGAAATCGGAAATATTGAATCGGCAGAAAAGAATTTAACAACACAATGGGGCGAGTTTAATGAGAAGCTGAACGCTGAGTTCATGGAAAATCGTCTCAGAATGACCGGACCATGCACAAGTTACAAACAAACTGTAATAAAAAGAATTAGTGAGAGTTGGTCCCTTAAAGCAGACTATAATAGACTATATAATAGACTATAGCAAAGCAACTATAACATGGCTAAAAGCTGGGAAAAGTTCATTTTTATTTTTTATATTACATCCTCTTTAAGTCACGGGTGTCAAACCGGTCCTCAAAAAGTGGCTGCAGGTTTTTGTTCCAACCTAGCAGGAGCACACCAGACTCCACCCACTTCCTCAAGTGAGTCCAGTCTCAGCCTGAAGACTTAAGGAAATGGGTGGAGTCTGTCTGGCGGCTGTCGAGTTAGCCCTAGCCACAGCAAGCGTCAGTAAAATGAGGTAAGCGCAAGACCTGTCCGACGGGGAGACCATCCCGACAAAACATCAGACCAGTCTTCTCGCGTTTACCATTTAATATCATTTGCTTATTTGCTTTTTCTGTGAAAGCTACTTCATATAGCCCATAGTTTGCCCAGGTCTTATGTTACATAATTATTAACATTATTTTCTGCCCATATCAAGTCAACTGTTTATTTTCAACTATCCTCTATTCCATTGTGAACAGAGCAGTTCAAAACATGCCCTTGAAGAGAAGAATCTACTCCAACACAAACTCCACCGGCTTTCACTCATGCCGTGTAATGTGTTTGAGCAGCAGGCGTCTCAACGTACTTCCTCCAAACTTCCTGTTGCAAATGAGCAGCGCAAAGGAAGAGTGCGTGTGGGAATTAGAAAAGAGAATGAATCCCGCAGAGACCAAACAACCTGGATACAAGAGCAAGTTGTTGTTTGCACTTTGGAAATGCAACATGTCATTATGGAATAAAACCGGAGCAATTCCAGAGTGGGAGAAGAATTAAAGATTTAAAAAGAGCCTATAGACCCAGTTTTTTAATATGCAGAAAAACACGACAAAAAACAGGAAGAAATGGTTGGAGAAGGTGTCTCCTGATTTGACAATCTTACGACTGTTACTGTCTAAACAGATTTAGGATTAATTGATGCACAGCAGCTTTGTTCCCCTTGGATACAAAAAGGATTAATTGGTACCTAATTTTCAAACCATAAATAAAACTTTGTAATTCAGACAGAAGACTGAGGCACTCAAAATTGCAAAAATCTTTAAAAGCCTTTATTTCACATGGTAATAGAGGTTAAAAGTACGCCTACGCGTTTCAACCTTCTGGCCTTCTTCAGTATGCCCTGAAGAAGGCCAGAAGGCTGAAGGCCATGTGAAATAAAGGCTTTTAAAGATTTTTGCAACTTTCGAGTGCCTCAGTCTTCTGTCTGAATTTTCAACATTGGTCCCTCCACTGAAGAGCACCAAAAGTTAACTTTTTTCCTTACTTCATTTTTACATGAAGAAGCACTCCAGCCCCGTCTACTGTTTTCAAGATTTTTGTAATGAAATTAATCTAACTTGCTCCACGCTCTCAAACCAGTTTGGTTCTATCACTAGTTTTCAGACAAAAGAGTGAAAAAGAGAGGACCAACCAACCTCACTCAGCCAATCAGTCCTAAATGACTTCCTTACAAATATTCAAATTATAACACCTAGAAATAGCATTTTGTGGCCTGAACACATTTTACTTTTCAAGACTGTCTGTTGGAACAAAGGGTAAATGCATTCTTTAGTTGTTTTTTATTGTTTGCTGCAAAACTAATTTCCCTAGTGGGGCAATAAAGATAACTTTGAACTTTGATATAAGCCATATACTATTGGTCAACTAGGATTCCATTGACCAATGAACCAAAGACTCACGGCCTCGTGAGCTTGACGTCACTTACAGGGAGCAGTTCTAGTGAAACCATTCAAGGCGATCAAGGATGAATAGTGTTATCTGGAGGGTAGTGCTGTTTAACCCCTACCCTCTTCAATCGCACTACTGCTGCCGATGGAGATCTTGACATTCACCACAATGTTTACATAGATGGCTCGTCCTCAGCTGTCAGGGAACCTTCAATTGGAACTTTTTTTCTTTTCAAATCCATGGGTTTTCCATAAATCCACACTTTTGTGAGCAAGTGGTCAGAACATTCATACTCTATGCTGGTCTGGTGGATGCAGCACCACTGGGCTTCTACTGTGCAAAACCAGGAGGCCGAGAGGGCCAGAATTGTGTATTTCAAGCTCCATGGTGCGAGCATACGCAAATGAGGTCAGGAAATTGACTTGAAAGGGAAGAAATCTTGGCTCTCGGGATATGGTTTGGCCCTGTCTACACAAATCACGCAAAGTCTCGCAAAACTCACATATTTCTCCACGCTTTGACGCATGACCAGAGATTTTAGATGTAACAACAAGGGTTTTGGGAAAACAAAGTGGAGATTTGTGTTTTAAACTTCCTCACCAAAGTTTTACGATAAACCCTCACTGCAGGCTATTTCTGAAGAACGGAACATGCTTTGTTTTCTGAATTTGATCCCTTACCTAGCGGCTGACGTTTTAGAGCCATAAAACACAACAAACTACTGCAGGTTATTATTTCCAACAGCAATGGGACTTTTGAACAGCAAGTTAGGACCAATGTTCACTTTATCCTGAATTATTCGATTTAATTTACTATCATTCAATTGTCCTGTTTATAAAATGTGTACCAGCTGATCATGTCCCATGTTGGAGCCATCCAAGGAGCTGTCAGACCCCCATAGGACCCAGAGGTGAGAGATCCACCAGGTCAATGAGCCCCTACAACCACAGCTGACTATCGTGTTTGTGGTTGTTTGCACGTGTTTGAGTACCTCCAGTGTTTCTTCTGGAGACAAACAAACTCTACATGTGCAAAAGCTCACTGCTCTAGTCCTCCCCCTGCTGCTGGGCCACATCAGCAATCAGTCAGTGACACTCAGCTTCATCTCTCACTAACAGCATCTTAACTCTGCCCTGTATTGTTATCAAACTTTCATATCGTGCAGCAATCCTCCTCCTCCCCATCACTGCCTCATCAGCCGGGACAACCTCTTCGGCACTTCTCCTCAACGACCACCACCAGGATCTAGGCCCTGGGGATTTCATCTAATAATGTCTTTTTTAATTTCCCCTGCTACTTTTGTCTTGAAGTGCTCTGCCGGGGTCTAAGCACCAAATCATCAATTACAGTATGCAATAAATGTCATTCTTGCATACAACGTCTTCAGAGTCTCATGTGGTAATGTACCTATGGATTAACAGATCAACAGAAGTGCAATGCTGCAAATTCGGAATGTCCACTGACTGTTTATAAGTAAGTAAGTAAGTATTATTAAGTAAGTCAGTCCAGTAAGAAAGTAATTTTTGATAAGTAAGTAATTTCACAGACCAGAGTCACAAAGCGCTCTCCAGATGTCACATGTGTGGAAGTGAATCATTTTAAAATCAGATGGAGCAGGATATTTGTATATAAAAATGCCCTGCCTACGTGTCTACATGGTCTTAGAAACTGATTCAAATCAAAGCTGCTTTTACAGAGACCTCAGACTCAGATCCAGACCCAGACCTCAGACCCAGACTCACCACCGCAGGCGCACATTCATCCGCCCAAACCTCGGCCACCGCTGCGACATTACAAGCAGTTTTAGTATCAGCACAATCAGTATGAGTCTTTCAACTTAAGTAGACTGAGAAATAAGTAGAATAGAAGAGGAGGAAGCAGTTCACAGGTTGATTTGAGAACAGAATGAGGCAAGCGGCAGAAATACCCAGGGAGCAGCGGGGTTTGAAGTGCAGCGAAAATGGGACGCGATCTTTCACTCAGAGTTGGCATAAAAGTGCGTGACGAGGTAATAAGGAAACTTCAGAGTGACTGGCTTTGGAGCGGCGGCAATGATCCGCTCAAATTTCACTTATAGACCAACTTTAGCATCTCCAGAGCGGCGGACGAGCTCCAATTTTGAGATCAGCCACATCTGAGAACACTGCTTGCAATATTACTAATACATTGATTTTATACAGCATTTATTTTGGACACTCAAAGAAGCTTCACATGGCATTAATCATTTACTCTGGTCATGTTGGGGATACTACACACTGACATAAGGGGGCGACCAGTATGTGCCAATGGCTTCTCCGACCACCACCAACCATTCACACACACACCAGACTCATTCTAGGCAACTCGGTGAATTGTCTTTCCTAAGGACAGAGCAACAATTTGGCGCTTTTCAGCCGCAGCCCTCCCCTGCTTATAATCATAGGTCTGACAGAATCTGTCCTTCACATGCAGGTGAAAATATATATCCATTGTTGACAACTTTTACAGGACTATTTCTGCTGGGACAAACAAAATGTACTATCTATGAAACAAAAAATTTTAGGGACCCCAGCTTTAAACAGTATGGGAGCCTGCAAACACCGTCGATATCAAGACAATGAATCAGAGCTCTATTGACCTGAAAATAACATATACATACACAAAAATCAACAGGCGAAATGGAAAAATAGGAGACAGAATACTTTCGGTACAGTCTATTGTGTGACTTCAGCTGGAGACTTTATTACATATTTCTCAAGGATTCTCCACATTCCCACAAACCTTCAATCGTTCTCAAACTCCAAAAGTGTTATTTTACAGATGTAGAAGTGGATCTATCCGAGCCGTCAGCTGTAACATGATGTGGGTATGCGTGTGCTGTGTTTCAGTTCAAGTCTTTCATGAGTTGGTAAAAGTGAAAACGTTCCTTTTATTCAACAAGAAAACAAGTAATTGTGTTTGACTGTGTATTTGAACAATGCATAGTATCAGTGGATGCTATCAGGTCATGGTCAGGTCATGTCTGCTATTGCGAGTATGATAGAATTAGTTCAATCTGGAAAGACTCAAGACGAACATTGCATTAGAATAATATGTATTGGCATGTTTGTGTGAGTATATAAAGTTGGAGAATAAATATTGTAGCTGGCAAGATACAGCAAGTTTATTTGTATAACACAGTTCATACACAAGGAAACTGAAATTGCACTGATTAACAAAACAGGATATCAAGAAATGATCACACAAGGCAAAAATCCTAAATAATCTGTATCTTTCTTTAATTTATCTATATACCGTCTTTCACAGACCAGAGTCACAAAGCAATTTACAATTGTTATTTTTGGGCATTTGTCCTCTCACTCCACACAGAGATGGGAGCGGGGTCGCCAGTATGGGAGGCACATGCCAGACCTATTGTACTGTACATGTTTTTAGTGGTAGGGGAAACCAGAGTACCCGGAGGAAACCTATGCAGACACAGGGAGAACATGCAAACTCCACTCAGAAAGGCCCTGTTCTAACTGGGATTCAAACCCAGGACCTTCTTGCTGAGAGGCGAGAGTGCTATCCACCGCCCAAAGCAGTTCAAAAAGGGTGAAGATGTCATCCTTCAGTTGTGTGCACAGCTAAACAGAACTGTTTTCAACTTGGATTTGAAAATTGTCAGAGAAAAAGCCTGCCTCACATTTTTCATGAAGACTGCTCTAGATTTTAGCTGCATAAATCTGAAACGCTGCCTTCCCATGTTTAGTCTCAGACTCTGAGCACCAGCAGGAGGCCAGTCCAGAGCTGCTTTGAAGTCTATTCTCTGAGCCAGTGCAGAGAGCTGAGAACTGGACTAATGTGATCGTACTTCCTGGTATAGTCAGGACTCGAGCTGCAGAGTTTTGAATGTACTGAGCAGCCATTACAGTCTAACCTACTGGAGACAAATGCAGGATAAGAATCTCCAAGTCTGTTTCGCAGCTGGTCGATACAGAAACGATTGATTTGATTTGATTTTGATTTGACTACACGAATGTAATCACATTCAAAAGTCAGATGCATTGTAGGATACCAATATGTGGAAATCTTGGTATTCAAACAGTTGTAGTGTGTAAAAGCTAAGTCAAATTAGAGTATTATATTTAAGGGGTCTAGTAGGATGGTGGAGTATTAATTGTTTGTGGAAAATTAGATTTTTTCAATTAATCAATTTACATTATCAACAGTTTACAGTTAAAAAAAAAATTATAATAGAGAGACATGATAAAGACCTAATGATATCTGCCGCTTTTCTCCAGTTACTAGCAACACACTGAATGGAAATATGGCTACAACACCTTCGCTTTCTCTCCCACCTTTCCTGAGCTTAAATCTGTCAAATCGGTGTCAGTGAGCACTTCTCCTTAGCTGCATAAATACTGCAGAGGAGCCTTCAGGTGGTGACAGCAGGGAGACGGAGTGAAATGGTCCATTTTACCATAAGTTTAGAGGCAAAGTGCGATCGCCTGACTGTGGAAATGTCCAGCAGAGCAGAATACTGGTAGGAAATGTTATAGATGTTGGTGCTTAAATAAAGATGATGGAATGGGTTGCGTTCATGTGACAACACAGCATTCTAAAGAGCCTATAGTTTCACATTGTGGTAGAGGGCAGCTGAAAAATCTTTCCTGGTAGCTATAATGATTTAAGAGATCCTTTATTTGTCCCACAGTGGGGAAAAATTCAAATTCTACTTTTAGATAAGAGCTAATTTCTCTGTAATTCCTGGACAAATCCACATGAAACAAAAACTGTGACAAAGTTCCATATCTTCATTGTCATTAATTTGTCTAGAAGTGGTGACAAAATTTCAAACCATATGCATGATGTTGTCCAGTCGAAAAAACCTTCAGACAAAAGAATAATATGGCAGCTTTGTGAATCTAATCACTATCAAACAATAGCTGAAGAAAAGGGGCCAAAGAGAGCTTGTCGAGGCGTTGACGGGGAGGAGGGGGGTTGCAGCACAACGTTGAAGCAGGGCATGTGTTTAAATGCGATGATTGGCTTGTGAGCAGCCCGGATGAAGAATGAGATTATGCCCACGGAGAGTCCCCAGTCTTCCAGTCTGCGTTTTCCCTTTAGCTCCTCTGTGTTTTGGGTCCTGGATTCAGCTCCAACGGATAGATTTCCCCACAACACATGAATTATTCAGACTGGAGCTCGTCTGGGGATTCTCCGGCTGCAGCCTGACACAGCAGCAGCTAACACCGCATCGCACACCCCCAACACTGCGACGTGTAAAGGGAAACTAGGCAATGTAACGACGGCATCTCACTGAAGAGGTCATCGAGAGGCTGACGTGTCTGAAGGACTCACACTGTATTATGCAAATTAGTTTAAACATGTTACAACCAGGCGTGACGCAATTTAAGTGAAGTATTTCACTTTATCTCCTCATAAATAACACATTTCTTGTTCCTTTATTGGAAATGCATCAGTAGCTATGCTTCTGTGAGTGAATGGGACTTTTCATACTACAGGCCTGTGTTTAAATGAAATTGAACAGGGACAACAGATGGGAAATTTCAGTATTTAGCCGTCTAGACCTTTGTCAGATTTTTACCGCAGGGAGGACAAGAATGTTAAAAAAAGAACACACTCTTTCTAAAACAATCGACTGATAAACTTTTGAATGCGCTGGAAACGGCAGCAAGTGTGAAGCTCCCGCTGAAAGATCAAGGCTGTGTCACTGACAGAGCCTTGATCCTCCTGTGGACTCACCACCTGCAGCAGGATCAGTGAGGGGCTGGTGTTCTGTGACTTGGGTGCAGCACTGACTGCCAACCCCCCTGACCCAGAAATGGACAAAGCGGAAAAAGCACTTTTTTGGATACTCAAAGATTCTATTCAGTACCTCCACACACCACTACAGTAGAGGTATACGACTACTGTAGCCAGAGCTGCCCTGCCGAGCTGTCTAACACTAACACTAACAGAGACTATAGTTTTCCACAGTTATCCTTGTCTGGCAAAGTTTAACTTGATAAAATGTTTCGGGTCACTTCCTCACAGATCGCCTGTGTGATGATAATGATGATGATGATGTTGTTTGGCTTATGCCCCTGCAAACATTCTGGTCAGGAATTTTCACATGTGTTCGGACAGTGTGAAAATGAATCTTTTCAGACGTGACTGGACACCTCCACTCTGGTGTAAATATTAAAAGAATACGCTGCAGAACCAGAAGTTGCCTATTATGATTACTTCAGGATGCTGGTGAAATAGCCCAGGTCAAGTCATACCAGTCTGCAGTCTTGCCAGACTCGGGTCAACAACTTTCAGGTCCTCGAGAAAACGTTTGAGCAGTGTCTTCTCCAAGCTTGAGTGTGGATTTTCTTTTATTTTGAACGTTTTATTTACTTCAGCTCTCTTTGGTTTTGTCTTCCTGTCTCATTCCCGTGTCTGTGTCTGTCCATGTGGCAATGTTTGGATTTTTGAAATTGTTTGCAACTTGTAATTTTATTTCATTAAATCATTATTTATCGCATTCCTGAATTGTTGTCCTCTTCTGTTTTCATCACATGACATGATTGTGTTTTTTTATGTGAGCCTTGTCTTTCGATCTCTGTCTCTGTTTCTTGAAATTAATATTAAGAGATCCTTTATTTTTCCCACAGTGGAGAAATGTCAGTGTTACATCGCCCTTTACAGACCAGTAGGAATGAGGAGCACACAACGCAAGATAAATGAATAATATCTCTACTAACTGTAATTTAGCGTAATAAAGAAGCAAGAATTAAGAATAACAACATATCGGACTGATATTTAGCATAATAAAAAATCAAGTCTAGAACACTGTATATTCTAGTGCAGTTTGAGGGAATGGGACATTATAACCTTTTTTCAAGCCGTTTTTGAATTGTGTCCATTTCCCTTTCAGCGTATAGTGAAAGGGAGTCCACTTTATTAGACACAGCATCTGTTTTGGTTGTTTTTGCTGGTTGTTCTGGTGCCAGTGGGTTTTTGGTCCAAACCGGTGACCTGGCCACAGCGTGATGATGAGGGGGTCTTTATCACAGAAGCACACAGCGTTCCTCTTTCACTTTAGTGCTGGAAAAATAAAGGATTTAAAGAGATTTTCTGCTTTTTTTTTCACTTCACTGAATCGTCAGTCGGTTGGGTCCAGTTTTTATTTATTATCATTGACTAGTTTAATTTTTGAAGTAAGGGTCAGCAATTTTATTATATGACTTGGACCGTACGCGCGCTCTGATTGGCTGATTGCCGGTCTGATATTTTCCAATCTCGGACCGTTACCATGACAATCCGTCCGCAGCGCGTATCACACAAAACCAAGTTGGACATGAACATACTTCACAAATATCTCAAAAGCATTGGTAAAGACACAGACGAGAGTCTTATTTATTAACCTCGCTTGCTCGGTCTGTACAGAGAAATATCAGACCTTGGCCTTAATGCACAGACCTCGCCACGGCTCGGTCTGTACATTAAGGCCGCGGTCTGATATTCCAGGTCCATACAGACCTCCCGCTCGGTTAATAAGCCATTAATATCAATACAGTAGAGCAAAGAAATACAATATTTAATTTTTGTATGTATTTAATGTTTTTTCTGAGTTTACTCTAATACAACTAAACAATCTACTTAATTTACATTTGAGGTTTATGTTACTCTATTATGTCTGCTTTTTGTGACTCTAGTTATCTGTATTTTAATAATTTTAATAATAAAGTTATGTGCTGTGAGAGGTCGCTTATGTCTTGTCCTGTTATACTGTAAGCTCAGTTTTTGGATAACGTTTTTGCACTTCAGTTCATTGGCAGACCATAATAAATCTGACATTGGAGTGTAGCAGTAACAATTTCCTCAATTTTTGTAAAGCCTTTGAATAATTTGAGGGTGTCAGACTGAATTCAGGAAGAGCCAGTGTGGCTACAGGTTTTCATTCCAACCAAGCAGAAGCATGCCACGCTCCACTCATTTCCTCTGGTCTTCAGGTTAAGATTGGAGGAATGAGTGGAGTGTTTCTACTTTGTTGGAGTGAAAACCTGCAATCACACCGGCCCTTTAAGGAATTCCAGATATCTAGACAGACACTTTTGATCC
The DNA here is from genome assembly GCA_964034765.1 of Knipowitschia caucasica. NCBI lineage: Eukaryota > Metazoa > Chordata > Actinopteri > Gobiiformes > Gobiidae > Knipowitschia > Knipowitschia caucasica. The sequence continues at coordinate 17,245,422 of OZ035828.1, read as the reverse complement.
CCGTGGGAGAAATGAATGTGTTCAGCAGCAGAAACACATTCATCCATCCAACAAATAAATAAAGACATCATCTGGTGTATTGGTGATGAGCTGCTTCCTATCCTCCGGTTGATGTATGCAGAGTCTGCTTGGTTTGGACCATTTTCTCTGCTCTTGTTGAGGGTGAAATTCTGAATGCTTTATAAGCATTTTTCAACAAAAAAAGCATTCCTCCAGTGGATTTATGCTTAGTCTGATCGGTTTGGACCGTGAATCCTCTCTGCTCTGGTCTGGATCAGTATAAAACCATGAACACGGTACTGTAATAACATGTACAGGTAGAAAAAAGCAAGAAAAATAACAATTGTAAAGCACAAAACAACAACAGCGCTAGGACTTGCTGCCGTTTTCAGCGCATTCAAAAGTGCGCTGATGTTATTGCTCCAGAGATTTATTACGAAACCATACATGTAGTGAGACGAGGGGGTTTTGATCACGCACTAGACTTCCTCCAGCACCGGCTCTCTGTTTAAAAAGACCCCTACAGGTAGCAGGAGTGGCTGCTGCTGTGTTCAGGTCACAGTTTCATATTGTTTCCTGTGTGTCATTTGTCAGGACCAATATGTGTTCCTCGCTGCAGAGAAGCCCAGAGCGATGGCTATGTGTGTCCGTGCTGCTGCCAGTGTGGTGTGAGGAGTCATAACCGCCGGTGTGTGAGAGAGTGTGGGGAGCAGTGTGAACGGTCTGCTGATGGAGGCAAAGGCACTGGAGTGACCACTGCTTTTAATGAACAATGCAATGAACTCGACCTAAAAAGTGGCCTTACTATATACTTCATTTATAGATCTTGTTCTACAGCCTGAGTCCAAGCCTGTCCGTCTGTGGGAGTGGATTTCTATCTCATTATGGGCTTCCTCGAGGTTTCTCACTTTTTTCTCAGTGTTTTTTTCCATTCCTTGCCAATGCAGGAGGGTCTAAGGACAGTGATGATACCAGACATTTAAGGACATTTTTTAATATCTATGGACAGTGGTCATACTGCTCCTTATGGACCAATGGCTGTGTTTGTCACTATTGCATATCCGGTGTTTGAACTAATTCTCTGATCTATTGTTGGTGAATCAACTTTATAAAGTCATCCAAGACGACTGCTGTTGTGATTTAGGATTCTACAAAAATAAATTGCATTGAATTGAATTATAAATGAGTGTGGTTGTGCGACTGCTTAATTTATGCTCAATAATTTAGGTTTTGTCTGAGAGCCAAGTAAAAATACAGATTGTAAATTCTAGCTTATTACAATAAATACTGCATAAAACCTTATTTTGCCTCTGCCTCATACCCATAATGACCTGTGAACCGTAGGCAATATTGTAAATGTGTGGCTTGCCCCCTCCCTGCCATAAAAAGAATTTTATAAAAGTACAATGTTGTTTGCAAATCAGACCACAACCTTCTGTTTTCATCTTATTAGAAAACATGTTATCTTTTGCATCACAGTCACTGTTTTTAACTTTTCTGTCTGAAGCTGATCTAAAGATGAGGCCAAAAATCCATGCATGTGAACCAGATTGAGAGCAAGGAAATAGCTGTCTTATATTGTTACATTTTTGTTGTGTGAACCGGCTGCCTCCTCTAGCCTCTACAGCGCTGGTAAATACAGTAGCATATTAGCAGAAAGTGGCTATAACTCCTCTTGCTGTAACTGCAGATACAGCAAAACAGCCCAAACGACGCAACAGTGAGGAAGAGAAGAGGGAACTAAAGCGAAAAAAAGGATCAAAGAAGAAATCAAGCCCGGGTGAAGACCGGGCTTGATGTAAGCCATATGTAGCGTTAGCTTTCATCGTATCCTCTGGAGAGACCTGCGGGTGCGGGACTGCCTAGGACTACATTTGGACGCGAAACTAGCGGTAATCTTTCAGTTGTACTTTTGTTAGCAGCGCGTTGCATTTGAACCATTTCATCAGTGATTGTTATACAGCTTACAAGAAGTTGCGCTAATGCTAATGTTTGCATACGTATCAGATTGCACAAAAAAACTAGATGGTTTTGTGGGAGGAGAGCGTAGGGGAAATGAGAAGCCTGTGAGCGAGTTGGAGGGCGGTGCTAAACATTCAAACCGAGAAAAAAAACCTTGCGGAAACGGGTATAGATCCTTTAAGTAGCCCTGCTTTATTCATGATTTGTCTTATTTTTCAGAATGTGAAATAATGATCTGAAGTCAAAAACATTCGGATGATAAAAATGCATAATGGATGAGGAAAGGATCTCAGAATGTTATATTTCCCATCAGATGGCACTGAAGAACTGGAGCTAGTTTTAAATTTTAATGTTCCCACATTATACTTGTAGAGTTAGTGTTTGACTTTGAAAAGGCGAAATGAAAAGTCTGGACTGGTTACAGCATTTTTGGCAGAGAAGTGGAGAGACGCCAGGAGAGACGCTCGTCCAGCAGATGTTGAGCTTGTGTTTTGTCACTAATGATCAAACTGAAATATGAATTTTGGTCTCAAACATTTTATTTTTGTAGTAGTGTTTTGATGTGAGAAGTCAGTAAGTAATCTTTATCCATATAGTGCATTTTACAGACCAAGGTCAACCAAAGCCAAATATAGTTGAGAGTTCAGATATTTTTCTATTTTACGATTCTCTGACTATTGCCAAAAGTAGACAAAAATACAGAAAAAGGTTGATCCGAACCATCTGATGAATGGCCAGTGTTCTGTCAAGATGGTTTGCTTTGACTCTTTTAATTCTGTTGAGTTTCTGCGCAAATTACAAAATACATATTTGAGAAGATATTTTTTCCACAATATTGAGAACACAGCCAACAGCGAGATATTCCTCTAAGAATCTTATAAAATGCACATACATATATAACTTTACACATGATTGGGATTGTATACACTGTCATTAACAGAATAGTAGAGTGAACAATTTGGATTTAAAATAATACTGCCGCTATAAATTTTAAACTTTTAAACAAAGCTCTTAGGATTGTCAATGACTCTTCTGGCCACCCTGGGAAAGCCATGTTCCAGCTTCTTCCCTCTGGCAGAAGATATCGCTCTCTGAGATGCAGGACATCTCAACATGCTAACAGCTTCTTCCCACAGGCTGTTATCAGTGTGAACAGAGCACTTTAATGTTCTTGCTCTTTGTATTGATACTGTTTTAGTCGATTGATTTCACATTGACATTTGTCTGTTTTATTTGTTTTTTTTCTATTTCTATTTTTTATTTTTCTGTACTTTTAATGTTTTATGTCTGTATTTGTCTGTGCACACTGGAGACTTTTGCTAATGTATTCCAATGTGGTGTTTTTACTGCAAATTGCAAATAAAATGAATCTGAATGAATCTGAATCTGAATCTAAATGTGTGATGGTGTTCCTGTACTGTACATAAATAAAAAATAGACGTTTAAAAAAATAAAAGGACATATATGCTACGGAGCGCTATTTGGAGTAAAGTCCAAGACGTTTTCACCCACATTTTTCAAAAGACTAAATCATCAAATGAATCTAGTATATATAATTGTATTATTTCGCATGGTTACATTACAATCCATTCATTACGGCCCGTACACACCGCTATGAGCGCGGCTTGGTGCGCGACGCTACGTGCTACCGCGCTCGTCTGCTTGTGCGGTGTGTACGCTCCTCGCTGATAAAATTGGCACGTATTTCAAATTAGCCCTGCGTGTATGAGCCGTTAGACATTAGATCGACGGGCAGACCATCTCGACAGAACACCGGCAAGATTTTTGAGCTCCAGAGAAACAGACAGACATTGCTTTCATTAAATAATCATAAGTAATCTTAATTTATACAGCAATTTTTTAAAGACCAAGGTCAGCCAAAGTGCTTTACAATGTTCAGACCACAGATATTTTTCTACTCTCTCCACGCGGTGATGACGGAAGCGAGACTTCAAACACACTGGAGCATCAAAGCCTCCACCCAACACTATCCATTCACTCACTCATTAAATTTCAGACCTATTGTGCATGTTTTTAGTGGTAGGGAAAACCAGAGCACCTGCAGGAAACCTACGCAAACACTGGGAGAACATGCAAACTCCACTCAGAAAGATGCCCAATCTATTATAGAACAAATAGGGCCAGTAGAGTGTATGAAACCTAATTGACAACAACATACAAGTCTCAGGAGCTGGTGAAGCTGTACCATCAGGACTATGTGACCATCCGTTCCATGTTTTGTCAGATAGTGTTATAAGACAGTGTCCCATCTTGTTTTCAGCTGGATTCACATGGATGCTTGCGTGGGCGTGTTGTCTTTAACACAGACAGACCGTGGGGGCGCTCAGGAGCACAGCCAAAGCCTCGGGCACAATGGATTTTTAGAATTGGTATTTATAGACGCCCTCACATAGGTTTTTGTGGTTCCTTCATGGGATATCCACAAATGCACCAGAAACTGAGGCTGTGAGTAAAGCCTTTCATCACACCACAGGTCAAATGCAAACTGAAAGACCGTTATTGTTAACATACATTATTATTCCTGCATGGTGACTCTCTCCACAAAGCTAGTTTTTGAGAATTTGATTACTGACAGCCGCATGTTTTGGTCTATACTGCAAAAATGATAACCTAGATTTGAGTACTGGCGGCTTCATTTGTCCGTTTTTTTTTTTCAGCTTGCATGTAATTGCTGTACACTGAGATTCGATGTGTAAAATGATTTTCTAGCAGTCCCCCCTCCTGAAATCTCACTGGAACACGTATTCCAAACTGTATAGCTCTGATCTTTTTCTGATTCTGCAAAATATTGCCACATTAAAGCTGGTGTATCTAACTTTCAAGCCACCAAAACATTTAACTATGTGATAAAAGGTAGAAAGGCCGACAGGATGCAAGGACTACAGACCAGTCGCACAAACATCTGTCATAAAGAAGACTTTTGAGAGGCTAGTACTCCGACTGCCCATGCCAAAGGTTGAGCAGGCTCTTGACACCCTGCAGTATGCTCCGTGTCCTTCCTGGATGGTCCTGGAGGATATGTGAGGCTGATGTTTTTTGAATTGAACGGGCTCTAATGCAGGGCATCCTGGGTAAATCCAGAACACCCTCTGCATGACACTATGGCCGCTCAGAGGAGTAATCGAAGCAACAGGCTCCAATCACTACTCTGCCGAACGGAACGTTTCAAGAGATCCTTTATTCCTTCAGCTGTCAGACTGTACAACAAACATGGATGAGTTTTCTGCTGCTGGACACCTGAATTTCTCATACGGGGATCAATAAAGTATCTATCTCTCTAAGGGTGTATTCAGACCTGAAAAGTCCTTTGCTCCGCTTGCTTGATCCGAATCAAAAGTGGACCAAACTTTTTTCTTTTGCTCCGGTTCGTATTCAGACTGTACTTTTTGCAAGTGAACCTTTTTTATATAAACATATGGACACGTGTGACGATCGGCGCTCCTATTGGACAGTGAGAGCTCAAGGAGGATAGACGCGGAACCGGAGAAAAACATTGAGATCGTATGTGCAGCATGTCTGCTCTTTTTAGAGCAAAACCACCTTCAACATCAACAGCAGCTCATATGACGCAGGCGAAACACGTTTTAAATATTGGAACAGCGTCGGAGAATGCGTGAGGAGAAAGCCGAAGGAGACTGTCTGTGCGCTCCGTGCCCTGTCCATGGATCTATAATAATAACTCCACAACTTACTGACAGCAGCATGTGGATAAACCATGGATCTATAATAACAACGGGATAAACAGACGCTGAGGATCAGGTATGAACCAAATAACACAATTCACTACATGATGCGGGATATTTCTTTTTGAGACGTGAGTCAAACAGTGTCAAGCTTTTAATAATGCAAATGATTTGAAGATGCTGCATTAACATTTACTGTGAACAGTTTTAACTCCATAAGCACAGCGTCTCCTCACTGCTCCAGGTCTGCCCACGGCTCATTGTTGTTGTATAGCGTTAGCAGCATAGTTAGCCGCTGTGACGTGTGGCTAATTCCTCACAGTTTCTGTCTGCGGCTTGTTAAGCCCAAAAAATGCGCACGTATCTTGGAGTTGTGTCGGATCGACACTGGTTGTATTCAGACCTGATTCGACTTGGACCAGAATTCGTTTGGAAGCGGAGCGAGACCACCTAAAAAAGTGGGTCTCGGTTCGGTTCTTTGGTCCGGACCAGGATTCGTTTGTGTGTATTCAGACCTGCATAAAAGCTTCGGATCAGAGTTCCAAACGAATCCTGGTCCGTTTAAAGTGGAGCAAATGTGCAGGTCTGAATACACCCTTAAATCCATGACATTCCTGGCTCAAATAACAGACACCATCGACACCATTGGAGGACTTTACAAAACCGGTGAATTTGCCAACACTGATCAGAAAATCAAACCGTTCTAACACAATGCAATGATTAAAACACATAGTGCCATTGGTCCATAAGGGGCAGAAGACCAATGACTATAAATGTTGAAAAAGTCTCCGACATAAATAAGACAAAAAGAGGAAAAATAAACATTTTTAAGCTCAAATTGGTGAGTGTGACACCATGTTACTGAGGAGTTTACTTTTCAATATAAGTCAATGGGAGTCAGATATACAGTATATATATATATATATATACATATAGTATATATATATGCTTGAGAAATACCAAGGTCTCAGAGAGGAGCTGGAGAGGGCCTGGAGGGTAAAGGTGACAGTAGTGCCCGTGGTGATCGGTGCACTCGGGGCAGTGACCCCGAAGCTAGAGGAGTGGTTACAGCGGATCCCTGGAACAACCTCGGACATCTCGGTCCAGAAATGTGAAGTGCTAGGAACAGCAAAGATACTGCGCAGAACCCTCAAGCTCCCAGGCCTCTGGTAGAGGACCCGAGCTTAGAGAGGGATAACCCCCTCCGTGGAGGGCCAAAGGTGAGATTTTGTATATATATATATATATATATATATATAAATATATATATAAAAAATTGTCCACTCACCTTTGGCCCGTTGGATCGTCTCAGGTGCCTCTTTGCACAACCGACATCTTGGGTCTTGTCTGGTATGGTATATCTGGGCCTCTATCGCTCTGGGGCTCAGTGCCTATTCCTGTGCAGTGCCTGTTCCTGTGCAGCCATGATGAGTTGCATATATATATATTCAGTCTATGATATCAAGCTATAAACAAAGCAAAATCAGAGGAGTCACAATACAATGTCAAAAAGCCTGAATAATTCATTTTTGGACCTTTTAAAAAAGCAAAATCATCGATAATAAAGAACGGCTGTACCTGTAACAGAGCCGTAGCAGAAGACACGTAAACGCTGGCCTTTCCCGCAGCATGCATAATGAATGAGGAGCTAATAGCATTTGGGTGAGAAACAAATTTGATTCATAACTCACTCAGATCGCCTTTCGTTTGACAACCAAGGACAAGGCACGAAAAGCAGCAAAAGGTACGGCGATATATCAAGTTTTTGTCCAAGCTAATAGTTCAGGGCAGGTGACATTATCTAGTTCAGAAAAAAACAAAACAAAAATCTGTAACAACTTTTCCAATGTCAATGCCAAATGATGTTCGGTATACATGTATAAGAGTACAGTTTATTTCCACACTTCTATGAAGCACCCTTCATCTATCCCCTCTTCCAACCCCATCAACATCTTCATTTCGAGAGCTTGGTCTTTAACTGTAAACATCCACTTATTGCTACAATAGCCCTGATCTACCGCCCCCCCAAACCACAGCCATCTTTCATTTCAGACATCCATGACTTTCTCAGCTCACTCTGCTCATCCTACAAAAACATCCTAATCACTGGTGACATCAATATACACATGGATTTGCTGACCTGTCGACTCACCACTGAATTTAATCAGGTTTTGGACTGTCTAAATCTAAAACAACTCATCAACTGTCCCACCCACAATAAAGGTCACACACTGGACTTGGTTATCACAGACTCCATCCCAATCACTGACCTGCAGATGTATGACATTGGTATCTCTGACCATCTAGTCACTTCCTTCACAGTTCCCACATCCTCCCATCTCGACAAACAAAAACGACATATCACTTTTCGGAACATTAAAAACATTAACCCTGTCTCCTTCGAACACGACCTTCAACTTCTTTCAGCTCCCCCGGAATCTTCAGCAGCAGACCTAATGGACCACTACAACAACAGCCTCAGCTCCATTCTGGACATTCATGCCCCACTGAAGACCCGGACTGTCAACTTCACCCGCTCAGCTCCCTGGTACACCAACCAGCACAGGGCCATGAAAAGGTCAGGCCGTGTCCTGGAGCGGGCCTATACTACATCTGGGCTGACGGTGCATAAGTTGGCCTACCGGGAACATCAGAAATCCTACGCAAAAGCACTCTCATCAGCAAGGTCAGGTCATTTCTCCACAATCATTAATAATAACCCAGGTAATTCCAAAAAACTTTTCTCCACCATACAACATCTTCTCAAACTCAGTTGCGTTCCCATCACACCCCAACAGTAACGAATTGCAATAACTTCCTTGATTTTTTCACTTCCAAAATTGACAACATCCGTTCCACCCTCACAGCTACACAAGATTCTTCCCTAGGCATTTCAAAATCCCCCTCATCACATAGTCTCTCTCATTTCACACCCATGACGCAGCAGGAGGTCGAGAAGATCATTCATACCTCTAAACCATCCACCTGCTCCTTGGACCCACTCCCTACCCCTCTGCTCAAAACCCACTCCAAATTCATCAGTCCCACAATAACCAAAATTATCAATCTCTCCCTTGGTACTGGCACCATTCCACCCTCCCTCAAAACAGCTCTCATAAAACCATTACTTAAAAAACCCACTCTTGACCCTGTGCCCCTCTCCCATTACCGCCCTGTCTCAAACCTTCCATTCATTTCCAAAATCCTCGAAAGAGCAGTCTCCACTCAACTTCATAATCATCTCAAATCAAATAGTCTCTATGCCATAACATCCTTTTACATCGCCTCCAGCACCACATTGGCCTCTCCCACACTGCCCTCCACTGGTTTCACTCCTACCTCACTGACCGAACCGAGCATGTGGTTCTGGGGGACGCTAAATCTCGCCCCCACTCTGTCACCTGTGGGGTCCCCCAGGGCTCCGTGCTCGGTCCCACCCTCTTCACCATGTACATGCTTCCCCTCAGGTGTGTCGTCAGCAGGCATGGAATTCACTTCCATTGCTATGCTGACGACACACAACTTTATCTCAAAGTCACTCCATCCACCCCTCCCTCTGCATCTCTCTCCTGTCTTACCTCCTGCCTGGAGGAGATAGGGGCATGGATGAGGCAAAACTTCCTGCAGCTGAATGGCTCAAAAACAGAAGCCATTCAAACTGGTACTCCCCATCAACTTCACTCTTCTCCCATCACCTCAATCTCTCTCTTTGGCCACAGCATTCCCCTCTCTCCCTCTGTAACCAATCTCGGGGTCAAGTTTGACCCCCACTTTCCTTCGTAAATCACATACATCACATCTGCAAAACTTCCTTCTTCCACCTCCGTAATATTTCAAAACTCCGCTCTTCTCTCTCTCTCCCGGCTGCAGAGAAGCTCGTCCATGCCTTTGTCTCCTCCAGGTTGGATTACTGCAACGCACTCCTCATCGGGATCCCTGGCAGGAGCCTTCAAAAGCTCCAGTACGTACAAAACAGCGCGGCCAGGGTCCTGATGTGGGTGCGGAAGCATGAGCACATCACCCCCATCCTTCACACCCTCCACTGGCTCCCCGTTCACCTCCGTATAGAATATAAGATCCTCCTGCACACCCACCACTGTCTCCACGGTGATGCCCCCACCTACCTCACTGACCTCCTCACTCCACAATCCTCAGGCAGAACCCGGTCAGGCCAACAGCACCGTCTGCTCCCGCCCAGGACACGGCTCAAGAAAATGGGGGACCGGGCCTTCGAGGCCGCTGCTCCCCGTCTGTGGAACGCCCTCCCGGACCACCTCAGGGCCCCACAGACGGTGGAAGCTTTTAAAAAGGGACTCAAAACCCATCTTTTTACTAAAGCGTACTGCTAATTCTTTTATAGTCTTTTATCTGATTTTATGTGTTTGCTTTTATTTATGCTCCTGTTTGTAGCACTTTGAGATTTGGTGTCAAATATAAAGTGCATTATAAATAAAATTTATTATTATTATTATTATTCTATCAGCAGATGGAAGTGTTGCTCATCCCAGCCATCTCTTATTCTCTATTACTTGCTCATCCATATCTTTTCTACTTGTTTCATTATTTCACATAAAAAAATATTAAATTCCAATGAACCGAACATAATAATAATAATTGACTTGACTTGCACCGGCCCCTTTACGACATCTAACCTCACCAAAGTGCCGAGCAGTAAAACACACTGTAACTGAACGTTTGTACAATAATATATAAACTATCACTAAAATTACTTTAATTCCCAGCTCAAATATTTTTGGTCAAAAATGAATGAATAGAGAGATGATGTCATGTTTTAGTCTTCTTTTCCTTCCTAAAGTCCAGATCAAGGACCCAAGGGCACAACAAAAGCAGTCGTCAATGGGCGTTGGTGGAGAAGGTCTCATGGTGGGCTCAAACCCACAACCTTCAGGCTCAAAGGCCAATGCTCTACCAACTGAGCCACTGTCGCCCTACTGAACCATAACCTGTATATAGATGGACAATGCTAACCCGCTAGCTCAATGAAGCCCTAACCCTAACCCAATAGGGAAGTGCTCATGGAAGTTTTTCTCCAACTCGCTCTGGCTACTATTGACTTCCATTGAAAAGTAAACTCCTCTAGTTCAAGAACTGATTGTGTCACACTCACCATTTTGGACTTAAAGAAATTGGTGATTTAGAACTCTCTGTGATCCTGGTGTTTCTATGTTGATACTGTCTTTGTAAACACCAGAAATAGCCAAAAAATGGTCGATCAAGATGTGAAGGACGAGAAGCTAACGTTGCGGAAGTAATGCCCATATAAGCAAAATGGCTCCAGCTAGCTAATATTCAATGCCTCTACCCTAACAGTGATGACTATAGTGATGTCACCGCTCAGCCAGTCCACTCCTAATATACGGTCTATGATTTGAACTTTGACATCTACAACATATAAGTTATCACAACAAAGTATCCTAACCCAACATAGCACTAGATCACTTTATCAATCAGAATCAATTAAGTTAAAAAAGTAAAAACAGAATAAGGCCAGCATGAAAGGAAATAATCTACATTTCTACTTAAAATGCCTAAAGGTGCGAGCAGAGCAAGCAGCGGCATGACACTGTTGAAAACATTATTCAAATACGCATCACTCTCGATACTCCTTTGGATGGAAAAATGAGAGAGGAAAAAAACAATTATAATCCACTCAGAAGTTCTGAAAAGTCAATCTTCCACAGTATGTACTTTTGAAAGTCAGAGCAGCAGTAATAGATGATATATGTCTATTTTTATGACATAACGATTGTTAAAAGGTTCAGTTTTGAGGCAGACTGAGGAGGAGATGGTAAGTGGAAACTGGAGACTCGCTGAGAGAGTATCTGGCCTGCGCACACGGAGGAGCAGGAGTATTTTTAGTCCGGTTCTGAGAGCAGAGGAGTTTATTACAGTCGGGTCGAGAGCTTGGACACAGATGAGGGTTTGTGTGTGTCTGTGGGGGATAAAGACAGCAGTCCAGATCAAAACACACACACACTTATACACACACATATATACATGATATACACACACACATTCACACCTAAAAAGGACACACACACTTATACACACACATATATACATGATATACACACACACATTCACACCTAAAAAGGACACACACACTTATACACACACACATATATACATGATATACACACACACATTCACACCTAAAAAGGACACACACACTTATACACACACACATATATACATGATATACACACACACATTCACACCTAAAAAGCACACACACACTTATACACACACATATATACATGATATACACACACACATTCACACCTAAAAAGCACTCACACACGAATGCACATACACACCCACACACACACACACACACACACTCACACCTAAATATGCACACACACAAAAACATGCATACACACACACCTACATACGTGCGCACACCTACATATGCGCGCACACATACACACACAAACTCACACCCTCACATGCACACACATACGCATACAGTACACCTACACACCTACACTTGCACACACTCACACACACATACACACACTTAAACTCAACCAAATAAAAAACGATATTTAAAATGATTATATATACTAAATCTATCTATAGCCTCACAGGAATTCCAAACAATTACTCCGGGGCACCCTTTCCATACACACTGAGAAAGAGTGGCGTGTTGTTTGGACCTGTGTCGGCTTGTCACCAAGGAGAGGACATGAAGGTGTCGAAATGAAAGAGTCTAAACAAACTTCCAAACTAGCCTTCTGAAGTGACAGCACAGTGCACCCAGGGACAGGTGGAATCAAACGATAACAGACCACGGCAAATTTATCCTCCATGTCGAGATATATAAACCTTTTATGAACATATTTTAGCGCATGCAACAGCTCAAACTCTGACGGTAAGAGCTTCACTCACCCAAACACTACTCCACGGCTGTCATTATGCAGAGTGTGGTCCCTCGTGTGACTTGTGTGAAGTTTTATGACCTTCTTCTCCTGACCCACTACGGGATATAAAAGAGCTGGGTTTTATTGCTGTCTAAATTACAGCTACACTGCAAAAAAATAATAAATTAGGAGGTCATCTTTGAATTGAGTGATTTTTATCTTAAACACCTTATGCAGGGTTTGATTGATTTAGAAATTCAGTTTTAATACCATTTTATTTTAGAAGAGAACTACTAAAGGTTTCAAAATCAATTTTTTTTTTTTTTGTCTGATCCCCCCAAATCGAGAAAAGACCATAGCAACGTAGCCTGACTCTTGCCAGACCCATGTAGTTCGCTGCACTTCACACATGAGTCTGGTACTGAGCCATAGTGGTAGGATTTCAGAAGGCAGGGCCTTGTAAAAAAAATCCTTGTATGTGGTTGGATAGACCACTTGTCCGTTATCTTGAATGAAGTCTGCTTTCAACCACTCACATCGAAGCACACGGCTCCCATAGGTTGCCAAATCCCAGCAAGATTTTCCAACCCAAAATCCACAAGAATACCCAAAAAAAAAAAAAAACACTCAGTATGATTTTTTGGCTAAAAACGTAATGTTATCAACTTGGGCTGATTCTGTTTATTGTCTTTCTGTTTATTTAATACAAGTCTCTTGGAAAAAAATATGCGGGAACCACCAAACCTGGCAACCCTGCTGCATAGTGTGTAAACAGGAACACTGAACCAGTGCTTCAACCAACCTTTATAGGAACATTTGACTCTTAAAACACACATATATCAACATAGAACCATCTACATCTCGCCTCAAATTGCATTAAAAGTGACATCCGTGTCTTAATTCGATCATATTTACTCTTTTAAAATGATTCGTGGACTTTACGTCTGCCATCTTGGATTCCTCTCGCTGCTGCATGAGAGAAGCTTGAGGAGGCAGTGCCAACCCCACGTAACACCGGCAATCCTGATTGGTCGATTAAAAAATTATCTGGGGAAGGCGTTCGCTATGGGCTCGATACCAGACCCATGTGGTTCAGCCAAACGCCTCTGGTGGAGCATGGCGGAACTACAAGGGTCTGGCAGAGCCAGGCTAATAGCAACGCCCTTAGAAACAAAAAAAATTCACAGCCTCTTCTCCCTTGGTGACGTCAGAGCAGGTACGTTTCAACCGGCAGTAAGTTGTTTACAATTTGGTATTTGGTCTTTTTTCACGGATATTCAAGATGACAAGGCGGTGTACAGCGAATAGAAGACTACGACTAGTCTTTGACTCCTCATTGGCGCTGTGATAGTTTGGTGATTATGTCAATGCGCTAGCATACCAGCAATTGGGGTCAATTCTTAACTGAGTCACATTTTCAATCTAAAAACGGCAATATATGTGTAATGAGCAATTGACACCTGTAGAGTGCAGTATTGTGTTGGACATCAGTGGAGAGAAGAGAGGATAGGCGAGTATCTGTGGCATAGATCCATGGCTTTCAATGCATGGGCGTTACCCGCTATGACGTCACACACAGGTTAGAGCATAGACAACTTAAATTCATTAAAAACACATTCTCATCATTTTTCATTTCATTTTTCATAGGAATTTTTTTTTGCCTGAATCTATTTCAGATTGACATTAATTGATTAACTGTCATGCAATTTTGATATCCACAAATGTTGAAAAAAAACTCTGCATAAGGTCATTAAAGCTGCACTAACTCGCTTTGTGAAATAAAATAAAATGACACGCCAGCACAAATCCCAATGCACTGCATGGATATGGATTGATTTTTTTGTAATGAATACAAAAATAAAGTGATGTAATGCAGCCTTAATTTGAAAACATTTCAATAAATGTTGCTTTTTTCTCATTCAAAGACATTTCTTGTATCTTTTCAAAATAAAATCTTTGTTTTAAGGCAAATTTAGATACTGTACATTTTGCCAAATTTGAGCAAGTACATATACACTTTTGCAGTGTATGTATTGGGTAAAAGACAAGAGAGGTCACAAGGTGGGTTTAGGTTGAAATTCTTGTATTTTGAAATTTGAATCAACCTTTTCACCAATCTACTGGTCTGGCTAGAGGAAAACCATAAAAATGTTTTTGTTTTTGGCTCATCCCTATACTGTCAAATGCTATCCCTCTGTTTTGTTTTTCCTTCCACACCTTCCCCCACTCTCTCCCCCACGCAGACTCAGCCTCTCTCACAGATCTTCCTCAGGCTGAAAGCATCTCTTTCTGCTTCACTCACACATTCTACTTCGCTCTCATTTGAGACTAATTGTCTCACGCTTGTTCCCGGTGATCCATCGCAGCCATTGAGCGCGTGCACTTCACTGTCACCGGGAGAAAAGGACAATCCAGTAATCAACGCAGTGTTTGAGGGAGGGCTCCGTGTGACCTCCGACCCTCACCGACCTCAGTGCGAAGCGGTCGATCAATGAGCCGGGTGCGAGCAGATCAGGTGTGCTCGGAGAGAGGAGGAAGGAGACGGGGACTATGAAGAAATCGCAACCATGTCTGCCTATTAAAGCTGCGATCTAACTTTCAAACCTTAAAAAAAAAGTTTTTTTGTTATTCTATACCAGACAACTTTAGGTATTTATTTTACTTTTGTCTTTCTGAGGAAGATGGAAATATGTCAAGGTAATAACATCACTACCACTTACTATTGTCAGGTATAGAAGAAGCAAATATCTTTACTTCTACTAAGAATACAAGAAGAACTTTCCTAAACCACAAAAAATAAACAATGCATTATAATCCATGCATGTAACTCTACAGTTTTCTCATTCATGTATTTTGTCACTTGTTTAGATCAACTTTTTTAGACAGAAAAGTGAAAAAGAGAGGACCACCCTTCACTCAGCCAATCAGCTCTCAGCCCAAAGATTCAAATGGTGACTCAGAGGGCTCTTTACAACAGGCGCGCAAAAGATAACGTGTTTTAACTCACAAGAAGAAGACCGCATGGTCTGATTTGTTCAAAGATTTTGCCAGTTGGAATTATCACAATAACACAGACTCTGACTCCCCCAATTCTGAAACTACTAGACCTCCCAGAGCCGTCTTTTTGACTGCTCTTATATATTTATTTATTTTTTTACATAAAAAGTGCTGAAACTAGTGAATATAACTGAAACGAAGCTAAAACAGTTGGCTGACAGGCTACTGCTAAAGACCAAACGCTTTAAAATGGAAGATAATTTCATGACAAATTTCATGACAAATTTGCAAACACAAATCAGAAAAATCAGAAAATGAGAAACTTCGGGAGTTCTAGTGTTAAAAGGAAAAAGTGAGGTTCCCCAGCTTTCAAGACAAAACGTAAACGTTAGGAAAAATCATTTGGCTGTATAGTTTTATATTGGCCCCCCATCTCCCTCCATCCAATATAAATGCACGGAGTATATAAATGCACGGCCCACTGGGGCTTCACAAAGTGGCCAGCTCGCACCGATACCAAGCCGCACTTATGTCTTATCAATATTATTTTTAGCCGTCGCAATTCGCCCAGTGTCCTGACCCACTTCACCAAGAGTCCATGAGAAACGGAGACAGCAGCCACGAGAGCTTCATATAAAAGGACTAATGCGCTTTGGATTGACCGGAGCTGGACAAGTGATCTGACATAACGATTTGTGCGGAAATGAAATATGAATGAAGGTTATTTTTAATTGAGCGGGAACTGATGGAGTGGCTGCAGACGTAATGGTAGCTTTTGTGTGAGTTCGGTGTCCAGTTTCCTACTACAAAACACATGGGTAAAATGGGTAAGACAAGAGATAGATTTTAGGGGAATTGACCAACTATTAATATATATATGTTATATAATATACATATATATATATATATATATATATATATATGTATATTTGTATATATAGTATAGAGTAGTATAGTAGTATAGTATACTCAATTAAACAAAATAAGGAAGTGATCATGGATGAAGTTTTGCTCCAACTTGCTCATGCTCCTATTGACTTTCTGTATATTGAAAAGTAAACTCCTCTAGCTCAGTAACTGTTGTGTCACACTCACCATTTTGGGCTTAAGAATCCATGGTTACTCGCTCCTGGTATGATCCTGGTGTTCATATTTTGATACTGTCTTTGAATGTGTCATAACAATTAGGAGCCTTCTGTCTCAAAATTGGGCTTTAGAAACCTGATTGGTCAGTCCTTATTTGATCTGGATTTACAAAGACAATCTACAGAATATAAATATAAACACCAGGATAGAACACTAAACCACACATTATTTAAGATCAAAATGGTGAATGTGACATAAACAGTTGCAGATGTACATCTCCAGTTGTTGATGCTCTCATGGTCAGGGCTGAAGCTGCGGAGGATGTTGCCTATTGTACTTGATTTTTATCGGTAGGGGAAAAAAAAGCAGAACATGCAAACTCCACTCAGAATGGCCCTGTTGTGACCAGGATTGGCAGGACCTTCTAGCTGAGAAGCGGTACTAAAGTGTTCGAACTACCAGCGATTGGCTGAAGCTATGATTACCAAGGAAATTACCCAGTCTGTTGTGGGTAGGTTGCAACGATACGGTGCCAGATCCTAAAGCGTAATGGAAACACAACCAGGCAGAGCAGAGCAGAGCAGAGCAGAGTAGAGCAGAGCTGGTGGAAACAGGGCTATAGATAGCACAGCTTTAAATATATCCATCTTTCGTGAAATTACTTATTGTCAAACCAGTTGTGATAAACTGTGACGCAGTGATTTCGTCTGATTCAAGTCAGATTTTCTATTGTTCTCGTGTCCTCGAAGTCTCTGCCGGTCTCCACGCTTTCACGCCCTCTCGTCTGGCCGTCTTTATCCGTCGGAACAAAAGCGAGGCAGAAAATGTGATGGTTTGTGTGATCTGTGGCCCGCCCTCTGTCCCCTCCGTCTCCCCGGACTCATAATCACAGCGTGCCAGAGCTGAAGCGTGCTCCCAGCCTTCACAAAAGACACGCTGACATCTGGGAGGGACATCTGTGAAGGACTCAGGGGGCCCTTTCGTAAAAATAAAAAAAATATATATACATTTATTTGGATGGTACACTGTTTTAACGTGACCCGTGCGTGAGTCACATGGGACTCGGGAGGTGTTACAACCCAACAGGAGGCATGATGAAAAGTTTGAAGTTTTGAACGAACAGTAAGTAAGTAATCTTTATTTATATAGCGCCTTTCACAAACACAGAGTCACAAAGCGCAATTACAATTACAATTTGTTGTTTTTTGGGCATTTATCCCTCACTCCATACAGAAATGGGAGCGGGGTCCTATTGTAGACCTATTGTATATGTTTTTAGTGGTATAGGGGAAACCGGAGCACCCAAAGGAAACCTACACAGACATGAAACAGACATGAAAACTCCACAAGAAAAGCCTGGTCACTTTGCTGCTCTCTGATGTGGAGCGAGGATGTTTTTAAGGTAGTATGATCCATGCTTCAGTGATCAGAGGAATTTAGGGGGGTACTGTGGCGTGCGAGAACGCAAAACTCTGGTTATCTCTGTCTACACACAAATGCATTAACGGAGTTTTCAAAAATCTCCACTTTGCCCGGAGTTTTTTGTATATATTAGTTTAGAATGTGTAATTTTTTATTTATTTAATGCGATCTACCAATACTACCTTTGCGATCGACTGGTAGATCGCGATCGACGTATTGAGCACCCCTGCTGTAGTGGATCTAAAAACTACTCCAGGTCTGTGACTGATGAGGAAACAATGTTGTAATATGGCTAAAAGAGAGTTAAAAAAAAAATCATTGCTACTCTATTATGCTAAAGTATGCCACAAATTTTATACTAAATTCTTGCTTCATCAATAGGTTATAGTTGGAAATTTCAGACTTGCTTCCTTAATATGTCAAAGATAGATATTTTATACTTTCTTTTTTATTATAATAAATAAAACAAAAAATATTATTAAATCATCATTATATACAGTATACTCCACTCACAAAAATGGATTTTTGACTTTTGAAGTTCAAGCAACAATTGAATAAATTATGTTATTCAGGTTTATGTAACACCTGGCCTGGCCACACACTGTCACATCACCAAAGGCTCTGGTGACAACAGGCCTGCCGCACCGCGCTCTCCAACAGCGCTGGCGGTCATCACTGCTGCTCAGCAGGAGTCGACTTTCATCCGAGAGCAGCAGCACCGAGGCGCTGGGCTCTTGTCCACAGGAAATACTACCACAGGTGGTGGCAGCTGTGGTGGTCTCTGATGTTGTTTTAATGCACTCACATTTTCACACACATTCACAAGATGCACTTTGCCCGTTTCACCACACACGGTTTTCTTATAACATGACACATTTCAGAGGATGATTAGAAAACCTTAAAGCCTGGTTCACACGGCAAGATAATTAGGCCGGTTTTGGACCCGATTTACCCCTACGACAATCGTAAGAACGCTCCGAATATCGTAACAAAAAATCTGATGGATTTTCCTGCCATGTTAAGACTGCGCTCGTCGCTCGGAAGGACTTCGGGACTGCTCCGATCTCAATATCGGGGATATCCAACATGTTGGATTGTTTTGGCCCGATTTCTCTCTGTGTGTGGTGTCCCCCGGGGACAGACGAGTGAGTTGCCATGACTGCGGCGTGTAGCCAATCAGAAGACGAGACAAGCCGGCGAGGAAACGCCGTAAAAAAAACAAAAGAGTCAGCGGCATTGGCGCACCGGAAAGTTCGGTGGACATCAGAGATGGAGGAACAACTAGTTGACCTCTGGCAACACCGTAAATGTATGTATGACGTGTTGTGTAAAGAACACCGAAATGACAAGGAGAGGAATTGGGCAGAAATTGCTGCTGCACAGGTAGTGTTGGCATAAGCCCTATTCGGACGGGATTAGTACACTAAATGATCAGACTGATGGTTGTGTTTGTACGTTTACTTTGTACTCTGTCCTAATACAGTACAGACGTGTTGATGAAGCGTTACTGCAGCCGTGCTTGTTAGTTTGCGCGTATATAAAGTTTCATGTCTAGCAGTGTGTGTGATGCGTTCACAGGTAGTCCGTACAAACTGTATTGTTGAACAGCACAGACAGTACGGGCCAGAGAACTGTAGAGCAGTAAAATCCACATGTATGTGTTTGTCCTCATGGTGTCTGTACAACCAAAGTGGTTAGACCCGTGAATTTTTATCTCCGTGTGTGGGGTCTCACACGGAGGAAAAAATCGGCCGACAATTTTAAAATCGTCTCGCGTGAACCAGGCTTAAGTCAAAAAACACAAATAGTCAAACTGCATATGGAGAGACCTTGCTTGGAGAAAATGCTAAACTTCCCCCTTTATTAGTAATCATAACGACTTCTACCTGCTTATTTACCTGCTGTCCCATTGTCACCTGTCCCTGTGGACTGGTTTTCTCCAGCCCAAACACAGGGCTGCACTGCGCTCCTCGCCTAGGAGTTTTCCGTCCCACACGCACACAGACCTCAGTCCTGGTTGTACAGCCTGAGGACTGTGCGTCCATGGAAGCGGATCCCTCTCTCAATCCACCTAAAGTGGCTCCTCTCAACGTGGTGGAACAGGGGCTCAACTCTGAGCTCCTCCCATGTGACTGAGCTTCTCCCCCAATCTCTATGGGAGCGCCCAGACACTCTGCAGAGAAAACTCATTTCTAGCACTTGTATCCACGATATTCTCCTCTCAATCATTACCTAAAGCTCACCTGCGGTGAGGGTGGGAAAGAAAATTGGCCGGTAAATCGAGAGCTTTGACTGCAGATGCTGTGATCTCTACACCACAACAGTTGGATACTGCGTGAATAGTATATTTGTTTGTTCATATTACATGTTACAGATCAGTATTTTCTGGATTTATCAGCTTTTATTCAATATCAGTATGATTTCTTTCTTTTCTTACCTTAAATAAATCCAGTGTGCCAGCCACCAAATACACTATTACACAGAAATGAATGACACGGACTGAACCCACTGAGCCAAGACTGTAACAATAGGCATCAGCAAAATGGAAAAGGAAAAAAAAACATTTGAAATTTCATTTGAAAATCTATTCAGAAACCACTGCAACAGCTGCATCACATTTCTTGTTTGTCCTTCATTTAAAAAAGGGAGAATTCTACATAGTTTTGAATCAGGCTTTTTTTCCCCAAACACAATGCGATCCACAGCTTATATTAGAATATTTCCTCCGCAGGCAGAAAGAGCTTATTTCACGGCTTTATGTGAATCCTGGGAGGGTTTTTTTCACATTCAGCAGTGACTCGCCCACTCAAAACTCCAAACAGCAGGCGCCGAGTGGAAGCTCCCATTTCCATTAATGATCCCTGCTCTAGAAGAGGTCTCTGCTGTAGCATAGTGCAAAATGAATGCCTCCCATGCCAAATTTCATATAGAGCTGTACTTACTGACAAAATATTATGGAAGATTTGTGTTTTTTTTTTTTTTTCAAAGAACATTGTGTTAATTGACAATATTTATTTCAGATTTTTTTTTAAACATTGCTTACGTTTTTTTACTCATATGTAAAAATAGACCCAAAAAAGCTACAAAAAAGGCACAATAAAAGGCTGAAATATAAGCAAAAAAATTTGCTGGAAATTCTTGATTTTAGGAATGGAGCCAAATTTCAGTTCTTTTCTTGCAAATGTCCATTGTAAGCTGTTGTTTTTTCTCTTTTTTCACACCAATATCTTACAGTCAGAACTGAGTTATGGAAAAAATGAGTTGTTGATCCATGCACAAAGTATAATTTGTTATTTCCAAGTTAAGAAATACTCATGGTATTTTCTTAGTTAATTTTTCAACTTGGAGAGAAGCGGTTTGATAAAGAAAACAGCCTGACGTCAAGAGGGATCGCTCACCTTCAAAATATGACAATAAAATGATAAAGTAATACATTTAAATAATGGAGGTGAAATACAGACAATGATTACAGTGCGGTCATTACTATTATACGAATTGAAACTATGGCTTTGACTGGTTCATGCTATGCCTCGAAGTGCTCTCTGTTCTTGCTGAGCTCGTAGATTGTAAATAGATCGACATTATTGAGCTTGAGGATTAGCATTGTCCAATAGGGAAGTGCTCGTGGACAAAGTTTGGCTTCAACTCGCTCTGGCTCCTATTGACTTACATTGAGAAGTAAATTCCTCCAGCTCAGTAACTGTTTCATGTCACATTCTGGGCTTTAAAAAAAACCTCAAATCAGGATTAACCCGGAAGCTGAGCAGATAAAAGTGGAGTTTGCATGTTCTCCCTGTGTCTGCATAGGAGACATTTTTTCTATATAGTTTGGTTGTGCATTTTTGTTTTGGAAAGAACATAAAATATATCACTGTCATTGCTAATTGCGATGAATCCTACAGCCTTGCATGTTGTATGTTCAGATGTAAAAACAACATTATTTCGTTCCCTTTTGTGTGCGGCAGGACTGACACAGCAGCCACGAGTTCACCTGAATGGAGATAATTGGTAATTGCTGATTTCTGAGGCCAAAAAAACAACCAAACACAATGGAATGAGACTCACTGCAGTGGTCTGTCTCCGCAGTCTGTAGCCTTCAGCTTTCAAATTGTCACATCATTTAAAGCCAGAACATTTTGTCACTGTGGTGCAAAAACGTTGACTTTGAACTCTTTAAGCTCACTCCTGTTTGCCTTAATATTAGAACTTTCAACCTTCAATCAATCTCTTTAAAAGCAGCAGATTTTTATGACAAGAAATAGACTTTGGAACACCGGTGTATTTTCCACAATCTACAGCGAGAAAGGAGAAATCATCAGTCTATGTGTGTTCCTCTGGTTTTAAGGAATCCATGTAACTGGTATTGGTGTGGGGAAAAACTCAATTCTGTTCAGTATCGCAATAATTTGCAAACGCAATCAAATCTACACAGTAAAGTTTGTATTTGAATAATGTAAGTTATGTGGTGGGAGCTTACTGTTCATGTGAGAGTTTGCCTTTTCAGATAATAATTAGTCTGTAATAAGGTCCTGAATGTTCAAGGATAACTTTTTTGCACTTCAATTAATGTGTAGACCATAATAAAAGTGACTTTTGAGTTGAGTTTTATTTCCCTCAATTTGTGTAATGCCTTTGAATTTTATGAGGAACATGAATTGCAATATATCGCAGAATCGAATATGTTGTATCGCAAAATGTTAAGAATTACCACATTTTCATTGATTGCCACCCCTAGTTTGGTAAAATCACACATTTTTGGCCTCTGTAGATCAGCTTTGTCAGACAGGAAAGTGGAAAAGGGAGGACCACTCTAACTCAGCTCTTACCCCAAATCTGAACAGAGAACATGTTTCTAATAAGAAGACGACAGCGTGTTTTGGTCTAATTTTGTTCTTAACATTTTTAGCTTTCCAATTGTCCTCACACAATTTCACATTTCAAGCCAGAACTTGTCGCCAGTGTGTTGAGAAAAGAATGACTTTGAACTTTTTAAGCCTGCTTCTGTTTGCCTTAATAATAGAACCTTCAACCTTCAATCAATCTCTGAAAAAGCAGCAGATGTTTGGGACAAAAAATAGACTTTGGAACTAGGCAAAAGTGTATTTTAAAAACTCAAAAGAGACAAAAAGAGAAAGGAAAAATGATGATTGGCCCAGCTTTGTTCCGGCAGTTTTGGACATGAGGAGTTTGTAAAAGCCTCAGTGCCATGATAGACTTTGAGGTCAATGTTAAAGCTGGGGTATGTAACTTTCAACACACAAAAACATTTCACTGGAACAAAAACCCATGTAACTCGTTCCTCACTCTCAGCAGTTTGGTTCCATTTTCACATGCCTTTACAGATCAGCTTTTTCAGACAATCAGCTCTAAGCCCAAAGCCTCAAATAGTGACTCACAGGGCTCTTTCTTAAACAAATAATAACATGTTTTTTGATAAGATAAAAACAGAATGTTGTAGTTTGATTTGTTCGCTATCTTACCTCCTGTTGTTCGAATTAGGAACCCCAGTTTTAAAGCTACCATTACATCTCTAGAACCCAAGCCCTGGAGTTTTGATTTAGTCTCTGAAAAGTTTTGATCGGAAAACTTGCTTTGTCAACATGGCTGCCAACTTCTCCTCCTCTCAGTCTGTCTTTTTTAAACTGACAGTCAGCTCGTACTTCCTTCTCGTTCCTCTGCTTCTCAACTCTCCTCTTTTTCCCTCTTCCCACTTGTGCCAAACTTCTATCACTTTGTTTTGATGGCTATGCTAGCACATTGACAATATATTTAATTCAATTTCAAGTTAAAGGTGGGAAACCATAAATAAGTCTCAAAGTGAGTTTCAGTTACTTTTCAAACTGAGGAGAGGGACACTTTTTGAAGGCACGCCCATGCTCACCCCTGCAGCCTCCTGATTGGTCGAAATGATTTCAAATTCTCCCTTCATTATTGGTTTTACTATTCGCCTCCGGCAAATCTTACTTATAGTTATTCTATTGGCATGGAGGGTTTAAGATAAAATATAGTAACATGAAAAATACTTCCTGTACATAATATAAAAGTGTCCTTTGGTCAAAATATGTAATATTTTTCTGATAATTTTAAGAGCCACTTTTATTCTCTGACAGGTTGAGTTGTTTGGTCCACTGCTGTTTTTTATGTATTAATATTTTTTTTAAATATTCCATGTTTTTTTTACTTTTTAGCTATCTTTAAGCATTCACATCAAATTTATTTCATTTAGCGTGAGTAACTTTTATTGTTAAATACAATGATAAAAAACATATGCAAAAAGTGGATTGAAATACAAGCTGTCTGAGCCAAGAAATTAGTCTTGTAAAAGTTAAATGTTGTGAACAAATCAGTCCACAACATGTTATCTTTTGTACACTTGTAAGAACGAGCCCTGTTTCACACTTTGGGATGGGATGAGAGCCGATTGGGGGTGGTCCTCTTTTTTAAATTTTTGTCTAAACATTTGAGAGAGGCCAAAAATACTGGGATACTGAGACTGAGAAAAAAAAATATTTTGAGAGTGAGGAACATTGGAGCTAATGACATGGAGTTCAGTTTTTTGAAACTTCAGTACCCCAGCTTTAAAGGATAGTGTTTCACATGTTGCTTGTGTACACTTGTCCCTATCATAGAATAAATAAAATAAATTGAACCGAGCCGTTTTGCTGCCTCTCGGGAATGAATGAGAAAGATTGCTCTCCAACTGAAGCTTGAAGCAATCAATGAAAAAACTGCTTTGGGCATGTGTATGAAGGCCAAATAACACTTAAATGATGAAGCTAAAGCATAAATTCAGACTGGAAGACATGAAGAACTTAGCTCAAAGCGATCAAAGTCCTCCCATTGTTGCTCACGGCAACAGCAATCAGTCAATTACACTGAGCTGCAGCGCCTCACGCAAATCCTCACCTACAGCAATTAGGCTTGGCCCACATCAGCTTCATAGCACGCAGAAGCTCCATCCAAGCAGCAGCTTCATTTAAGCCATAACCCTCCTCCTCCCCATCTCCGTCTCATTTCATGCCAGCTCATTCATCCTTCTCCTTGCTGCCACCATCAGGGTCTAGGCCCCGGGGGAATTCATCTCATAATCTCTTTCTGCAATTGCAAAGTGCTATGCCGGGGTCTAAGCGCCAAATCCAAGCCACATTTCTGTCCAGAAAAAATAAATATAATCTTGAAAATATTGGGCCTCATTCACGTATCGTTCTTAAGAACAAATTTGTACGTAAATCCTACTTGCGAGGACTTTAGACTCTAGATTGTGGCATTCATGATTTTTACTCGTATCCAGAATTTCTCTGAGGTAAGAACAAATCCTACGAGTGCTCCTGAGCACTCTTAAGCACATTCAGTGCTGACATGTTCGCACGCCGGTGCTGTCTTCTTTTGTGAAGTTCAGTAAAACACAACACTACAGTGATATGTCCGTCATATTGATGTACGTATTTATTCATTTCATTTTTTATGGTAATTTAGCCTTATTTTTTAATTCATTACTAAATTAAATGTGCCAACGCTTTATAAAATACATTGGAAATCATAATAATAATAATAATGCATCGATTTTATATAGCGCTTTTTTGGACACTCAAAGACGCTTCACATGTCATTATTCTTTCACTCCAAACACGGTGGTGATAAACTACTACTGTAGCCACAGCTGCCCTGGGGCACACTGACAGAAGCGAGGCAACCAGTATGTGCCATCGGCCCCTTTGACCATTCACACACACACCAGACTCATTCAAGGCAATGGGGTAAAGTGTCTAAGAGAACAGCTGCGAACAATTCAGCGGCTTACGAGGGCATTGTTGAATCCTACAAAGAGTCATATGTGTAATTAATGTATTGTCAGATTACTTGCCAAGCAATATTCTAATAATACCCACGTTTCATTTGTTGGAGTCTTTCCAGATTAAGCGTAAAAAGGGACTTTTAAATTACAGAGCTAGAACGAGCCTCCAGCTATGAGCCATGCCCTGCAAGCCTACATCACAGCATTTTCAGACTTTCACAGGGCCTTTTTTGACACCTTTAAAACTTCTTAAACTCCCGCCTCTCCTCCACAACATCTCATATACAACGTTGCATCACAAAGCCGCATTTCCCCGGAGCTACAAATGCCACAGCAAGAGCCTCCATCTTCTCCCCTCACACAGCTCCGCGTTCGGTTTGGATGAAGCAAAGCCATCAATAATGCAGCGCGTACGTCGCTTCTAACAAACTCAGACTCAGGATCCGTCTTCAAAGCAATGCGCGCGTACTTCTGACCGTCAACGCCAAGCTTAGAGCGCAGGATCGGCGTGTGCGCGGCTGCTTCGACGGGTTATTTTGGTTGGTTGGTGATAGGGAAACTTCAGATGGAGGAGAGAGAAACTAGGTCAGGCCACCATCAGCACCATCACTACCACCACCACAGCTGCTGCTGCTGCTGCTGTGAAAAAGCTCTGAATGTTTAACATGGTAAAAGCCACTCTACAGGGAGAAGAAACATAATAACAGATCATGGCTGGAACATCGATGAAGACCGTGCAGAGGGATGTTAAAAGGGTCAAAAATTTGATCAGTAGAAGAGCTAGAATTGAAACAAGAATAAATTGTAGTGATAAGTATGGCTCCACATGTGTCCAATTATTCTACCCTTATCCCAATAAAACTCACTTAAAAACTTTATGAATACACCATGATTACAACCCTAGCATTAATCGACTGTAGATAGATGGACAACGCTGACTCGCTAGCTCACCAAAGTTAAAAAATTTTTTTTTAAGTTTTGCCTCAACTCGCTCTGGCTTGCATTGGCTTACATTGAAAAGTAAACTCTTCTAGCTCAGGAACCGTTTTTATCACACTCACCTTTGGGGCTGTCTGTGATCCTGATTTAAATTTGTTGATATTGTCGTTGTAAATTCATATAAGGAATGACCATTCAGAGGCCTTCATTTGTGGGGGAAACTCCAGTCCATCAGAAAACATGCCCATATCAGGAAATAGGAAAGCAATAATAAAAAAATTCTACCGAAACTCTGTATCACAGTGTTATTGAAAGCTACGTTTAACACCTTCAGGCTTCTTCTGATAAAACAAAGAGTTTCAAAAAGCTAGTGTGGCTTGAGTTGTTTGGGCGGTAGACTTCTGCTTTCATCAGAGGAGATACATGATGGTGTGATGTGTGTCTTTTCAGCTGTTGTTACCGGGTGAGGTCAGTGGAGGTCTCTCGAGAAGTGAGTCCCAAGTGTGAGCCAAGGTGAAAGCCCCCTCGTCTCTGTTGATCGGTCAGACCGGCCGCATCCAGTAACAGCTGATAAGAGACACTCACACCATCACCTCTGACTAAGGCGGAAGTCTATCAGCCAAAGATGTGATTATTAAGAGAACTAGCTTCTTTACGCTTTGGTCTTATCAAAAGAACCTTCTAAGTCTTAAACACAAATAGATATAATGAACACACAACATCAGAAATTAATTTGAATAATAATACTAAATCATCTATAGCCTCAATTCTGGATCTACATGACAATCCACAGACAAGAGAAAAACTTTTCTGCTTGGGTCGTTAGCAGATCAAGCGGGGGCAGGAGTCTAGGCAGAAACTTCCCTCTTCACACACACAAATGTATTGTATATGTTTATACAGCCTCAGTCCTGGATCTCCAGACTCAACCCTGGATCTACAGCCTTAGTCCTGGATCTACAGCCTCAGTCCTGGATCTACAGCGTCCATTCTGTATCTACAGCCTCAGTCCTGGATCTACACAATATAAAAAATAACATTATATCTCATTGACCTAAGAGCTCAATGAAATAATGTATCCTAGCGCGTCATTACTTATATAATTTCAGAAACCACATGGCCTTGTCTATTTGTGTCTGTCCAAGTGGGAATATTTTTTTTTTATAACATGTAACCTTATTATATTTCTGAACAGCATCGAATGTACTTTGCATTTAATCGACTTGTTTGTGCCTTGTTTAACCATGACTTTTACAGCTTTGTGAAAATGTGAAAAAAGATTGGTTCAAACAAATAACAAACTCAGAAACGCACGCGCCATGTGAATATAACTGCAGTGTGGCCTTGGCCTGAATGACGCACTCATTCACAGGAACAGGTTTATCCACTTCTCTGAGGCACTTTCCAACCCGTCAGGAAGGATTTGGGCAGAAAAAATATTAGAGGAAGTGTATTTTTATTTTCAACATGTTTACATATCAATCAATGTATCTTTATTAATCTGCCTATATATAGATCTTCTACTGTTTTAAACTGTACTTGTATTTGTTGGTATTTCCTGCTGCTTTAATTGTTACTATTTCTGTTTGTTTCCCCTTCAGAACAGCTGAAATTGTTAATAAATGTGCAATACAAATAAAGTTGAGCCCATGAGAATTCCGGCTGCAGTACTGTGGGTGGTCTTTAAGCTGTAATACTAATAGTTAGTCGTAGTAGTAGTAGTTTATTTGAGCAGTTTTACAATGTATTTTTACAGGTACATATAATTTCAAGTATGATCAAAAATATTTTCACACACTCCAGGTTTTATAATTAGATCCAGTGGGACACATTTCACATAAAAAAAACATAGAAGGCCAAAGTTAACGCTCTCAAGATCTTGTTTAAGGGAAAAAATGAACACGGATCAAGCACGCTTCTTTGTAATTACTGAAAAATGCCTTAAAATGGTGATAAATCCATAGACGACCCCTGCTCATCCTCCCCTACATGTGTCTCTGGGGTCGTTCAAATCAATACTGCTGAATGTTTAATCACGTCGATTTTATCTTCAATTGGAAAAAAGAGATTGGTGTTTAAACCAAAGAGGATTATTGGGAAATGTGGTTAAAAGATTAGACCAAATAGAAGACACTAACCTGAAAATGGGAGAAAAGCGTCCATTCCAAATAATAAGAGAACACACATGTCTGGACTTTGTGTGAGGGTCTGTGGCTGTGGCCTCTGGTGACGCATTAGTGCCTTTAATTCACTTCTACAAACAGTTTCCAAAGCGCTAAACATAGATACATTAACAATATATTTCACACACAGATCTGCAAAAGGAAATTAATATCATTATAAAAGGATAATAAAGTAGCAAATGGAACATGAAATGGGAAATATACTGTTTGTCTAAATATATCCAAATGTCTGTGATTTGTTTGAAAATTGTTTTCACTGTATATATGTTGCTGCTAAATACTGTACTGTAACGCACATTGTCCTTAATGAACTAAACTCTAAACTCTAATACATAAATTTCTAAAATCATCTTGACTTTTCTCTTTGCTCTTAAATGCATCACTTCATGTTTTCTTAAAAGGATCTAGTTTATGCATTCACATTGAGCTCACCCATGCACAGGTTTACAGACATCTTCATCAATCTGATTACATTGGCACTCATTTACACAAGTCTTAAAAATGGGTTGGACCTGCCCTAGTCTGCAATCATTTGTATTTGTTTGTTTTTTGGTTAACTCTGACCGCAAGGACCAGTGACTGGAGGATCTGCTTAAAAGTAGGAACATATTCTACCCAGCGATAAGTCCCTTTTCCAATCCCTGTGGCAAATATAAGTGGGAGGACACCACACGCAATATCAGCTTTTCACAGCTTTTAGCCATTTTTTGTTACACTCACAGTTGATATTAAGGTTTCAGTCATTTATTTTCTCGTACCACCACCGCTGTGACACGCCCACTGGTTTTAATATTAATAATAGTAATAATGTATCAAACTTATATACGAGCGTTTGGGGCACTAAAAATGTGATTTGTTAGAATTCAAAGCTAGAGACATACAGTCCCTAATAAATATATTAAATAAACAATAATGTGCTTGCGTTTATGAACAGGTGAGAGTGGAGCCGTGATTTGAAGGTCTGTGTGTGAGGTTTTAGAGTTTCAAAATGTGGGTAGGCAGCTGCAGCGAAGGCTCGGCCCCCTAAGGATCCCTGCTTTTTACTGACTTTGTTTGCCAATTTCCTTTTAACCCTTCCACAACATTATTTCCTCTAGTTAGTGACATGTTAGTCCCATATGAACCAGCCCGGACTCTGAGGAGCACAGGGACTGGACTCCTGTTAGTGCCCAGAGTCAGAACTAAACATGGGGAGGCTGCTTTTCAGATTCACGCTGCTAAAATCTGGAACAGTCTTCCTGAAGATGTGAGACAGGCCTCCTCTCTGACAATGTTTAAAACCAGGTTAAAAACAGTTCTGTTTAGCTGTGCATACAACTGAGGGATTTTATATTTGTATCTTTCTTTTTAATGTTCTGTGATTATTTATGATTTTAATGCTTTCTTGTTTTGTTCAGCACTTTGAATTGCCTTGTGTATGAATTGTGCAATATAAATAAACTTGTCTTGCCTTGCCTTACCATTTAGTTGTACCGGTATTTTCTATTCACTCCACACACAGCAATGACAGAAGCGAGACGCCGAACACACTGGCTTATCGAAGACCCATCTGTTCACTCCCTCCTTATGTTCATTCTTATATGTTTTTAGTGGTAGGGGAAACTGGAGCACACAGAGGAAACCTATGCAGAGAATGCAACCTCCACAAATAAAGGCCTGAAGGTGGAATCAAACCATGTGCTTTTATAATCACATTTCTGTATTGGCAGCCGGTATAACAAAATAAAATAAAAACACTCAACACGATGTCAGCTCTACCCTCTGGTGGCAGAACAGGGAGTTACAAGCAGAAAACAATTTCTACCCTTCATAATATTTTCATCTTTAGATTCCAAAAGATAAAATGACAGAAAACAATTAAGTGAACAATTGAACTATTATTGTTAATGGTGTTAATGGTAATTAGTAAGTAAGTAACTTTATGTATATAGTAGGGCTGGGCGATAAAACAATAACGATATATATTGCGATAGACACGTGTTCAATATCAATAGAGAACAGGGTCGATATAACTTTTGATAGTTTCACTTCAGTCCGTTCAAAAAAAACAGGAACAAAACACAGGAAGTAAAGCCGACGGAAGTAAAGCGCACGGCATTTAGGGGGATGTAGACAAAGGCTTCTCGACCTATCACAGCCGACAAAAAACCGCAAAACTTTCTGGGAAAAGCAAAAAAACAACCGCACCATGCTTAGCGTCAATGGATCTAGCCATGGATCTAAAGATTATGTTTCAGTGCCGTGTCAATAGTTATGCCCGTTCCTGCGAAGAACAGCATGTGCGGCGCAGGAGAGGCAGTGGGTACAGAGACTTGATGCATTCAGCAAAAGAAAGAGATTCACTTTTTCAGGAGCCGCCACAGGGACACAAGACACTCGAAAACAGCCAAAACAGGAGCTAAACCAGGATTAAACCAGGACTAAAGTGGGGGAGACTGCTTGTGAACATTTGGCTCCAGCCTCATTCCCCCGTGACTGTAAACAAGGCTGCTAACATGTGCTAGCCAACACGACAAATGTATTTCTTTACGTTTTTAATAATAAATAAAAAACAATCAATATACATCGTTATCGACCGATATGAATTACTTATATTGTGATATAGGTTTCAGCAATTTCGCCCAGCCCTAGTATATAGCCCTTTTCTCAAAGATGGGAGCCAGTCCTATGCCAGGCCTATTGTACATGTTTTTAGTGGTAGGGGAACTGGAGCACCCGGGGGAAACCTCACAGACACAGGGAGAACATGCAAACTCCTGGAGAACGGGAAGTCCTGAACCCAGGACCTTTTTGCCGGGAAACACAAATGCTAACCACGGCGCGATCATCCAGAGAGAAGGTGACACTCCAATTGCAATACATTATATATTACACTTAGTAGGAGAAACATGTAATCGGTTTGCATTATTCAGAAGCAGCTACAGTGGGGATGCCACGGTTACATTTTCAGAAAAAACCTCGCAATCCAATAATGATTCACTGCTATTGTCAATACAACAAGCGAACCGTGTACAATCACACGTCTCGCCAAATCCCACATTCATACATCATCATTTCTGAAGAAAAACTCTCCTACTTTTTACAAATCAACCACAACAACACATTTTTATGCATCACAACTACACCATCACACAGACCCACCAAACATCAAAAACTAAATTTCACACACACACACACACACAATCCCACCCTCCCCCCCTATTTTATTGTATTCCTTATCTGTATGAATCTTATCTAAATATTGATTTGCATTGTTTCTCTATAAAGAAATGTGTAACTTCCTTGCTTGAAAATCATTACAAAAAAAAGCGACTACACAAAGACACAATCCACAACTTGCGTCACAACAAAGCAATTCAAACACCTCAACATCCATAAAATAATTACACATATTGTGTTAAAATGTTTTATAATGTCATCTCCTCTGTTGAAGGGTCTCCTAATCGTCGTGTTTCCCAACTGGGGGTACATGGACCACTAGGGGTACGCAAGGATGTCACAGGGGGTAGTCGGAATGATTATCCAAACGGTGATGTAAGAGGGTTATGGGCTGTTGGGGAATGTTAAAAATCATTTTCTTAGGTAAACATTGGTTCTACTTCCGCAGGACCAGAGTAACATGTAAGCGTTCTGACCAATCAGAGCGCATCTTATCAGGGCGGAGCTAGAGAAGGAAGAGAACGAGCAAAGTTGGCTGCACAAAAGTGTGGAATTAAAGATGCAGTAAGCGATTTTGTTAGCTTAGCCGTAGCACCAACTGAAACCACTCCCCCCTCCCCTCGCCTCTCCACCAAACCAAAACAACCGGCACACGTGAACGCGCATCCACAAGTGACATCATCTGTCATCAGTTGAACATGTCACATTCTCCTGATTAGCAGAGGAGTCGCGTGTAGCGGCTGCTGCTGTTTCTGTGAGGTCTATGGAGAAGTGTAGAGGACAGTGTAATGTGTTCACGGACACTAAATGATCAGACCGATGGGTTGTGTTGGTACGTTTACTCTGCACTCCGTCCTAATACACTATAGACGTGTTGCTGCAGCCGTTCCTGTTACTGCTCGCACGTATGTTAGTATTTGGGGCGTTCATGTGTAGTCCGTACAGAAAGTGCAGTAGAGCAGTAAAATCCACATGTGTGTTTGTCCTCATGGTACCTGTGGCTGTTGTGGTCAGACGTGAAACTTTATAAATTGCGTGAAGCGGCCGTTTTGTGTGATGTCAGTGAAAATTGCTTTGTACAAATGCACTGCAAGATCTCAGTCGTAAAATTCAGTCATGTTTAGAAATTCCAACTCAGGTGCACGCACTTGCGAAAAACAGGAAGAGGGTGAAGGGGGGTAAACACATCCCATTGGTTCGTTGGGGATGAACGAATCCCATTGGTTTATTTTTATCAGTCCACTCCAAAATATTATTTATTATTTTTTGGAGACTACAGGCATCTGGTCAATTCCCTTACTATTTGAAAACACATGATAACTTGACTACTTTTAGGGTTTAGGGACGTTTTCCCACAATATTTTAAAAAATGCATCTGGAAAAAATCACTGACTGCATCTTTAAGATTAAGATTAAGAGATCTCTCCCCAGTGGAGATATTTCAGTGTTGCATCACCGATTTCAGAACAGTAGGAATGAGGAGCACACAACACAATATTAAACAAAAACTAACTATAGAAAAATAAAAAAGATCTCAAGCTTTACCAGGAAGCAAATCCAAAATCTTCAACTATAGCAGGAAACCAATGGATTTCAAAAGAAACAGGATTCAGGATGATGAGTGACACGAGAATCCACACAATTTTAAGATGCAGTACCATGGGTGGCCACTTGTCCGTGTGGAGGCTGGTTTAAAGGTCTTACATTTTGTTTTTCTTCATTTTTCATAGTCCATCCTAAGCACATGTGTGATAATAATTTGGGTATATACAGCAATAGCAGGAAAACAGCATAGAAGTAAACACACACAGACTGTGGGAGTGGGTCCGAAGGCTGTGGCCACTGATTCGCTCTTTTGGTTTCTCTTTCCTGTCAATCACATGAGCTCGAGCTGGGTGTGAAAGTGTCCTACGTAACAAAGTGAATCGTGTCGTTTCACTGCCTCTAGAGAATAAAAGAGAAGGTTTGCTCTCTAAATAAAGTGAAGCAATTGAAAAACTACTCCGGGCATTTGTATGAAGGCCAAACAGAGTTGTAATCAGTGCAGTTTTATTCATCTGATGTTGCTTTTTTTACATTTCAACCCATCTCACTCAGAGCTCAAACATGACAAAAGGATAACATCATCCAGTTACACATATCAATCAAACAAAAAATCCATAGAAGTATAAGAACGCAGCACTCAAAGACACTTCACATGTCATAATACTTTCACTCCATACACAATGGTGATAAACTACGCGCTTAGTAGCCACAGCTAGGACTGTTACTATAGTAGCCACAGCTGTCCTGGGGCACACTGACAGAACGGATACAACCAGTATGTGTCATCAGCCTAAGGACACAATAACAGTTTGGCACTTTACAGCCGCAGTCGCCCCACTGTGGCACCTGATGTTCCCAGTGGTCTCCCATCACTGTACTAACCAGGCCCTGACCTGCACAGTCAGAGGTCTGACGTGATCTGGCTTCCACATGCAAGTTTACTATAATACAGGGAGTAATGGTAGCTATAATAGCTAACAGACTGGGCAACTCTAATCGACACAAGATGCAAAAGACTTCACTATATGAACCAATGCATGTGGTGTATTTTGTGTGGTTTTCCAGTAACTAAAGACAAAAATAAATCTTGTGACTGGGCTGATTTAGCCACTCTCTGATCCAAAAGGTTGGAGAGCCCTGAATATTAAATGGACAAATTCACAATCAATTTGAATCACAGAAAATTCGTTCTTGTTTAGTGGTTCTAACCATGTTCCATTCTCTCCGCATCTTCGCGCATCTCCTAAAGTGTGCCGCGCTCCAAGGAGGGGCTCCACACTCGCGCAGAAACTGAAGCCGCAACAATATTACAACCCGCATCGGGGACAGTGGCAGGTGGGGGTTTGACTGGGGAAGCTGGGGGTGGACAGAAACCTCGCGGGGAGCAGAAGGGAAAAAGCTCGCTTTATCTTTAATGACATAAAGATCATGATAAAGGAGATTTATGTCATTAATTAACATTTCTGGACAGTGGTCATCCCGCTCCCTATGGACCAATGGCTTCTATGTGTTTTTATTACTACATTTTCCGTGTTCGAACCGAAATCTGCTATTGAGGAATTGACAACCGTGTAAAGTCCCCCAAGACGACTGCTGTTGTGATTTAGGGCTTTACAAAAAACATTGTATTGAATCAAATCGATGTTGATTGTCAGTATTAATACGGACCGTGAAAGCAGAGCCTCACGATCCTTCAGACTTTTTGGGGTTTGAAGCAGAAAAGTTACTACGGGGATAACTGGCTTGTGGCGGACGCGCGTTCATAGTCACGTTGCTTTTTGATTCTTCGATGTCGTCTGTTTCTATCATTGTGAAGTGGAAATCACCAAGCGTTGGATTATTCACCCACTAATCCTAGTTTTACAACGAAGTGAGAGAGGTTTGTTTTACCCCACTGATCATGTCTTGCTGCAATAGTATTTCAACTAAAGCACAACCAGTTACGCGCGTGTCTCCAAAAGCGCAACTGTGCCACATTACGCACCCAAACTTTACGCACGCATTCCAACGCGTCTTCCATTCACACGCGCTCACCTGCAGGACACCGTGATCTCCACTTTGGTCGCGGGGATGTTGCCGGTGAAGGGGTCGAAGTCGTCCTCCTCGCACTTGTCCACGTCGCCCCCGTCCATGAGCGGCTCCATGGTGGGATCCCCGGCACTGCGCGGAGGCTCAGGCGGAGAGCGGAGAATCCAGCCGACCGGTGTGAGCGCGCGTGTGAGTGCGTGTGAGTGCGCGCGTTGAGGAGGCAGGAGTGGACTGAAGAGGAGCAGATGGAGCGAGAGAGAGAAGACGCGGTACTCCTCCCATCACACATCACACACAGGCGCTCACGTGACGCGCGGTCCACGGGTTAAGGGAGGAGAGAAGTGGCTGTATTGCACTGAAGACTTTCTGAAGAATTTAAAGATCCACTGGAACATCTGGAATATACTCTTTTTATTATTATTTGTCAGCCAATTGATCAAATTTAACCAACAAGCTCGAGGAATACAGATGTGCCCCTCTTATTTCCAGTAAAATTCGATTCAATAAAACGTATTTTTGTAAAGCTCACAAAAGCAAATGTTTTGGTGGACTTTACAAAGTTGTCAATTCCTCAACAACAGATCAGAGAATCAAACAGTTCGAATATAGGACATGCAACAGGCGCTATCTGTAAATATCCATAAATGTCCTAAAATGTGCAATTGCAAAAAAGCAAACAAAAAATAAAAAATAAAAAAGTCAGGAAAAAGTGAGAAACCTCTGGGAAGCCCACACTGAGAGAGGGATCCTCTCCCACAGGCTGTAGATCCAGAACTCAGGCTGTAGAACATGGGCCGAGACTGTGCAGTGCAGTACTTAAGAGGCGCAGATGGGGACAGGTAAAAGAGGCCGAATTCAGGGGTCCCATAGTAACGCCATGAAACAGACAATGAGACAGAATATGATATGGAAAAACATTGTCAAGAACAGGGGTGCTCAATACGTCTATCGCAAACAGAGTATTGGTAGATCGCATTAAATAAATAAAAAATTACACATTCTAAACGAATATATACAAAAAACTCCGGGCAAAGTGGAGATTTTTGAAAACTCCGTTAATGCATTTGTGTGTAGACAGAGATAACCAGAGTTTTGCGTTCTCGCACGCCACAGTACCCCCCTAAATTCCTCTGATCACTGAAGCATGGATCATACTACCTTAAAAACTGTTCGCTGTGAGATGCTCGCAGCAGCGAACATCCTCGCTCCACATCAGAGAGCAGCAAAGTGATCGCAGGGACTCACGCTCGAAAACAACCAAACCAGGACTAAACCAGGACTAAACCAGGGCTGAGGACGGGGTCAGTGCTTGTAAAAATACGTCTTACTCTTTACTCTGAGTGTCTTCTATGACTGTAAAAGTGCCGTTACCGGCGTCTGCATCAGAACTCCGCCTACTTCTGTGTTTTTCCCCAACGCAGGACAGGACGTAAGAGACGCACATGTTTGGAATGTTACGAATGTGATTGATAACGCAGATGTGTGGATGCAAATTATTGTATAAACGGAGGAGGGGAAATATTTGGATTTAAAAAAAACAGGCATGGCACATGGACATGGCACCACAGTCAAATGACATCTGTGTTTTACTCAGTAATGTTTTACTGACACTTAGGTGACTGCACATGTGCAAACAACCGCGCTCAGTGCAGGAAAGCTAAACCACGACAAACTTGTCAGCGAGTTACCACCAATTTTCCGGACTATGCATCCCTGGCCGATTTAATTCAGTGCAAGTCATCAGAGTAAACTCGGGTAATGACAACAAATGTACATAGGTAATTGTGTTGTGCTATATTGGCTCATGCGGTTTTGCATGTACATAAACATACATTGTAGATATAAAGAATATTTTTTGAAATAAATATATGATTTGCATTTTTGTAGTAGGTAGATCATTTTGACTTGATCCTTTTATAAGTAGCTCGCATGCTGAAAAAGTGTGAGCACCCCTGGTCAAGACTCTACCCACTGAAGCCTGCCTAGCCATCCGTACACTCCGCTCAATTATCATTTCCCTGCATGTAACGTCTGGGTCGGGTCCCTGGGTTAGCGATTACAATCGATTGAATTCCATCCGACCAATCAGCGAGCATGGGAGGCGGGTGTTGTAGTTAGTTGTGGGTGATGTCAAGAGTTTGCATCGAACGGGCAGGTTGTAGTTTGGCAATGGCGAAGAATGAGATAGTAAAGTAATCCGGTCTGGTTCTATCAAGAAATTGAAGCCGGAGCAATAGAAATGTATAGCAAATGTAATTGCTGGCAAAGATTGTGCAACTCCCCACGGGCTCTGTTAGCGGCAAAGGAGATGGCTAGGCTAAATGCTAACGACTCACTCATTACATACGTCACAGTATGTAATGACTATGGTGTGGTACGACCAGGCTATACCCACTGTCACCTTACTGAATATACAGTGTCTTATACTTGCTTCTTTATTATTCTAAAGTTAGAGAAAGTTATTTACTTCTTAATAAAATTAAGTCAGAGATGTTATAGTTAATTCTTGATTCTTCATTATATTAAAGTTAGAGATTTTATTTTATTTTAGAATAGTTATTGTTCATTTATCTTGTGTTGTGTGCTCCTCATTCCTAGTATACTGTTCTGTAACTGGTGATGCTGTTCTGTAACTGGTGAACACTGAAATTTCCCCACTCTGGGACGAATAAAGGATCTCATAATCTTAAACATAGTGGCTGAGTGGATAGCACTCTCGCTTCTCAGCAAGAAGGTTCTGGGTTCGAAACCCGGTCGGAACAGGGCCTATCTGAGTTGAGTTTGCATGTTCTCCCCGTGTCTGCGTAGGTTTCTTCCGGGTACTTCTGTTTCCACTACTACTAAAAACATGTGCAATAGTTCAGGGTGAATAAATGAGTGTGTGTTTGTGAGAGCGAATGTGGGACAACAGATGCAAATTAGCCCATGGCTACAATCCGGAGTGATGTGTTCATTAACATATACTGTCCCAACCAAATAAAAAATAAGATAAATGTGTCTGGGCTCTTTGTGAAGCTAAGACACTGTAGTTTTGGCCTTTTCCTTTATTATTAAGTGGGTACAATTTCTGCAAAAAGAAAGAACAATCTCCAATATAACCGACATGTTCTTTGTAAATAAAAACTTTACTGTTGGTGAATCCACAACTTTGTAAAGTCCTCAGAGACGACTGCTGTTGTGATTTAGGGCTTTTACACAAATAAATTGAATTGAATAAATTGAAGTGAATGGACGGCGTGCACAGAGAAGGCTGATTGGCTGAAGGCAATTGTTCTTAGTGGGGTAACTAGATTATTTGAGGCAGCAGATCTGGTGTTTCCTGCTCTGCTTAAAAATAATTAGAAAGTGGTGGTGGAGCCAGGCCATTAAAGATTTTAAAATCCAGGTCAGCAGCTTGCATCCTGCAGTGATGGTGGCCATGTCTCTATTCCATCAAATAAATTATGAGACCGAGATGATATTGAAAGCAAAGTTTAGCACAAAGGGCTCATCATATTTCTAACACTAGAACTCCCAGAGAAGTCATTTGACGGCACTTTGAAAGTGTAATTATTCAGCTCTCATTTGAACTTCATATCTTTATGACTGTTTTTTTACCCATATGTACTTTATTTCTATGTCCTTTTTATGAAATGTGAAGTTCTCCCTCTAACTCTCTGAACAATGAAAAATTCAAATGTAGCCATTTTTGGTCACTTGGCAACCAACATTTGGTGGCAGTTAATGCAACTTTTCTCATGGATAGATTCTGGACTGATTCAGACCAATCTCAGCTTGGAGCAGTTTGTAGTTACCATAGCAACACCTTGTTTACTTGACAGAAGTTAGTAATTAGTAGTATTTCAACAAACTGTTTTGTTGCATTTCAAGTTATAATACACTGTTTTAGCATGTACTGAAGATTTGTTTTAAAACTTTACATTTCTAAATTTTAATAAAAGTTAAAACGTTTTTGGTTTTTCTTTTTTTTTCAGAATTTCATTGAATGGGAGCCGTCAATCTTACTGCTCGGGGAGTTCTAATAGTTTCAGAATTCTAGAAGTCCTAGTCCTTTTCGACATGTTATATCGGTTTTAGTTGTTGTAGTCAGTTTTGGCTATTCAGCTAAATTATCTATTCTATCCAAGTCTTATATTATACTTCTACTTATTTCTACCTCTCTCTGCTCCTTTTCAGTCACATTGTTGTAGAAAGGCTGCTTTAATGCAGCATTTTCAATGTATACTTATATTGCCAAGACATTTTAATATTATCCCCATAACATCTTAAAGCTCTCCCATGCAAGCAGCAGTGTGACATTTCAGCACCAGGAGAGAGTGGACAGCTCCCAGGACCAGACTCGGCCAAGCAGCACGGTAAAACTCCAGAAATAGAGCTGGGAATGAAAGACAATCATGATGTGTTGGTTTATTAAGAAATAAGGAGACTATTTCAAAGATTTGTGCTCGAATATGAATGTTAAACTGTTGGAATGTAAGGTGTTTCATAACGGTGTGAGTTAGTAGTAAGAAATATTTATTTTAATAGCTTTACGATGGTTGAAGAAATTCTCCGTGGGAGCAGAGGTCCTTCCTCAAGTGGAGGACTTCAAGTCTCTTTTGTTATTCGTGAGAGAAGGACAGAGCGTGAGATTGACAGGCGCTATATCGAACTGTTGTGGTGAAGAGGGAGCAGCGTCTGCAGTCAAAGCTCTCTGTCAGTCTATGTTCCCACCCTCACCTCTGGTCATGAGCTTTGAGTAATGACCAAATGGACTAGATTGCGGATACAAGCTGTCCAGATGAGCTTCCTCGCAGAGTGGCTGGGCACTCCCTCCGAGATAGGATGAGGAGCTCAGTAACACAGGAGAGGAGCTCGGAGTAGAGCCGCTGCTTCACCACGTCAAGAGGAGCCAGTTGAGGTGGCTCTGGATTTGTTTGGCATGCCTTCTGTACATGTCTTTGGGGAGGTGTTTCAGACACGTCCCACTGGGAGGAGATCAGGAGAAGGTTGGAGGGACTACGTCTCTCAGCTGGCCTAGGAACCCTTCGGGATTCCCCGGATGAGCTGGGGCAGGTGTGAGTGGGTAAAGAAGTCAGATGCTCGTGCAACCCGGCATTGGATAAAGCAGAAGAAAATGGATGGATCGAGCATTTGTCCTCTCATTACACACACAGTGATGGAAGCGGGGTCGCCACCTAGAGGAAACCCACGCAGACACAAGGAGAACATACAATGTCCACACATAAAAAAGCTCTCTTGTAGAAAAGTACAAGCTCTAACCGCTGCCCCACTGTGCCACCACTTACACTCACAATTCTTTTTCCTAAACATAAATCCTTTACATTTAATGGCTCACGATGTATAGAAGCAGCGTCTCTACTCCGAGCTCCTCCCATGTGTATGAGCTACTCACCCTATTTCTGAGGAAGTGCCAGTCTGAGCCATGAATCGAGAGCTCTGACTAGAGACACTGCTCCCTCTTCACCACTGCTGTCTGATACAGCGAATCACTGCACACACTGCACCGATCCGTATTGTCAAAGTCACCAAAAAAGAGAGGACCACTTTTACCATACTCTTTCTGTTGGAACATATTAACAATATTTAGGTACCTCAGCTATAAAGAAGCCTAAATGATATCCATTCCTGCAGCAGTGGTCCTCCTCCTCGTCCCCTCAGCGGCACAGTCCTGGCTCAGTGTGCAGCCTGAGTCTTCACACCCGGTTATAAAGGCGCGGTGACAAACGGCTCTGGAGGGAAACGTACGCTCTCCATCTGTTTGTGGCAGATTCACCAGAGAGAGCGGCGGCCATGTTGGAAGCCATATGTGTCTGTGCATTCTTTTACACCAGTGAAAAGGCTCCTCGGTCCCCAGCCAGAAAAATAAAATTTAGACGGAAAAATATTGGAGAGGCAGAGAATGTGTTTCAGACGAGTTTGAATTAAGAAAATACATCTGTTATCTCTCTGAATGTATACCATGAATGTTTAGCTTTTGTCAAATTGGATAAGAGCTAATAATAACATAACATAATAATATCTATTATTTAATCATTTGATATGATTTTGTGTGTCCGCGCGTGTGTGTGTTTTTGTTTTTTAGCACTTTTTTTAATGAAAAGTGCTTTATAAATAAATTGTAATTGATTGATTGATTGAATAATTCCCGTAATCTTTTCAGATGGTTCTTCCCACTCTTTGAGCCATCCATCCATCCATTTTCTTCCCTTTAATCCATTTTTGGGTCGGGGAGTGGCAGTCAGAGCAGCACCCAGTACACAGAGCACCAGCCCCTCACTGATCCTCCTGCAGGTGGTGAGTCCACAGGAGCCTTGATTATTCAGCAGGGGCTTCAGGCAAAGTGGGGTTAAGTGTCTTGCCCAAGGACACAATGACAGCAGTCATCAGTTGGAGTCGTGAAGTATATGTTGTACTGATTCTCCCTCTACCTTTTTTGTTTGCTTTTGTTCTTAATTCTGATAACCCACACATATCCCAAGTGTGTGAGTACAGTGCTGGCTGTGTGGCGCAGAATGTTAAATAAATGATCAAAGTCTTGTTCAGGGTTTCCCCTGAAATTGGCATGAAAGAGACTTTAACCCCACTGATACAGTATATACAATTTGATATAATACAAATTTAAAGCACCAGAACATAGTGAATACATTTTAGTTTTGTTTTTTTCAATCGAATTCAAAGGCATGTATTTTTGTACAGCTCTAAACCGCAACAGGAGTCGTCTCACTTTACAAAGTGGTTTATTCGCTAACAACAAATCAAAGAATCAAGCTGTCTGAACACAGGAAATGCAATAATAATAATAACAAACACATAGAAGATATTGGTCCATAGGGAGCGGGATGATCAATGTTCAGGAATGTTAATAAATGTCCATAAATATATTCCGTTCACATTTCAATTTCATCTGAGCTGCAACTTCTGTAATCATCTGGTGCAGGGACATACATCTTGAAAACAGATTTTTTAAACACGTTTGAATTAAGTCCAGACCTTTTCCATTCGAGCCGCTTTTCGTGCCTTCCCCACATTTCCCCGGACAACGTTTCGAGTCGGGAACACACATGCGGCTCTTTTATTACACACGCAGCATGTGCCACAACAACAGCTCACACAAACACAAATCAATTTCACCCCCACCCCCCTCTCTCTCTCACATACACACACACAGACACACACTCGCACACACATACACTCACATACGCACCCCGAGGCCCGCGCGCGCCCCGTCACATGGACACACACACATTATTGTCCCGCATCCTCAGAGTGATTCATGTTTCCAGGACGGCTGTGGGCGCGCTTCACACACAGAGAGGATATTGGAGGGAAAGTTCCGCTGAAATTGTGCCCCGAAGAAAAGGATCAGAGTCCTGCCGTCCGCGCTTATTAGACGTTTTGAGCGTGCATGCTGCGGGGAGCGTAAGGCGGGATCTGACGAGGCGTGGAGCCAGCGGTTTTTAATGTGGGAGGTTTATGGCCGACAGTGGAGACAATATGAACAATGAAGCACAGGCGAGATGGAATGATCCCCAACAGAGCAACCTTTGGAGATAAGGCTATAGCACGACCAGCATCTTCTTTTAAATCACTTCTTTTTATTTTATCAAACTTGATTTCTATTTTTTGGGGGGGAATTTTTGTTAAAATATAGATAAAAGTAAAAGAAAAACAACAGAATGTAGACCACAAACACAATACAGAGCATCCATATGACAGAGGTAGATAAACAGCAGGTTTAAACTTTCATTAGTAGTTTTAGGATTACATTTTCATGGACGAGACCCATTCTTCTCATTATTTATTGCATTTATCTCTGGAAAGTCTCAATGAAAAACTCATTTCATAAATCTCTTTGATGTTTTGGGTCTAGTCTGTGGGAACAGGGGCACCTTCACATAACCATTTGCGTGTTACAGCCTTCTTTGCTCCTGGAGTTATTGGTGAGATTTCCGCTTGGCCTATGGAAGGATATGGAATTCATATCTAGAGAGATAGATATATGACTGGACATTGACGCTGACTCCTGGTGCGGGCTCGGGGGTAGCATTAGCAATAGTCCACTTTTCTGTGGCTTTTTTGTGGTGCAGCGCTGCTCTGCTGCCTTAATCCTCCACATGATCACTGTCAGCTCAGTCACATCTTTAATGCTCAAACCGCCACCAATTGAAGCCTGTTCCGGTCTGTATTCCTCTATGAATCATTTTGCCTGCAGACTAACAAGACAAGTTGTGTAACCTTTGATCAAACACCCACAGAGCGCTGCTGCTACCTGCTGGGTCAATAAATATTGTCTACAGCCAAATATACATATAGCATAGAGAGAACATCAACGGAGAGGAAAATAGTGTAAAGCAATTGACAAATAATTGTGTCAATGGCAAGCAATGAGTTCCGAAACACCGATGCCCACGTGAATCTGCGTGTTCTGTTCTCAACAGTTAATAGATTAACAAACCCCCCTGTTCAGCTGCCAGTAGAGCTAACTTCCAAACGTAAATGGTTCAAGGCATCAAAAACGCCATTGTCTTCAATCCACAGATAACAATCCAACAGCCAGAAACGCTCTCTGAATTAACTCACTTTGCACCTGTAAATGTTCAAACTGTCCAAGAGATAATCTCCAGTCTGAGCTCCTCCACATGCAGCCTGGATGTACTACCCACTAGATTTCTGAAGTCTGTTCTGAGCAGTCTGTTACCTTCACTCACACAGATAGTAAACATGTCCCTTCATTCTGGAATATTCCCAAAGGCCTTGAAAACTGCAGTCATCCGGCCCCTGCTAAAAAAGAGCAGCCTGGATGCTACGGTACTTAACAACTATCGTCCCATCTCAAATCTGCCATTTATGGGGAAAGTCCTTGAAAAAGTTGTCTACCTACAGCTTACTAGATTTCTTATAATCAACAACTCATTTGATATGTTTCAGTCCGGCTTTAGACCCCACCACAGCACTGAGACTGCTCTCGTC
This sequence comes from Knipowitschia caucasica, assembly GCA_964034765.1. Classification (NCBI taxonomy): domain Eukaryota; kingdom Metazoa; phylum Chordata; class Actinopteri; order Gobiiformes; family Gobiidae; genus Knipowitschia; species Knipowitschia caucasica. The sequence goes on along the minus strand of OZ035828.1, from coordinate 17,200,745 downwards.
AAGGTGACAAACGATATCCGGCTGAACACTGACGCAGGCAAAGTCTCAATCCTAATCTTGTTAGATCTGAGTGCAGCTTTTGACACTGTTGACCATGAGATCCTCTTACAGAGACTAGAGGACTGGGTTGGTGTCTTTGGCACCGCCCTAAGTTGGTTTAGGTCTTACCTTGAAGACAGGAAGTACTTTGTGGAGATTGGACACTGTGTCTCAGATCATATGATTTAATAGCCACATCAAATCAGTAACATCAGCAGCTTTTTACCATCTAAAAAACATTGCCAGGATCAAAAACATAGTGTCTAAAGCAGACTTGGAGATTCTTATCCATGCATTTGTCTCCAGTAGGTTAGACTACTGCAATGGCCTGCTCACAGGTCTGTCCAAACAGGCTGTAAAACAGCTGCAGTACATTCAAAATGCAGCAGCTCGAATCCTGACTAGAACCAGGAAGTACGACCATATTAGTCCAGTTCTCAGGTCTCTGCACTGGCTTCCTGTGGCTCAGAGAATAGACTTAAAAACAGCTCTGCTTCTGTACAAGTCTATCCATGGTCTTGCTCCAAAATATATTAGTGACATGTTAGTCCCATATGAACCAGCCCGGACTCTGAGGAGCACAGGGACTGGACTCCTGTTAGTGCCCAGAGTCAGAACTAAACATGGAGAGGCTGCTTTTCGGATTCATGCTGCTAAAATCTGGAACAATCTTCCTGAAAGTGTGAGACAGGCCTCCTCTCTGACAATGTTTAAAACCAGGTTAAAAACAGTTCTGTTTAGCTGTGCATACAAGATAAGATAAGATGATAAGATGTGCTTTATTTATCTCACAAGGAGAAATTTACATGTCACGTTTGGCATGGATAGAACAACTGAGGGATTTTATATTTTTATCTTTTTTTTTTATGTTTTGTGATAATTTATGATTTAAATGCTTTCTTATTTTGTTCAGCACTTTGAGTTGCCTTGTGAGAACTATTGGAATAAATGCGGCGCTAAACCCAAAGTTGACAAAGCTAAGAATGACAATGGGAGTGGAATTCCGCCACGAAATGTTTGCAAAACTTCAAATCGTTATGCTGCTCTGTTTGAAGAAGCAAAGCTACAGTCTGTTTCTCCCCCTCCGTCAAGGCCACCGTGTTTGCTGCTTGGAGATTCTGCCATTCGGAATGTATCTTTGAACTTTGTACAGACTCATTCTTTGCACTCGGCCAGAGTGTCTGAGATAAGAGCTTTGGTGCCAAAAGTTTCATCTCAAACCAAGGATGTAAGTACATTGTTGATACACACAGGGGCAGTAGACATTTATGAGAAATCCACCGAGAAGTTGAGAAGAGATTTTTCTCTGCTGCTGGATGACCTTAAAAAAATGGAGTTAAACGTGCTAATCAGTGGCCCCATTCCAAATGCAGATGGAAAAACCGAGAAGTTTAGCCGTCTGTACCAGTTAAATTCATTTCTACACAATGAGTGTTCACGCAGAGGACTTGGATTCATTGAAAACTTCAATCTGTTCTGGAATAGGCTCGAGCTCTTTGAAGGGAAAGGCCCACATCTGAACAAATACGGAGTAAAAGTGTTGATGGATAACTTTGCATCTGCCTTAAGACCTCAGCCTGCGCAGCGCGTTCAGCCGTTGAAAGAGAGGAGGATACAAAGGGCGAGACCCTCTCCACGGAACCCAGAGGTCTCGGCACCTCCACCGCCTCAAAAGAACTCAACACGTCCACCAGCATCATCATCAGCAAAGGATCCAGCACCAGCAGCAGCAGTGGCTGACACAGCGTCATCAGCGCCTTCAGCATCAGCACCACCAGCACCAGCTGTGGCTGCTGCATCATCTTCAGCAGCACCTTCCCCACCTACAGCTCCCGTGAAGCCCCCCCCATTGCTCCAGGCTACAGTCAGGCCTGCACTGGGGGCCTCTCAACCACCTCCGTCTCCACCAAAGACTCCCTCATCACCTTCCATGGACCCGGTTTGGGTCCCCCCCGCTACATCCACTCCATCTAAGGAACATGAGGACGATCTTTCCCTGTGTTTTCCATCACTATTGGATTTACCGGAACACTCTGCAGGCATGATAAGATCGGCGATGAAGAATATTCCTCTCACACCCACTGTAGCCAGATCAAGGGTCCTATCTAACATTCATAACTTCTCCCCATACGTACCTCCAAAGCCACCTAGGGCGTCCAACTCAAATTCTCCCACAAAATCCACCCGTCCCTCAAATTCTAACTCAAATTCACCCGCAAAATCCACAGGTCCCTCCCCTAACCCCAAAACCAAAACCATTCCAGCCCCACCCCCACCCCCCCCTCGTTTCCCATCACCAAGAACCCCTCCACCTCCACTCCCCCCTCGTCTATCTCCCAACTCCTGCCCCTCCCCTAACACCCATCCACCTCCAACCCCCCCTCGTCCAACACCCAAGAACCACCCACCTCTCCATCCTCCTCCCTCCTCTCCCTAGGATGCACAGGGTCTCTGCTTCGCAGCCACTGGCAGTCTAGTTAGAGGAGAGACCCGGCTGGGGCTCTGTCATGAAGCCACCTGTGCCATTCCCTTAGTGATAACACAAAGAATACATTACAGAAAGACATCTGGAGTTAATCAGTCTAATCTGGAAAATCTAATTCTTGTTCCGTGTAAGAATCAGCCGACCACAACCGCTGATACTGAAACTTTGAAACTTGCTATGCTAAATGTCAGATCTCTTTCTAACAAGTCTTTTTTAATCAATAATTTTATTTGTTCTTATAATCTTGATCTTATGTTCATGGCTGAAACTTGGCTTGACCAAAATACAGAAAATGCAGTTTTAATAGAAGCATCACCACCAAATTTCAAGTTTGAATCTGAAATACGGGAAAACAAAAAAGGAGGAGGCTTAGCTGCCATTTTTAGAGACCACTTTGTCTCCCATAGAATGTCTCTTGGGAAGTTTCCGTCTTTTGAATATGTGTCTTTTAAAATACAACAAAAACAATCTCCTCCAATACTCTTCATAGTTCTATACAAGCCACCGCAGTCATGTCACAGTTTTATTGATAATTTTAACGAGTTGCTTTCAGTTGTATGCACAGATTTTGATAGTTTAGTTATTACAGGTGATTTTAATATTCATGTGGATAATGTTGATGACAGAAATGCAAAAGAGCTGAGTTCTTTACTTGATACCTTTGGTCTCACTCAGCACGTGAGTGGCCCCACCCACAGCAGAGGACACACTCTAGACCTGTTAGTTACAAAGGGGGTGAATATTTCAAATATAAGCGTGGTCGATGTTGCTCTTTCGGATCCTTTCTGTGTATTTTTTGACATGTGTTTCACTAACAAACCACCAGTGGACTCTGCAACTGTTCGAAGAAGACACATAAATGAAAATACGAGTGAACTATTTATGGGAATGATAAACTTTGAAAATGCATCGTATTCTACTGTAGATGAACTGTTTAACTCTGTCACCTCTAGTGTTTTGAATGTTCTGGATACCGTTGCCCCTGTGAAGGTTAAAATAGTGAAAAATAAGCAGAAGGCGCCGTGGGCTAAAGCAGACTCGGTCAGAGCACTGAAGAGAAAGTGCCGGAGGGTCGAGCGGAAGTGGCGCAAGTCCAACCTCCAGGTTGATTACAAGATATTCAAGGATAAGTTGTGCGAGTTTAACCGGGTGCTACGTAGTACGAGAGAAAGGTATTTTTCTGAAATGATTGAAGGCTGCAGTAACAATCTGCGTGTTCTGTTCTCAACAGTTAATAGATTAACAAACCCCCCTGTTCAGATGCCATTAGAGCTAACTTCCAAACGTAAATGCAATGAGTTTGCACACTTTTTCAATGACAAGGTTCAAGGCATCAAAAACGCCATTGTCTCCAATCCACAGATAACCATCCAACAGCCAGAAAGGCTCTCTGAGCTAACTCACTTTGCACCTGTAGATGATAAAAATGTCCAAGAAATAATCTCCAGTTTGAGCTCCTCCACATGCAGCCTGGATGTACTACCCACTAGATTTCTGAAGTCTGTTCTGGGCAGTCTGTTACCTTCACTCACACAGATAGTAAACATGTCCCTTCATTCTGGAATATTCCCAAAGGCCCTGAAAACTGCAGTCCTCAGGCCCCTGCTAAAAAAGAGCAGCCTGGATGCTACGGTACTTAACAACTATCGTCCCATCTCAAATCTGCCATTTATGGGGAAAGTCCTTGAAAAAGTTGTCTACCTACAGCTTACTAGATTTCTTATAATTAACAACTCATTTGATATGTTTCAGTCCGGCTTTAGACCCCACCACAGCACTGAGACTGCTCTTGTCAAGGTTACAAACAATATCCGGCTGAACACTGACGCAGGCAAAGTCTCAATCTTAATCTTGTTAGATCTGAGTGCAGCTTTTGACACTGTTGACCATGAGATCCTCTTACAGAGACTAGAGGACTGGGTTGGAGTCGCTGGCACCGCCCTAAGTTGGTTTAGGTCTTACCTTGAAGACAGGAAGTACTTTGTGGAGATTGGAGACTGTGTCTCAGATCATATGGCCCTGACCTGTGGAGTACCACAGGGGTCGATCCTGGGACCTCTTCTGTTCAATCTCTACATGCTGCCGTTAAGTCAGTTAATACGCAGAAACAAAGTGTCCTATCATAACTATGCAGACGACACTCAGATCTATGTCTCACTGACTGCAGGAGAACATGGACCAGTGGACTCACTCCTTCACTGTATCCAACAGATCAGTGAGTGGATGCAAAACAACTTCCTTCAGCTAAACGCAGCCAAAACTGAAATGATTGTCTTTGGTCCCCAGAAACAAAGAGAGAGCGTCATCTGTCACCTACAGTCTCTCTCCCTAAAACCTTCAAACAAGGTCAGAAATCTAGGGGTAATACTGGACTCAGACTTAAATTTTAATAGCCACATCAAATCAGTAACATCAGCAGCTTTTTACCATCTAAAAAACATTGCCAGGATCAAAAACATAGTGTCTAAAGCAGACTTGGAGATTCTTATCCATGCATTTGTCTCCAGTAGGTTAGACTACTGCAATGGCCTGCTCACAGGTCTGTCCAAACAGGCTGTAAAACAGCTGCAGTACATTCAAAATGCAGCAGCTCGAGTCCTGACTAGAACCAGGAAGTACGACCACATTAGTCCGGTCCTCAGGTCCCTGCACTGGCTTCCTGTGGCTCAGAGAATAGACTTTAAAACAGCTCTGCTTGTGTACAAGTCTCTCCATGGCCTCACACCAAAATATATTAGTGACATGTTAGTCCCATATGAACCAGCCCGGACTCTGAGGAGCACAGGGACTGGACTCCTGTTAGTGCCCAGAGTCAGAACTAAACATGGGGAGGCTGCTTTTCAGATTCATGCTGCTAAAATCTGGAACAGTCTTCCTGAAGATGTGAGACAGGCCTCCTCTCTGACAATGTTTAAAACCAGGTTAAAGACGGTTCTGTTTAGCTGTGCATACAACTGAGGGATTTTATATTTTTATCTTTTTTTTTTAATGTACTGTGATTATTTATGATTTTAATGCTTTCTTGTTCTGTTCAGCACTTTGGGTTGCCTTGTGTATGAATTGTGCTATACAAATAAACTTGCCTTGCCTTGTGTATGAATAGTGCTATATAAATAAACTTGCCTTGCCTTGTACAGTAATACTCTATCCTGATATAATAATAGATCCATGTGTGTAACAGGTATGTCAGGTGATTTAGAGGAAATATTCAGTTAAGAAGATACTTGTTTGGCTTGGAGGAAAGTGAGATAATGCTTAACAAAGATAACACACTATTAGTTCAATTATGGCTTTTTGTATTGTGATGATAAATATGTAATATGCAAGTGAAATAATATACAGGAATACACAATATATTAGAGTTGCACCGATTCCACTTTTTTCAAAATCGATACGAGTAAGAGTACATTAATTTGAGTACATGCCGATATCCAATACCGATACGAGTACTGCATTGTGTTATCCCTGGGAATTCATAAAACAGAAATTGAAAATGTTTTCTTTCTCATTTCAACAATAAGAAAATGCTTTAACAATTAAACATTTTAGAAATTGTTTTAACAGTCAACAATAAGAGCCACTGTCATATTCCACAAATAGTTCAAATAAATTGCTCCGGTGCTAGCTAAAGTGCTTTAGATGTTTTCAGATGTTTGATCAAGTTGCTAGTGTTATACGTGTTTGTTTTGGATCCACCTTGTGGCAGTTTTACACAACGTACAGTCTGCTTTACTCTTGTCACTCTCGTTTACTTTAAAGCCACCCTGTGTAATTTTTACAGCTACTCCATATTAAAAAACATGTTAACTAATAACAAAAGTGACCTTTTTAAGAACATTTACCTCCACCATGTTTTTTGAATTGTATTCATAGGCTTAGAATTTAACTCATAAGTGTCCATGAGAGAGGAGTGGTCTACATGTAAATGCGCCATCTTGAAAACCGGTGGTGGATAAGGACAAAAAGGATGTGAGAATCGCGTTTTCATTTCACATGAACCACTGATATCGTTGCTTTCACCGTGACTTCACAAGTTGGAAGAAGGAACCATGGAGGACCAGAGTTATATAAAAGAACCATGAAGGACTACAGTTACATAAAAGAACAATCGGAACAACAATCTTTTAGAAAAAGAATTATGCATTAGGGCGCTGTGGCTAACGCTAATGCTAACATGAGATTTTAGCCATGTCCTGCCGTGGCTGTGTATATGTCCTGCTTCTGTGATCGTAGTTTTAAGCTCCCACAGATGTTATTCCTCCATGCGTCTCTTCTCTTCACACCACATTTGTAAAACTATATATTATAATAGATCCATGGTAACACCTCTGTGCAGCGGGTGCTGCGTCTGAACGTGGTCTTGTTTACATCCACTCCTCCACACGACTTTCAAGTGCCCGAGACGTTTGGAGAGAGCCGGTCATTTATCAAACTAAAGTATTCTTTCCTTGGCAGTCTGGTGAGTGACTGAGAGTTGAGGAGCACTGTCAAACAGTATAGGCAACAGCGCTCCTCAACCTCAAAGGCACCCGTCCCGTACTTTAATAGACTGCAATATAAGATCTCAACGCTAGATGGCACTAAAATTACACAGTGTACCTTTCAAACACTACCATTCGGCCAACGTCCTGTCCGCTTACCGCTAAGCTAGAGGCTAAGCTAAGCTAGAGAATAAGAAAAACTAAGCTAGCAACAAGCACTTTCTCGCTGTCTGCTGTTTTGAGACGATGTAAATTCAAAATATGGGTCTCGGTTGTCTGCATCGGGTCCTGTGGTATGAGTGCGAGTACGAGTACAAGCCTATGGCATTGACCTGATACCAGTATTGGTATCGGTGCATCCCTACAATATATAATGCACCGATTGTTGGTTTGCGGGAAGTAACAAGTTATAGTCAAGGGTGCACATAACATTTTCAGTGAGGTTCTCAGATGAGTACCAGGAGATGGTGTTTGGTACTCACTCCATTTGTGGCGTGTTTCTTAATGGAGATTTTTTACTTTGTTTTTAATGCTAAAGTTTAGATAATCCACTCAATTCATGTCAAACAATGACTCATAGGGCTCTTTCTTAAAAATGCAAAGAAAACAAAACCAAGGGAAGGGAAAATGTAGGTACCACAGCTTTAATTTAGAGACACCGGGAGGACATGGACACTCCCTTAAGGCCCCAGAGTCCAGCAGCGAAGACTAGCGCTAGCTACTAGCTTCGTGCAGAACCAAACAGGTTGACTCACCAGTTCCCCTGTATGATCATGCACACGGTGTGACAACCGCGTCAAATGAAGTGTAGGAGCATCAGTTACCCACTGTATATTGTGAAACAAAGTTAGATCGCGGAAAAAATACCTGCAGCTTGCTCGGTTCCGACTTTCCCCTCGACCACATACCCACCGGTGGATAGAGCGCATTTATTTTAGGAAGGGTTGCCACGGGGACCGTGGGAACTCTCGTTTGAACTCTCGCAGGAGTAAGACAACTACCGGGAGATTATTTACAAGAGACGGCATAAAAATAACGGAGAGGAGCGGAGACGATAAAAATGACCCGGGTTACATGAATTTCGCAAAGGCGCTTACTAACTCAAGTGATAGTAAGCGTTTCTGATATTTGTCGCGCATGCGTACCTGCGTACCACTTTTGTGCACCCCTAGTTATAGTCATAGACTGTGTATATTAACGGACAGAGTCACGCCTATCTCCGCCGTTCTAACAAATGGGCCAAAAAATGTGCTCTACTGGAGCTATCCAAAATGGATTGGTCCCGCCCACAAGCCTATGGTATCTTGTGGTCCCGCCCACAAGAAAATTGTGAAAAAACTAGGGCTGTAAAATGATAAAAAAATTTAATCGAGTTAATTACAGCTTAAAACTTAATTAATCGTAATTAATCACATTTCAAACTATTGGCCAAATTATGCCATATTTTTCTGTAAATTGTTGTTTGAATGGAAAGATAAATGACAGTTTAGTGAACATATGTACTGTATTTGTTTGTTATAACAATAAATCCTTATAAAATGGAATTAACATTATTAACATTCTGTCTTTCTGTTTAGACTCAGACCAAAACCATTGTTTGTTACAGATGAGGGACATTTCAAAATAGTCTGAAATACAGAATGTCATTAAATCTGTTTGATTTGCTCACACCATTACTTTTTTTGGCACAACTAACATGAACTGATGGTCGAAAGGAAAATTAGGTACCTCAGCTTTAATTTAGCGAGTGCGCTTCGGGAGAAGACACGGAGGAGACTGAGGCTCCGCAGTCCAGCTTCAGCGCTGTACATATTGTGTGCATCGGTTACGCAAAGACACGTACGCACACTAGAGAATAGTTCTGTAATAGTTCTGTGCGTGGTCTTGGATATGATCCCATTACGCAGCGCCGTTCGCCGTGATCACAGCCGCTGGAAGTGGGAACTGCTGTCCAGAGCGCTGTGGCGCCCGCAGCTCATCATGCAGAGTTCATACAGGAAACAACAAGTGCCCCGCGGTCACGCGTGTATTCTTTCAAAACTTGAATTCCCAGAGGGCCTACCTGCTCTGTCCCCATCTTACACACGCATGTGTCCGCGGCATTCTGAGTGTTATTATGGGATGCATGGGCATGCGTCAAATGCGTTAATTTTTTTCACGCGATTAATGAAAAAAATTAATTAACGTGCGTTAACGCGATAATTTTGACAGCCCTAGAAAAAACGCATCTGTGCATGCGTCAGCCGGCGCAGCTCCATTCATTTGAACGAGAGACTTCAAAAATTTACAGCAGGTAAACTAGAGTGGACCAAAAAAATGCACCCCCCTCAGCATTGACACACATGTGGAACGGAGCTTTGGGCCAAGAGCCAACGTTTGGTCCATCCTGTAAAGACGTTTTTGAGAGGTCTGCCAATGCTATATGTTAGCATTGGCTAATTCTACTTCTGGGTCCACCCCCATCGGCCCGGGGTGGTATTGCAAGCATGTCAGCGCACGTCATTTTGGCCACTTTTGAGCTGGGACCCTCCCCCACTGGTTATAGTCCACAGTCCCATACGCCGACTCCGCAATGTGTCCAGTTTCCAAAAAGCGACAGAAAGAAGTTGAATGTGTCCAAGGAATAGTCCAAAGTGTTGGAAATGAGTGTGTGAGCTTTGGCTGCAAAGCTTCCTACCGAATCCGCAGAGTCAGGATGTACTCTCTCCTGAAGCCCAGAGAGGAAATAACACTTGGTCGGTATGGAGCAAACCAGTGTTTCAGTTCAAGGTTCTGTAAAATTTAAATAACTCTACTTTAGAGATCAGTGGTACCATTACATACACCATGTAAACACACTGTCAATACATAATAATTACTTTACATTTAAAAAGACTAATGTCAATACAAATCATCAATACAACTCAATTCCATGGTCATGTACATGGCCGCCGCTAGCACCGCTAGTGTTGTTAGCACTATTAATACATGATTAAATAACCAATACAGCAGAAATCTTTGTTAAATTTGTAAGACTAAGTGTCCACAATCTAAACTACAGGGTCATTAACAATAAGCACTCTGAACATACGGTTAAACACATAGAGCATTTAGCTAGCTAAACATTAGCATCACTCACCAGTTTCTTGAGCAATTTAAAGCACACTGCCACAATAATGTGCTCAATAACGATGGAGGCACAAAGTCTGAGTACACAATGAATAAAAATTGAATAAATAGGTGGATCTACCTACAGCTGAACTCAGTCTTGCAGTCCTGTGGGGACGGGTCCGGCTCAAGAACGTCCATGGGCATGTGCTCTGACATACTTGCAAGACCGCTCCTATAGTGGGGATGGACCATGGATGAGAATTCACACCGGCATCATCCAATGCTTGTGTGTGGCTTCTTCTTTCCTCTTGAAAACTACAGGATGGTCCAAAAGTCGGCTCTTGTTCAAACACTACGTTCCAGATGTGTGTCAATGCTGAGGGGAGTACTTTTTTTGGACCACTCAAGTTAAGCCTCTGAGGACTTCAGAAGGCACTTGTTAAATGAATTGGTCTGGTGCCGGTGTTCTGCCGAGTTGTGCCGCTCTGCCAAAAAGTGACGCTTATGTAATGCTCAGCTGTTAATGATGTAATGCAAACCTGCGCGCATGCGCGTCTCACGGCAGCCGAAACAAACCAAGATGGCGGACAGAAAGTCCGAGAATTGCTTTAAAAGTTATAATACGAACGAAATAAGACATGAATGTCACTTTTAATGCAATTTGAGGCGAGATGTTGATGGTTCCGTGTTGGCACATGTGGGTTTTAAGAGTCAAACTTTCGGGTAAAGTTTAGTTTAAGCAGTCAACTGCACCTATGAAACCACTATGCTTATGTTATGATAGCAGTCCTCGGCAGCTGACGTACGTCCTTTTTTGCGCATGCTCAAATCAGACTTGTTTTCTCTTCTACCCGAAGCTGAAAACACACGTGAGTATGGCTCTCCGTTTTCAAATGGCATATATTTCGATTGTTTTAACGTTCTATCAGCGAAATTCATCCTGTGATTTGATAGGGGCTTAGATACATCGATATGTAGTGAAACAAACGCTGTGTAAATGGACCAACATGCTATGTAACGCTACCAACAGTGATTCATTTTAAATATATAGTACTTTGATCTGCTGTTCCCCCTAGATCATGCTTTGAATTTTCACACTGAACAGGAACCTATTCACAACTCCTGTCCCTGGTTGGGCCTAACCAATCAAAGTCAATACAATTCCTACATTTCTAAAAATACACTTAGTTTACAGCCTTCAGACTTAAACAGACTTGATTGATCCACACAAAAAAACTACAAACGTGTTTTCTCTTGTATTTAAAGCTTGACATCAATGCGGGAACTTTACATCCTTCAGCAGGAAAATCTACACAAATTCAATTCAATACCACAGCCCATTTTTTATGCACAACCTAACATAAAGCCCATGAAAAAACCTTTGATTGGTTCCAATTTAAATGTTACTCACCAGTGTTGTTCATTTCTTTAATAGAAAGGATGCACCCGATCTTTCATCTGGGAAACTAGTCAAAATTCATCAATCCACGAATGAATTACATTTCAAAGGACAACATGGCCATGGCATGTAATCTCTGTGGTTACTGGTGATAATAATCCTGTGGTTGTTGTCATGGATCAGCTGCAGCAGAGTCTTGACAGTAAAAGTTGCACTATATATCCAAATGGCCATATTTTTTTTTTTTGCAACTTCGAATTCATGGGATGAATTCGAAGTTGCAAAAATTCGAATTTGTGATCAAAGTGCTGAACAAAAAAAGAAAGCATTAAAATCATAAATAATCACAGAACATTAAAAAGAAAGATAGATATATAACGGTGTGTGTCGGTGGTTTACTTATAAATTAAATCAAAAACTTGTTTGTGGTCGTAGCATGACAAAATGTCCACTGTATATTGAGTGGAATTGTCAGTGACCATAACTCCCTGCAGTTCACAAACCACATGTTGAGAAGCTCCAGTTTTGTCTTTTTGTTCCAATGATAATTCTCAGGCAACAGCATGTGAATTCTTCTTTAAGGCTGAATTTTGTCTCCGCTGTGGTCTGATGGAAACACTGAGGCCTACTGAGTCATGTTTACGATTTATGTACGCACTTAAATCACACTAACGAAATCCACATCCTTTAACAAAACCGTGTAAAAATAAATATTTTTTTGTTTTATTCAATCAACAGCTTTAAATGCCCCCATGAATATTCCACTTCTAGCATTGGACCTCATTTTTAAATCCTTCCCCTTCCGTTAGCGTGGTTCCAAATGCCTGTGTCTATCTGCTCTGTGATCACAAATTCGAATTTTTGCAACTTCGAATTCATCCCATGAAAATTATTAACTGAACTGACAGAAAAGTGTGCAGTCCACAAGCTGTGCTGCTGCAGGTGATCGCTGCATTAAATTAAATTTATTATTTCCATTATCAACATTCATCCAGTTGTAAGCTGTAGAGTTGCCACAGGACGCTTCATCAGCCTACGTCAGCTGCCAGGACTGCTATCATAACATAAGCATAGTGGTTTCATAGGTGCAGTTGACTGCTTAAACTAAACTTTACCCGAAAGTTTGACTCTTAAAACCCACATGTGCCAACACGGAACCATCAACATCTCGCCTCAAATTGCATTAAAAGTGACATTCGTGTCTTATTTCGTTCGTATTATAACTTTTAAAGCAATTCTCGGACTTTCTGTCCGCCATCTTGGTTTGTTTCGGCTGCCGTGAGACGCGCATGCGCGCAGGTTTGCATTACATCATTAACAGCTGAGCATTACATAAGCGTCACTTTTTGGCAGAGCGGCACAACTCGGCAGAACACCGGCTAACGCATGCGCAATTGCGTTTTTTCACATTTTCTTGTGGGAGGGGCTGACTACGTCCGTTTATATACATAGTTCCTACATGACGTCACTACATACGGGGATTTGCCGACCCGGCGCCATTTGTGTTGGCATGCTGTGGGCAAAACAATAGAAAAAGAAGCTGAAACGTGTTAATGTCGTGATAAAGTTGAAAATGGTCATCTCCTGCTGGGTCAATGGATGTTCAAATCGTGCCGGAGGTTCCGTTAAACTTGGATTTTACAGTATACCCATCATTAGACTTCATGAATGTGAGAAGACTAAGCTTTTGTCAGAACAACCACGGAGGTTATGGCTTGCGAAGATAAACAGGCAAGAAACTCCCTCAAAACACGCAAGAATATGCTCGGAGCACTTTGTGTCAGGTGCGTATCGTATCTTATAATGTGTTGACAGACGTAATTTACTCAGTACTAACTTGTGTATGCTGATATCTGGTAACTTGAGAGTTTCATTATTCAGATTACTTTATTATGAGGAGGATCGGTGTCGCGTCCGAGGCTCTCGAGGGCAACGTAAATGTATTAAATAGATAATAATAGTTCTATGGTGGGCTAAAACAATGTTCACAAACAGCATTGCTTCTGTAAAAAGATCTGTGTCATAAAATAAACTGCTCTTTACGCCTGGAAAAATCAGTTGCCCACTATTCACCAAAACATACGGTCAAAAACGCGGAAATAAACAATAACAGCAATCCAGAGTGTCCGTGTGGCATTAGCATTAATTAAATTAATTGATTGACTGCGGAACCTTCCGCAGTCAACCATTGGTTTTGTATTTCTTTATTCCGTCATTTTTTTTGACACGTTTCACAGCTTTCACATTTTCAACAATTTCCACAAGTTATACATCAAAACGTTCCACATGTTTGGGAGATTATTGCTATTACTTTTGGGACTTCAGCGATTTCCGGTTTTTCCGCAATCGGACAAAAATCTGCATTGAGAATTCTGCAATGCATTTTAATAGGCCCATGCATTTTAATAGGACTTCAGCTCTTTCAGACATTTCTACAGTTTCAATGATTCAACAGTTTCAAGGATTCAACAGTTTCAAGGATTTCAGCAGTTTCAAGATTTCAAGAGTTTCAAGGACTTCAACAGTTTCAAGGACTTCAGCAGTTTCAAGGACTTCAGCAGTTTCAAGGACTTCAGCAGTTTCAAGGACTTCAGTGTAATCATGCAACCTAATAGGGATTTTTCCATGTAAACCAGTATAATGCAACTTAATAGGGATTTTTCCATGTAAACCAGTATAATGCAACTTAATAGGGTTTTTTCATGTAAACCAGTATAATGCAACTTAATAGGGTTTTTTTTCATGTAAACCAGTATAATGCAACTTAATGGGGATTTTTCCATGTAAACCAGTATAATGCAACTTAATAGGGGTTTTTACATGTAAACCAGTATAATGCAACTTAATAGGGTTTTTTCCATGTAAACCAGTATAATGCAACTTAATAGGGTTTTTTCCATGTAAACCAGTACAATGCAACTTAATAGGGATTTTTCCATGTAAACCAGTATAATGCAACTTAATGGGGATTTTTCCATGTAAACCAGTATAATGCAACTTAATGGGGATTTTTCCATGTAAACCAGTATTATGCAACTTAATAGGGATTTTTCCATGTAAACCAGTATAATGCAACTTAATAGGGATTTTTCCATGTAAACCAGTATAATGCAACTTAATGGGGATTTTTCCATGTAAACCAGTATTATGCAACTTAATAGGGATTTTTCCATGTAAACCAGTATAATGCAACTTAATAGGGTTTTTTTCATGTAAACCAGTATAATGCAACTTAATAGGGTTTTTACATGTAAACCAGTATAATGGAACTTAATAGGGGTTTTTACATGTAAACCAGTATAAGGGAACTTAATAGGGGTTTTTACATGTAAACCAGTATAATGCAACTTAATAAGGATTTTTACATGTAAACCACTATAATGTAACCTAATAGGGGTTTTTACATGTAAACCAGTATAAAGCAACTTAATAGGGATTTGTACATGTAAACCAGTATAATGCAACCTAATAGGGATTTTTCCATGTAAACCAGTATAATGCAACTTAATAGGGATTTTTCCATGTAAACCAGTATAATGCAACTTAATGGGGATTTTTCCATGTAAACCAGTATAATGCAACTTAATGGGGATTTTTCCATGTAAACCAGTATAATGCAACTTAATAGGGTTTTTTTCATGTAAACCAGTATAATGCAACTTAATAGGGTTTTTTCATGTATAATGCAACCTAATAGGTTGCATTATACCACCAGACCAAGACCCAAACGAAGACTCAGACCACCACCAGATAATGACCACAGACCAGGTTTCCTTAGTTACAGGAACCAAATTGTTTCAGCGGTGAGGGGATTTTTCAGTTTCAAGGACACTTTCAATACATTCAGTAGTTTCAAGGATTTCAGCTGTTTAAGAATTTAACCAGTTTCAAGGATATCAGGAGGTTCAAGGATTTCAGGAGTTTCCACACTTTCAACAGTTTCCAGGTTTAAAAAAGTTTCAAGGATTTCAGGAGTTTCAATGTTTCAACAGTTTCAAGGATTTCAGGAGTTTAAAGGTTTCAACAATTTCAAGGACTTCAGGAGTTTCAAATATCTATCAAGTATTTTAACAGTTTCAAGGCTTTTTAAAGGATTTCAAGGATTTTTTTTAGCAGATTTCCACATTAGATCTGTTCCGCAGTCAATCGCAATGGCTTCAGCCATTGCAAGTTTCTAGTTGTTAATATAATTAAAATAATTAAATGGAGCTCCAACTGGTATTAAATCTAAAGTTTTTGAGAAATGTTTGCATTGCTTGTTAATTTTTGCTGCATAATTTGATCAAATATGTAAAACATGTCCGTAGCACATTAAACTGTGGTGCCATTGTATTAATATACAATTATTTGCTCAAAAGTTGCCCTTTTTTTCCAATTTGCGTTTGAATATCTACATTTATTCTCATTCTTCTGTTTAATGGAATGCACAAACACAGCAGCGTGCCATCAAAGATGGCGTCTCCGAGGAGGTCATGTGACATTCATTGGTCTGTGGGAACTATGTATAGGCAAGGCAAGGCAAGTTTATGTATATAGCACAATTCACACACAAGGCAATTCAAAGTGCTGAACAAAAAAAGAAAGCATTAAAATCATAAATAATCACAGAACATTAAAAAGAAAGATAGATATATAACGGTGTGTGTCGGTGGTTTACTTATAAATTAAATCAAAAACTTGTTTGTGGTCGTAGCATGACAAAATGTCCACTGTATATTGAGTGGAATTGTCAGTGACCATAACTCCCTGCAGTTCACAAACCACATGTTGAGAAGCTCCAGTTTTGTCTTTTTGTTCCAATGATAATTCTCAGGCAACAGCATGTGAATTCTTCTTTAAGGCTGAATTTTGTCTCCGCTGTGGTCTGATGGAAACACTGAGGCCTACTGAGTCATGTTTACGATTTATGTACGCACTTAAATCACACTAACGAAATCCACATCCTTTAACAAAACCGTGTAAAAATAAATATTTTTTTGTTTTATTCAATCAACAGCTTTAAATGCCCCCATGAATATTCCACTTCTAGCATTGGACCTCATTTTTAAATCCTTCCCCTTCCGTTAGCGTGGTTCCAAATGCCTGTGTCTATCTGCTCTGTGATCAGTGGGAGCAGAATAAATACCGTGTTTTAGCTTTCTTCTGTCGGTAATAACACCACAGGGGAATATCACTGTGCTCCGGCCCGGACGCCGACTTTCTTCTGTTTTTTCTTCCACATAATTACTGTGTTTAACGGTTGCTTGCGTCATGCGTGTCCCAAATATCTGTCTTTGTGTCCGCAGAGAAGGCGATAAATGCGGTCCAGCCGGAGTACATGGAAGAGCATGTGGTATATTCAAAGATCTAAACAAAACGACCACTAGGTTTAGTCAAATCAAAGCTCTGGTTGAATGTTGTGATGTCACTGAGAACGCTAACACAGCTCTGCACGCTGCATTTAACCACGGAAACCAGATACTACTGAGGCAAGGCCAGTAATTTATATATATATATATATATATATATATATATATATATATATATATATATATATATACAGTATATATATTAGGGGTGGGACCCGATTAAAAAAAAAAAAATCTAATTAATTAGAGTCTTTGTAATTAATTAATCCCATCTTAATTGCAGATAAATATTTGACATAAGAGTGAGAATAAATTTTTTTCACATGAATTATAGTATACTATTGAATAATGACTGGATACATAAGCTTAAGCAACAAAATGTTGTTTATTTTTGTTCAAGTCCAACAGACCAGTGCAATTTTTGCTTCCCATCCACGGGGCCAACCAGCGCGGTCACATCAGATTCTTTGTTTCTGGGTAGCCCACGTGAATTTAGTCTAATTTAGTCTGCAACCGCGAGAATCCAGCGAACACATGGGTCCTTCAGCTCCAAGCTGTAATACCCTATCCAGTTATTATAATAATAATCATGTTCACTGTGCCACTGTGGTTTGTTGTTCATCAATGCCATCCATGATTCATGCCGAGCCCCGGTGATCTAAGATGGCGTCGTATTCAAATGAATGGCTTGTGCTCAGCAGCGCATGGGACATACACGGGGACCGAGAGATTAGCAGAACTCGTCTATATTTGGGCATTGTCTGGTCCTCCCGGTTTTACGCAGTGGACGAGCTCCCATGATGCGTTGCGCCAAATACCCGTGTGTGGCTCTCATGCACATGCACAGAGGGGCTCGGCCGCGCTCTGACCAAACAACGCTGCTCATCAGAGCAGCAGCAGAGCGGGAAGGAAAAGGGCAGATTTTGTGGCAGTAAAGTGTGGATTTAAAGAAAACTAAAGGATTTAAGAAGAAAATAAGTTGACAAGAGACACTAAAATCCCCACAAAATCCTAAGGGGGCGCTGTGGTACTGCAGACTAAATTCACATGGGCTACCCAGAAAAAAGTCCCATTGAACTCATTGTGAACTAAAACAGCTCGACCTCAGCTGACAGAGAACCTGCAGCTCTTAGAAAGGTCGGATTTTTTCGGGATTTTAGTGTCTCTTGTCATCCTGAACTTTTTTCTTCTTAAATCCTTTGGTTTTCTTTAAATCCACACTTTACTGCCACAAACTCTGCTCCTTTCCTTCCCGCTCTGGCTCCGCTCTTCCGCTGTTCTGATGAACAGCTCTGATTGGTCAGAGCGCGGCCGAGCCCCTCTGTGCGCGTGCATGAAAGCCACACACGCACGTTTGGCGCGACGCATGTTGGGAGATATCTCCCATAATGCGTTGCGCTAATCCACTGCTCAGAACCGGGAGGACCAGACGATGCCCAAATATATATATATATATATATATATATATATATATATATATATATATATATATATATATATATATATATATTATCAGGGCCAGGACTTTAATTAAGATGAATTAATTACCAAAATTAGCACGTTAATCTTTTTTAACGCATTTTAATAGTATTTATTTTTGCACCGTGGAATGTTTCTCACTGGATGAGTTTCAGACAGACCAATTGTACTGGAGCACCAACTAACGCGCATGAATCATGGATCTATAATAATAACTGGACAGGGTACAAGCCCCGGCGATTCAAGATGGCGCCCTATTCAAATGAATGGCTTGTGCTCAGTAGCGCATGGGACTTCATGGAGACCGAGAGATTGGCTGAACTCGCCTATATTTATATATATATATATATATATATATATATATATATATATATATTACTTGAAGTGTTGTATATTTTAAGGCTGTAAAACCTCTCACAATACACTTTTTACACTATTCAAACCACCTGAACTCAGAAAAGCTGAAGTGCGATTGCAGAGATATCAAACCTGTTGGTCGTAGGTCCGAGCGCTGCTGCAGCTGTCAGAAGCCATGCACACACTGTCAAGCACCGCTGCAGAGGAGGGCCAGGAGCAGGACTTAGATAAAGGTCACTGTCATGTTATACTAGGGATTATATGATGTTGTTTATGATGTTGGAGTAAACACCTGCGACATGAGAAACACACATCCATCCATCCATTTTCTACCCTTTAATCCATTTCTGGGTCAGGGGGGTGGCAGTCAGAGATGCCACCCAAGTCTCATAGCACCAGCCCCTCACTGACCCTCTGCAGGTGGTGAGTCCACAGGAGGACGGCTGCTCTGAGTGTGAGCATAGCCTTGATCTTTCAGTGGGGGCTTTTGGGCAAAGTGGGGTTAAGTGTCTTGCCCAAGGACACAACGACAGCAGTCATCAGTGGGAGTCGGTGGAGAAGGTGTAGAGGTGGGAATTGAACCCACGACCTTCAGGCCTGAAGGCCAATGCTCTACCAACTGAGCTACTGTCGCCCCAAAGAAACACACAGTAAAAAAAAAATTCACATTTGGACACAGCGGGAAAAAAATAAATAATACAAAACAGCGAGGCCTCAAAGGGTGACCTGCATTATAGCGAGGGACCACAGTACTCCAACTCTAAAGTGAGTCTCAGTTACTTTTCAAAATGTGAACCATCCTCGCAGCTTCCTGATTGGTCATTTGTCATTGGTTTAGCTTTTCTCCTCCAGCTAATCTTATTGATTGACCGTACTTAATGAAGAAGGACAAAAGTAAGAAGAGCGAGAGACTGTTTTGATGTATGGGTGTTGAACCAAATATTTACTGTACATAAAAGTACAGTGTACCAAGGTCAGAAATATACATTATTAAAACAAAATTAATATTATTTCGGTTACTGACATCCCCTTTAAGTTCCCATAATTTCCATCTCGATTTTCTGAATCTTGTAGAAATGTCTTCATACTTGGACTCCCCAGCTCATTAAACAGAATCAGACAGCAATATTATATCTGTAGATTTGTTGAGTGTAATATTTGCCGTTCCTTTTCTAGTCACTCTTGATTTCATATTTTCTAGATGAGTTTTCCAGCTCAATCGTCGAGTGTGCTCTCTAAAAAATTCAATCCGGCTTTAGCCCAGTCTTCTTCACTCAATTCAATTCACTATATTCTCATACAGCCCTTAAAGGAGCAGTATGTAAAAATCTGGCCAAAATTGGTATTGCAAACTTCCCCCACCCTCCCTGACTCAGGTTGCCAGATATGCAGGCGAATCCAGTTTGGACCATAAAATCTGAATAGACAAGAGTTTTGTCAACAACAAATCTATAACCAACTCCTTTTTCACAAAGGCCTAAATAGAAATAGTTGTATTCCTTGTTTTGTCGTTAATGATTTGAGAATCATAACAAGACTTTTTTTTTTAAATACAGCTTTACTACATACTTTACCAGTGAGATTAGCTCGATGCTGCGAGTTCTGGCAACCCAGATCACAGAGTTTCTGATTGGTGAAATGGTGGAGGGCGAGACATCAAAATGAAAACAACAACAAGATTTAGATGAACTCTGATGAACTCATCTTATCCGTTAAAGAAGTATTTGAAAAGAGCATGGTTTTTTAATGCCTTTTTAAAGATTAGGGCCATTTAATGTTGACTTGACATGACTTGACAAAAATCTTACATACTGCTACTTTCATTACAACGGTAGTACAGTAAGTAGTATAAGTATAAGTTATAAGTAACATCAGCTGATAAATGGCAAGTCACCGAGGCATCCAACCACAAAAGCATTTTCACTCAAAACAAAATGAACCTTTTTGAACCAGTAGTTAAACCCTAACCCAAACAGATGTCAGCGAATCAAACAGTTAGAACACAAGAAATGCAATCCTAAAAAAAAAATCACATAGAACTGTTGAGCACTTTAATGAGCTTGCACTTGTATTGAAACTGTTTTAGTTGATCAATTTCATAGTGTCAATTGTGTTTGTTTTATTCCTGTACTTTTAATCTTGTTGATGTACCAGTCTTGTTCACATTGGGGACTTTGGCAAAATGTATTCCAACATGGTTTTACTGCAAACGGCAAAATAAAATGAATCTGAATCTTATCCGTGAGGGGCTGATGACCGATGTCCATATATGTTGATAAAGTCTATGAATGTCGTTGAATGTCGGGTGTCTTGGATCATCACCGCTGTCCTTAGACCCTCCTGCTTCAGCAAAAGAAAATCTCCAAACCCCCGATTGGGAGAAAATGAGAAACCACATGGAGGGAAGGATCCACTCTCACGGATGGACGGACTATAGATCCTACAGGACTCACTCCGTCTTCTTCCTCTTGTCTTTCTTCCCTGGGCTCCGGTCTCCAGTCCTGGCCTCTCTCCTCCAGGGCAGCCAGTAGTAGGACACCCCCGCGGTCAGGAGGTACGTGGCCATCCCGGTGTACCCCCCGATGACCAGGCACAGCGGCTGGGCCAGGACGAAGAGCAGAAACACGTTCAGAGAAGCTCGGTCGTCCAGCTCCACCTTGTCCTCCTTAGAAGCCCGCATCACGCCGAAGAAATACAGCAGCGCCACCGCCGGGTAGAAGGCCAGCTCCGCCATGACCTGAGTACTGGTCCGAGACGAGAACCTGAGTCTGGGTTTAGAGGGGAAAGAGGAGTGTGTGTGTGTGTGTGTGTGTAGTGCGGGGAGGAGCTGGGACCTTTGCACAGCCATAAACTCTGGTTAAATATTGTCTAAATTATGACGGCTTGAACATTAATAATGAACTTTGATCGGTTAAAGCTGGGGTATGTAACTTTCAAACCACAACAATTGGAACTATGTGAAATCCATATGAGCATTTTCTCTGCCTAAAAATGACTGGGTTTGATATAGTGTATTTATGGCTTCTGTCACATCTGTAGGTCAGCTTCGTACAGAAATCACTGATAAAAGGGAAAAATACTTAAACAGTAATTACTGTAAAGCTGGGATGCCGAACTTTATGGTTTTAATTATACCTTTGGACTGAGAGCTGATTGGTTGAGCGAGGCTGGTCCTCTATCTTATACTGAAAAATGTCTGAAAATGCTGTTGTAAAGATGTGAAAGAGGACAAATATGCATGCATGCACATCAAAAAAATAAAATCCAACTGTCTTCTGTGGTTTGAAAGTTAGGCACCTCAGATTTTCAGTATCTGGAAAGACTTGTGTGGATGGAGGTTAGAAAAAATAACAATATTTTTTTTTTCCCCCATATTGTCACTTTCTTTTGCCAAATTCATATCCTTTATTTGACCCACAGTGGAGAAATGATCCGTAGGAATGAGGAGCACACAGAAAAATATGAACATTAACTAATATAGTCAAATCAACTAAAATCTCTAACTTTATCATAATAAAGGAACAAGTATAAAACACTGTATATTCCATATTATTTCAGACGTTCCGTTCTCCAACACAGATTAGAATAAACATAGATTATACTGTGAGCTATAAACAGCCTTTCCCGCCGTCTCTAGCCCTGACCGCTCCATTGTGTGCGTAATTACCCCACGCGCGCTCTGTGATGTCTTTGGCACGTTGTTGACGTTGTCGTCGCTGCGTAAGCGGATTATAGGACGCAGGCTTTGGTCTCGGCTTGGGTCCGGTTCTGGTCCCGTTCCTCTGCAGATGTCCTCAGCGGGGGTTTTCCTCATGTCGCCTCTGGGAGAAATAACTGGATGTGTGTCGAATTTTTTTAGTTTTTGTTTTATGCAGAAATCCGCTGAGGGGTCCATTAGGTTCTCAGCGGTGGTGGAGAGACGCGCGCTGCTGTAGGCGGCGAATGAATCATGAGCAAAAGAAATAAAAAATATTCATATAGCTATAATATAGCTAGAAAACACAAAAGAGTTCATAAATAAAATCAAACACCTCCAGTTTGACAGAGATGAGACAGAGGTTTTGTATGATGTGACATCCCTTTTTACGTCGGCCCCGACTACAGAGGCGGTGCAGGCTGTTAGAGAAAGCCTCCAGAAAAACACCACACTAGGGGACAGAACGAAACTAACACCTGACCACATCTGTGAAATACTTGAAATGTGTCTTAACACCACGTATTTCCAATTTAGAGGCACCTTCTTTAGACAGATTCATGGCTGTGCGATGGGCTCCCCAGTCTCTCCAATAGTGGCCAATCTGTATATGGAGAAACTGGAGGAACAAGCCCTGGGCTCTTACCAAGGGACAGCGCCAAGCCATTGGTTTCGATATGTAGACGATACATGGGTTAAGTTAAAGAAACAGGAAGTGGAACCATTTTCAGAACACATTAATTCGGTGGACCCTTTTATAAATTTCACTTGTGAGGATGCTAAGGAGAGTGAACTCGCCTTTCTAGATTGTAAGGTCATCATACTGGAGAACGGACAATTACAGACTGAGGTCTTCAGAAAGTCCACTCACACTGACCAGTACCTGGCCTTTGATTCAAATCAAACACAACACAAACTCGGGGTCATTAGAACGCTTCAACACCGAGCCCACCAGGTCCCCACAAGCTCGGAGGGAAAGAACAGAGAAACCAAACATGTTCAGAGAGAACTTTCCAGATGTGGCTACCCCAAGTGGTCTTTTACTAAAGCCCAAAGGACGAGAAAGGCCAGAGACACAGTAGTGTCCTTACCGTATGTGGCTGGAGTTTCAGAGAAACCACAAAGAATCTTTAGGCAACACAAAATCCCTGTGTATTTCAATCCTTTCAACACAGTAAGAATTGATGCATCCCACACATGGTCTGAGATTTCATTCTCTTGAAAAAGTTCTTTGGATGAAGGACGAAACGTCCGGATAACCTGCTAAGAAGTACAGATGATGGGTGAGAAACCTTCCTTGGCTTGGATACAGCTATATTATTTACTGAAACTATATGGATCTAAATCAGTGTTCCCCAACCTTTTTGAGCCGCCACAGCTTTTAAATAGAACACAACCACAGGACACAGCACCTGAAACTGAACTGAATGTAACTCTGGAGCCTTTATTAACACCAAGTATGAAAATTCTAGAATTCCCATAGCAGTCATTTTGACTGCTTCCATTCCAATTCATTTGTTTTATTTATTTCAAACATGCACGAGATATATAAAAAATTATTAACAGGAAAAATGATGAGAGTAGAAGAAGAAGAAAACCTGTGCATGGTTTGAAACAGGGTTGGTCGAAGCTAAAAGATTTTTTTATCTAATCCCGCCCAATTAATGGGAGATTGTGAGAATAGTTTCATTCAAATTTCCTTTAATCACTTTTATAAGTGTTAACTGGTGAATATAACTTGAAATACAGACTAATGCTAACTGATATCGAGTTAACGTAATGTTGCTATGGTTACTCTCTATCCTCTATTTCTCTAATCCATTTCAAAATTAAAAGATAATTTTATAAAAATAATGATCACAGAAAAAGCCAAAATAAAGAAACAGAAAAAGGTCACAGAGTTATGGAGGTCAAAAATGTACACTTACACTACCGTCAAATTGACTGCTCTGGGAGTCAGTCAGTCCTCGTTCTACAGCCTGAGTCCTGGATCCACAGCCTGTCTGTGGGAGCGGATTCCTCTGTCAATATTTCCCAAGCTTTCTCCCATTTCCCCCTTTTTTTTCTTTAGTATTTCTTGCTGAGCGTCTGAGGACACATTCTTGGACACTTATTAACACTTGTGGATAGTGTCATTCTTATTCATGCTTTTCCTGTGTTCGAACTGTTCTCTTCTCTGATCTGTTGCTGGTGAATTGACAACTTTGTAAAGTCCTCAGAGACGACTGCTGTGATTTAGGTCGTTACAAAAACAAATAGAAAGGAATTGAATTAACAAAGCAAAAATAAAACCAGTACAAAAAAGTTTCTAATCTAAGCATTCTAATCTTCCCACATTATTTAGACCAATGAGGTGAAAAAAGATCATTTACAAACACTGGTCTAAAAACCCCACATTTCTCTCCTCTGCGCGACATCTGTGTTTCCTCCACAGCTCCTTCAGATCAGTCTTCTTTCATATTGTTGGTTTTAATTGATTGGTTTTAATTGATTTCATAATTTCCATAATTCCCTATTTACTAGTTTGGAATATTCATTTCTACTTGATTTTTTAACCGTTCTGGAGCAAAGCTAAAGGTGTTTTGTACATTTCGATGGAAGATATTTGTGACCCTATTCTTTACTTGCAATTGACGTCACGTCTGCCTCATTACTTATGCGTAACAGGAAGTGGTGGTCAGCCGAGCTCGTTGTTCACTAGAAGCGTGTCTAAATATGCCTTTTGCGTGTGTTGTTTTAGGTTGTTCTAAGTGATCGAATCGCGAAAAAAATAAAAGATACTTTAAGGTTCCTCGTGAAGAGATTAATAAATAGCCTCACACTAAGGACTTTAAGAAAAGATGCAAAGAAAAGTGGCTCGCTAACATTTCACTAACAAACGCTTTTACATCGAAGGATTATTTATTTACCCAGCCATGCAGTCACAATGCCCTGTTATTACATCCTCATCTGTATCTGTTTTTTAATTAACTTTCAGGTATGAGTTGGCGTTTTAGATAAACACTGTGAATGTTAGACCTGAAAAAACACAGCCACAGACGCTTTGTTGAGAATGACAAGTTCATTCACCAACCGTTACTTACACGGCTCTTTACGATGCAGGATTTGTCCTCCAGGACCTTAACTCTGAGTTCCTTAACCCACAGACAGTTGTAGCATCCATGGTTTTCCAAGCCGTCATTTGTTTAGCAGTGCAAAAGCTTGATTGTAACACTGGATAGTTTGAGATATCCGGGAACTGAACTGGCGGATATTTATCCAACTCATAACTCAAATCATTCTTGGATATATATATACCTATACACAATTTGACTTTTTCAATGTATGGATCTCGAGAATTAGAATCTAAATGACAATCTAGGATTGTGTCTTTAATTCAGACATGTTTTATTACGGATTGTAGAGACAGAACAAAGACGTTACAGAATGTAAGTGATATTATACAGCAGAGGAATGGAGTCCTCCTATCATCCAGAAGCCAGAAGCTTCAACCTTGATATTACCAAAACATGTGGTGGAAAAATACTGCCTCGTGCATATTGTTAGAACGATGAGTTAGAACTTTAACCGCAGTAGCTTCAAAGTCTCATTAAATATCCAAGAAGCAAAAAAATACTCGGAAGAAGAGTGGCATTTTATTCGCATATCAGCAGCAATTAGTGTTGGCCTGACCACCGTCACGTGACTGCAAGCCAAGAATTGTCTATTTGCGCTATATACTGTGTTATTTAATCTAAATCCATTTACAGCTGCAGAGCCTTTGAAACCACAAACAAGCAACTATGTAATGTAATACATGTAAATAGTTCCTATAAATGTCAAAACACTTTGATTCTATTTTTTTTTCACATGTATTTTTGGTCTCTGTCATATATCTACATGGCTTTGTTTCCAATCACTCAATCAATCAGCTTTCATTATGCAAATTATACCATGTTCTCTAATGAGATAAAGGCAGCATGTTGTGGTCTCATTAGTTCACAAATGTTCCTTAATCAAGACAAATCAAGTCTGTTGGCAAAAACAAAATGTATTTATGGAACAAAAACATTAGATACGTTAGATTTATCATGTGTCAGACGTTAGTGAAATGCAGTTAAGAATATTACACTGAGATCATCTTATCCCCGCTCTCAATAAATGATGGTTAAACTATATTTTTATACATAACATTTTCATTATATAGTTTTTGAATTTTCTCTATGGTTCTATGGTTCTATCCAAACGCCATCCTTATAAGAGAAAAATGTATTCTCTGCAAAACTCAGGTCTGACTTGTGCCTCTTGTGTCGCCTGTCTCTCTGTGTGTGCGCCTCTGTTGTGTCTGTGCGTGTGTGTGTGCGTGTGTATAACTGTGTTTGTGTGTTGTCTTGATGTTTGAGTGCGGGTGCGTGTTTCATTCTCAGCTGAAGTTCGACAGTGACGGTGTGTGCGTGTGCTGTGAGCTCCAGCAGCAGAGCTCCAGCTGTAACAACCTGGGAGAGACGCTCAAACTGAACCCACTGAGGGACTGCAACACCATCCGCCTGCGCCTCAAGGTGAGAGGCCCCTACACTCACCAAACCACAAGGGAAACACAATATGCACGATACTGACTGTAAAACGGTTACTTGATGCAACAGACTACATAGGAATGGACAATGCTCATTCAAGTTTTGCTCCATCTCGCTTTGGCTTTATTCATTCACTCGCTCTGTAACCATTTTTGTCACTGTTTTGGCCTTGAAAAATAGTGTTTTTAAGCTCTGTTTGAATCTGCTGTTTGGATTTTGATATTGTCTTTTTAAATCTATATAATGAGCCCTAAAACAGACCATTGAGGTGCTTTCTGTCCTTGAATTTGTCGAGCAAAGGTGCGAGCATGGAAAGACCAGCGGCGATCCTGATTGGCTCTTTGGTTGCTAGGTCGTTGCTACTTAGACTCAAGGTCCATACTAAATATAATATAATCTAAAAAAGAGAATATTTGCTTTTATGTTTTCGACCACATCCAAATGCCAAAGTAAAAGCAACACAACTGGCTCTAAACAACAACAAAATTAACAATTTTTCCTACCACACGTTCTCATAAACAAATTGTCTTTTTTTTAAATCTGTGTAACATACTGTATATGTCTATTGTCACAATGGTTGAATGCGTGTAGGACTGGCTGTATGATTGGTTCAACTCTTGCAAATCACCTAATGTACGCTGATGATGTTGTTGTATTGAGTCCAAGCAGTGCTGGCCTCCAAGAACTTCTTCATGTTTGGTCTGTAATATGACGTCAAGTATGGTCTGGAATATGACGTCAAATATAATGCCAGCAAGAGTGTCATAATGATTTTACGGACAATAGATGACAAAATCTTGAAGTTTCCCCAATTTAAATTGTGTGAAAATAATCTGATATTGAGTAGCAAATATAAGTACTTGGGACATTTTATTACTGAAAACCTGTCTGACGATGACGATGTGTTACGGCAGTGCTGCATGATGTATGCACAGGCCAATAGGCTTGTGCGCAGGTTTGGTGCATAAGATAAGATAAGATACATAAGAATTCCTTTATTCGTCCCACAGTGGGGAAATTTTGATGTATCGCACATATAGGACAGTAGTAAGAGCACACAGGGAGCACACACAATATATACACTATATACAAATAAGTAGTAGCTATGTTTCTTAACTAACATAACTAGCTGTAGATGCTGAAAATGCTTCAATACCAGTCAAAAACATATATATGTAGTAGTGCAGTTATATACTGTACAGTTAAATAGTGCAGGATAAAAAGTATATAAGTAAAGTGACATGAGGTAAAGTGACATTGTTCTGTGACATCCTGAAGTTGCAGTATTTCACATTGCACATGATTTAAGAATTTACTTAATTACAGATGAATGAAATTTACAGACTCAGCAGTTCTTATTGTACAGTCTGACAGCAGCAGGTGAAGTGAAAAAGACACTTTTTAAAGCTTATTGTACACACTTAAATATATATATATATATATATATATATATATATATATATATTACATAGACAATCCAGCATGCGGAAGCTAAATTGTGGCGTACAATGACTGCCTAAGAATCCTGTTGAAAAGGCCTCGTGGGAGAGTGCCAGCCTATTATTTGTTTCTTCTGGGATTCGAACTTTTCGTGCTGTCCTAAGAAACCTGATGTACAGATTTATTTGTCGACTGAATCAATGTCCGAACGTGATCATAATGAGCCTGACCAACATCAGAATCAGTGCCACACAAGTCTGAACTGTGGCGTCACTGGTACAATAGTCTGCTGTAATAGTGTATGCTTATTTTTATGACTATTTTTGTTTTTGTGTAATGTCTTTCTTATCTGGACTTTGTGTCTGTAATAAAGTTTAATATATTGTATTTGCTTGTATGAGTAACTTCAAATATAATATTGACACAGGAAGTAGCAAAGAAAACTTTTACTACTAAGTGCCGTTGCTCTACCCACCTCTGGGGAGACTCTCTTATCAGTCCAACGTGCCTCAAGTTTACAAGCTACATGTTACAACTGAGGGGGAATGTGCTGAGAAATTATTAAAAAACAATTGAATATAATCAATTTTACTGATTCACATAGAGCCAGGAGCTTTTAGAGACAGATTAAGAATTGTCTTCAAGCATTCATTTAATTAGGTTCATACTCACTCCATAGTTATGTCACTTTTGCTGACTCAGAAGTAATCCTTGTAGGAAAGGCAAGTTTATTTGTGTTGCTTCTCTGTTCTATGTACGTGGACAAAAAAAGATCTATCTATAGCACATTTCATACACAAGGCAACAACAACCGGGAGGAGACCCCGGGGAAGACCCAGGACACGCTGGAGGGACTATGTCTCTCAGCTGGCCTGGGAGCGCCTTCAGGTCCCCCCCCCCCCCCCCCCGGACGAGCTGGAGGAAGTGTGTGTGGATAGGGAAGTCTGGGCGTCTCTGCCTATAGACTGCTGCCCCCGCGACCTGGCAACGGATGAAGCGGAAGAAAATGGATGGATGAATGGATGGCAACAACAACACAAAATAGGAACAATATAAAAACAATCACACAATGGATTAAAATCATAAATAATCACAGAACATTAAAAAGACTCAAGATTCAATCCTTCTGTTTTATGCAGAACAAAACTGTACTTTTCCTGTACGTGGATTTGAAAAATTTCAGATTGTTCCAGATTTTTATATACATTTGAAACACTGCCTCTCTGTGTTTAGTCCTGGAGGAGAGTAGCTCTAAACAGTGACAGACTTAGGCATTTTGGGGACAAAGTCAAACTCTGACGACGGGGCTCTCCTTCATAGATGCAGTTCTAATATAGTCTGCATGTCAGTGTGAAAAGGAGTTCTTACCCTTCTGCTTCTTGTGAGTTCTGTGACGGAAGACTTGTCTCTCTTTTGTGTCCTTAGGCAAGACACTTCACCCACAATGTCTCGTTTGAATCTATTGTGCGCGTGAATAGATGGTGATCAATGTAAATTGCATAAGTGTGAGTGTATTCTGGCGGAGCAGATTAATTGGGTGAGAAGAAGGGTAGTGCGTAGTGGCAGCGTGTGTCTTTCCCCAGAGGCTCAGCGCTCAATACTCAGCCGCAGCGTCAGCACTGAACTGACCTGAGAGCTGCACTTTATGGGATCAAAGCCTCAGCCAAGAGCATCTACTGTATGACAACATAAGTCAGGGTTGCAACGTGGCGATCATAGTTTAGGTGTTTTTGGGTTGCAAGATTGAAAAGGAATTGAATGTTGTATGAATGCAACAGTTTAGATTGACCTGAATTGCTTGTTGTTTTTATATTGACTGGATTTAAGACAATGTTTAACCAATTGTCACTGTTGAAATGAGCATCCATGTTATTTCATAGCACAAAAATTAATCAATTAAATCAATAAAGCAAATTTGGTTTTATAAAGTGTTTTACAGACCAAAATTAATACAACCAGGCAATAAAAAGTGTGCAAATACATATTAAACAATTTGTAATTAAACACAACCACTGGTATCGTCTGTCTTACATGCGCACGGAGATTGTTCTAGATTCTTTGCTCATCAGTGTCCAGGAAGCCAGTCCCTGTGCTACTTGGACTCTCAGCAGGAGGCCAGTCCCTGTGCTCCCTATTGTCCAAGTTGGTTTCCAATGGCAAAAACATGTTACTATCAACTTTTTTTTGAAGTTTTTTTTCTGGGCAAAAGATTAAACAGAAAGAGAATAGAAGATTTTAAGACCACATGCCTCTTTGATTGACTGTGATAGCAAATGCAATAGTTCGAGTGATAGAATGTGAGGCGAGTCATTTGCCATCACTTCTCATGGAATCAGCTCAGAAGTGTCATGGTCATCAGATGTATTGATATATGGCTTAGACCTGCTCCCTGCAGTTTACTTTGCCTTTAATAAATGTGCCGGCGTTAGAATAAAAACCCATTCTCCAGGGAAATGCAATATTTCCGAGCAGTACATTTTGAAAATGGAATCTACATCTCATGCATATTCACAATCATTTGTGGCAGAGCACTTCACGTTGTTGTGTCTGCATGTAAATCTCTGTCTGTCTTATACATTCTGGCATCTGTGAGCAGGGAAAGGGAGGGAAAGAGCCAATCATTTGTGATTTCCTGTAACGAGATAGGTGCATGACCTTGCCCGATAACCACACTGGTGCCACAAACCAGTGTGGTCAGAAAGTAGAAGCTATGTCCCGGCGGTGAAGGTCATGGGTTCGAGCCCACCACAAGACTTTCTCCACTGACTCCCACTGATGTCCGCTGTGTCCTTGGCAAGACACTTCACTTCTGGGGCGGCTGCGGCTGTAAAGTGCCAAACTGCTGTTGTGTCCTTAGGCAAGACACTTCACCCTCATTGCCTAGAATGAGTCTGGTGTGTGTGTGAATGGTTGGTGGTGGTCAGAGGGGCCGATGGCACATACTGGTTGTCTCGCTTCTGTCAGTGTGCCCCAGGGCAGCTGTGGCTACAGTGGTAGTTTATCACCACTGTGTATGGAGTGAATGAAAAGTGACATGTGAAGTTTGAGGGTCCAAATAAGCGCTATATAAAACCGAAGCATCATTATTAAAATTACTGCTACTCTATAATTATTATTATTAAGAACACATAAGGTTTATGCGCATACAAAAGACAGACAGACAAAATGAGGAACAGACAAAAACAGAAATCAGAGTCAGATTTGGCAGAGCCTCGGACGCGAGTGAGTGCAAACATATCAAAGCATTTACAAATTATACAAATTACAATGTTTTTGACTTTCTATGTATTACTATGAAGTTTTGTCAAAAAAGATAATTGAATTGAACTGTAATTTAATCCAGGGAGAAATACTGGATCATATACTTTTACCACGTGACAAATTGATATACTGTCATGTGAAGTTTATTTTAAAAGCATCATATAAAACTAACCTCAAGTGCTCATGTCATGTTCAAAACCACAAACAATTACTACATGAAAACAGCTTGATTTATCATTAAACTGTGGTCAAAACAAATTATTCTGTCCCTTAGTCTTAATCAACTGAACGTAAGCAAGGGTTATTCTGGAACTAGTCGGGTGCAATTACCGTCTCATTTATTTGGTGATACATAATGAAAATTGCTCTAGAATAAAGCCACTTAGAGCTGATTATTAGAGCTTTCATAATAATAGCATATGGAGACATCAAAGGGCTGCAGCGGTCTGTCCCCACACGGTTGGTCTGTGCATCTCTTTGCTCCAGGCTTCTTGCTGCTTAACAAACACTAGGCTCTTTATTATGTACAAGGTCGACTGCTTTATCTGTATGTTCCCGTTACATGTAGTCTTTTAATATCAACCCTCTCCCCCACGGTATGTGAATAAGTCAAGTACGAATTAGGGTTTGACCAATTATCGAGACGGGTTGATAACGTGATTTGAATGACCAAAAAAGCACCATATTAAACCAATGCATTATTTTTTTTGTATTAATATTAATTATCTGTGTGTGTATCTGCCCTGAACAAGCCACAGTCACTTTACCTGCTGCTTTTATTACTATAGTATATTCTGGTTATATTCTCTGCTGTTCAAGTACAATAAACATCTGTAATTACCTCCTGCTACTTCACTTGTGCACTTTCCTTAACCAAGTGCAATTACTGTATATCACCAGAGTTGTATGTAATTTTATTTTATTTGATTCAGATTCATTTTATTTGCCATTTGCAGTAAAACCACATTCGAATACATTTGTAAAAGTCCCCAGGTTAAAGCTACAGACATAAAACCAACTAAAAAAGTGCAGGAAACAATTGCCACTGTGAAATTGATCAACTAAACTTATTATTATTATATTATTACTTAGTATTTTAGTTAATTGTATAATCTATAATACTAGATCCCTGTTTGAAATGAGAGCTCTTGTTTCCTACTTTTATATTCTGCTGAAATGTGTGCAACAATGACAATAATGAGACGAATAACAGGATGAATAAAGCTCTATCTTATCTCATCTTATCTTATATCGATCGACTCGTGGTAAGAATTCTGGTTCCTGTTACCATGTTTGTATATAATTATGCCCAGATCCTCTAACAGCTTGTCTCTGTGCTTTCCCATAGGAGCTGCTGTTCAGTGTGTGCGCCCTGAACGTGATCTCGACTATCGTGTGCGCGTTGGCCACGGCCATGTGCTGTATGCAGATGGTCTCCACTGATGTGCTGCAGATGGTGCGTAGATCATTCTCTTTATTCTATGTAACTTCAGTGTGAGGTCAGAGCCGAGTGCAGCTACTGTTTGAGTTGCAGAACAATAGAGCATAAGTGAGTGATTTTCCAATTCACAAATAGCACATTGTTTGAAATGATTTAGTAAATGCGTCTCTTCTCTTCATTGGCACATGACACGCAAAAAAAAAAAACTTTTTTCCACCTTGCTAAACCCTTTTGCTCTGGACTGTTTAAAATCAGTGTGCAGACCAACTTAGCTGTAGAAGTTATATGATGTCTTGTACATACCAATATTCCATCCATCCATCCATCCATTTTCTTCCGCTTCATCCGTTGCCGGGTCGCGGGGGCAGCAGTCTAAGCAGAGACGCCCAGACTTCCCTATCCACACACACTTCCTCCAGCTCGTCCGGGGGGACCCCAAGGCGTTCCCAGGCCAGCTGAGAGACATAGTCCCTCCAGCGTGTCCTGGGTCTTCCCCGGGGCCTCCTCCCGGTGGGACGTGCCCGGAACACCTCCCCAGGGAGGCGTCCAGGAGGCATCCAGAACAGATGCCCGAGCCACCTCAGCTTGTTCCTCTCAACGTGGAGAAGCAGCGGCTCTACTCCGAGCTCCTCCCGTCTGACCGAGCTCCTCACCCAGTGCATGCTGCGGGTCCTGGTTCGTTGGAGCCAACAGGACAACATCGTCCGCAAACAGCAGAGATGAAATCCTGTGGTCCCCGAACCGGACCCCCTCCGGCCCCTGGCTGCGCCTACAAATTCTGTCCATAAATACAGTGAACAGAACCGGTGACAAAGGGCAGCCCTGGCGGAGGCCAACTTGCACGGGGAACAGGTCTGACTTACTGCTGATGCAAACACAGCTCTGGCTCTGGTCATACAGGGACCGGACGGCCCTCAGCAGAGGACCCCGGACCCCGTACTCCCGGAGAACCCCCCAAAGGACACCCCGGGGAACACGGTCAAACACGTGGACAGGTTGGGCGAACTCCCATGAACCCTTGAGTATCCGATGGAGAGTGTAGAGCTGGTCCAGTGCTTAAAGCTGGGGTAGGCCTACATAACATCCCAGGATTTAACTGTTTAGCGTAATTTTTTTAGGGCACCGCAGGTACCAAAAACTAAAAAATGTGGCATTCAGCTCTCGTGTCACCGATTCTTACTACAGATATAAATATTATTATTTTTAACTGTATTTCTATGTTTTTGCAGTTCATGCCACACAGAGCACGTGCCCTGAACCCGGACTGCATGACCCCACATGGAACCATCCTCCACCAGACCCTGGACTTTGATGAGTTTATCCCTCCGATCCCCCCTCCGCCTTACTACCCCCCAGAGTACACCTGTACCCCCTCCATGGATGCACAGAGGTGACAGACACACACACATACACATGCACACACAATGTCACGAGGGGAACTGCATGGTTAAGGATGTGATGGAGAAGAGGAAAAAGCTTGTGATTCATGAAAGGTACTCTGTGTAATTTTTATAGTTGCTCAAAAAGGAGAAACATGTTAACTAATAACAAATGTGACCTTTTTAAAGAATATTTACCTCCACCATGTTTTTGAATTGTTTTCATAGGCTTAGAAATTGACTTATGAGAAATTATACATGAGAGCTGGAGTACTCATGTCTATGCGCCATCTTGAAATACAGTGGACGATAAGGGACAAAAAGGAGTTTGATTAGGAGTTGGGGACCACTGTCAAAGACAATATATTGTTCTTCAAAGCTACCTTAGTACCGTAAATTACTATATATGATCTCAATGCTAGATGGGACTCAAATCTACACAGTGTACCTTTAAAGCTGGAGTAAACACAAAGAATGACCAATGTGATCGAATCCATGTAAGCCCTCACTCAGCCAATCAGCATTCAGAAAAAATACAACATGCATTTATGAAACAAAAAGCTGAAGAGGCCATAAATATTGCGCAGAGCGAGTAGTGGGAGGGAGGTGTGCGTTCGGAGAGTGTTTGGGCCTGTGTCTCGTCGGGTGTTGTGCTTTTGTCAAGTTGGTGTGTTGTGTTGCGTGTGTGTGATTGTGTGGGTTGTGTTGTATGCGTGAGAGGGGTTGGAGCCAAATAAGCGTCTGCTTCGTCCAGTCTCTTTTTCAAACGGCCTATTTCTGTTTATTTTGAGTCTTGTTTTAATATTGTATCTTGTTTATTGTTTATATTGTTTTCTTTTGCATAACGTTTTTGAATAAGTTCTTACTATACTAAGAATGTGAAAACTTACATGGCATTTATTACACATTTCTTTGTGGTTTCGAAAGTTTTAGCTCAAGGTATAGCCCACGAGCGACAGTAGCTCAGTTGGTGGAGCATTGGCCTTTGGGCCTGAAGGTCGTGGGTTCAAGCCCACTGTAAGACCTACTTCACAACTCCCACTGATGACTGCTGTCGTTGTGTCCTTGGGCAAGACACTTAACCCTAGTTTGCCCAAAAGCCCCAACTGAAAGATCTCAGCTCCTGTGGACTCACCACCTGCAGGAGGATCAGTGAGGGGCTGGTGCTCTGTGTACTGGGTGCAGCTCTGACTGCCACCCCCCCGACCCAGAAATGGATTAAGGGGAAGAAAATGGAAGGATGGATGGATATAGCCCACGAGTTCTATTAGATGGGTTTTTTTTCTTCTAAAATGATCACAAATAATATTTTTCAGTTTGTATCTGGTTATATTGTAACCCTAAAAATTAGGATTATCAACTAAACAAAAATCTTCACATCCCCTGATCTACGTGGTGAATGCTTGACGGCTCAAAGTACCAAGGTAGATTCCAGAGCATAATAGCCCTTATGATGCATTCATAGCCCCACACTGTGTTGAACCCTCTGCCGCTGTCACACCACTCTGACCTCGCCCTCATCATCTCCTCCATTTTCTCCGGTCCAACAACAACGTGTCGCCGTCGCTGGTGAAGCCTCTTGGCAGCAAGCTGCATCTGTTTGTCAATTACGCCATAAATATAAACAAGGCAGTAGCTGCGTTTATAGCCTTGCTGCCCAGTGTCATGACATCATCACAGGCCAATGATTGGTGGAAACGTGCAGGTTGTGTTTCACGCTCTGCCACTTTAGAGGAGAAGAGGTTGGTAATTAAAAGATATGACTGGATGCATGACTGCTCCTCCTTAATTGGTGCCATATGAAACTGGGATGGAGCGCACTTAATAATGCAGTACGGAAGGGTTACATTCAGTGGGGGCAGGTCCCGGCTCCAAAAGGTCCACGAGTATGTGCGCTGACATGCTCGCAATCTCACTCCGGGCCGGTGAGGGTGTACCAGGAAATAGAATTACCCAATGATTTTGTGTGTTGCCTTCTTTCCTCTTGAAAACGCCTTTACCGGATGGTCCAAAAGTTGGCTCTTAGCCCAATGCTACGTTCCAGATGTGTGTCAATGCTGACAGGAGCCATTTTTTTCTGACCAGTCTAGTTTAGCCACTGTGGACTTAAACTTGAATGGGGCTGGTGCCGGCTAACGCATGCGCAAATGCATGTTTTCACATTTTCCTGCCCCGCGGCTATTTAGAAAAATCCCCACAGAAAGCAATGTGTCACATTAATTTCAACGGCGGAGATAGGCGTGACTATGTCGGTTAATATTTACAGTCTATGGTTACATTGTAGTCAATTGGGAAAGCCGGAGATGATGACGTTTAAAATTGTGTCCCTAAACATCTTCTTGTATCTTATGTTGATGACAGGGGGCTGCATTTGGATTTTCCTCATTCACCTTTCAGTGCCATCTACGGGGTTCCCATCAACAGTCCCGGAACCCTGTACCCCACGGACCTGCCTCCCCCGTATGAGTCTGTGGTGGGACAAACTCCGGCCAGCCAGGTTTGTCATATGTAACACACGTCTCTTCCTAGTGCAGACGTCTCATTTACAGAAGGCTTCTTGTTAACTTCTTAATGGAATGAGGATTCTCTAAGGAGTACAGTTTACATGCATAAATTATTTCCAACACTTTCTTCCACATCGGAAAGACTAAAGGAGGGTTCCAAAGAACGTGTATCCATTGTTTAATCTAGAATGTAATATAATTGACAGATCTTCTCTTTTCGTGGAACCTTAACGGGGTAAAGTAAGTTCTTATAGTAGCCTATGTTGAATTTGATGCTCTGACCTTGTTTGGTTGGAATTGCAGTTGCAATTCATATTGAAATAAGGCTAAGCATCTTGTCAGAGAATATTTCCTCTTATCCTTGCACTGTAATTATATATTTTTTAAGATGGTTGTTGATGCATTACCAGTAGAAATGTAACGAGTACAGTGTGGTGTGGTGTTTTAGCCTCCTCTGCTGGCCAACTTTGGAACTTCAACCTATTCACGAAAACTCGTAGGAGCTAGTGTTTTGTCAGCAAGTCAGCCTTGAAATGATTTATATAAATAAAATACTGAATTATTAACATCAAATGAAAACACATTTCAAATGTAGGGAAACCTCAGGACCAGGATTGTTTATGACATATTACATGAATATAGTGAATAGTGAACAAAGTGACAAATGTGCATGTATGTTCACTGTAGGTCACTACCAGCATGGAGCAGCCGGCCACTGGCTCCAGTCAGTGTGATAGAAACACCACTGCAGGACTCAGCACCCAAGGTAAGAGGATACATCATGTCTTTGTGTCTCTATGTGTCTCTCATGTTCAAATGTTTGTCAGCCTCAGTGGACAGTGCCTCTCTGATGGTGTCGGAGGTGGCTGACCCGGACCAGACGTGCTCCTCTGAGGATCTGTGCTCTCTGGAGGTGCAGGGCTCAGACTTGTCTCCGTACGGGACGCTGCACACAGCCCCCACTGACGGCAGCTGCACCAGTCTGGAGCTGTGCACGCGGCACGCACGCTGTCAGCGCGGCCTGTGCACTGAGGTGCGCCCCAGTGACACCGGCTACAGCGAGTCGTCCCACACTCAAGAGGAGCGCTCTCCAGATTGGTCCTCTGGAAACTACAGCAACCTGGACCAGGAGGAACCTGAACACACTCACCCCAGTGCCATGCACATTTGTGACGAACTGGCCTCAGCCAAACACCTACCAGAGGAGCCGCCCAAGTCGTCTGCTCACTCCCTCATAAAGGCTCGTATGATGAGCCGCAAACTGACTCTCCCAGTCACTGTGTCCCCTCCGCCGCAGCCCTGCTCCCCCACATCAGTGGCCTCTTCTGGGGGAATGTCTGCCTTCAGCCCCCTGGCTCCTTCTCTGTCCCCCTCTCCTCCAGCTCGAGCTCGAGGCCCTCGCTTATGTTTCAGTGTGTGGTCTCCTGCATCGTCACAGCCACCCTCCACCTCCTCCACATCAGCTCAGGGCAGCTCCCCGGACAGACCCCGTGGGCTGCGAGCCACCAGGAAGTACCGCAAACTGGCACGCATCGTCCGCTCCACCAGCGACCCTCTGGCCTGCTCCACCACCTCACGAGGTCTGTTTGAAATTATGAATTATATGCAAACATAACTTCACAAATGTATTATTCATCTAATATGTTTTAGGGGAGAATTATGGTTGTGCTGCTGCTAACAACCCAGCTGAGGATTCAGTACGTGTTTCGCCAGAGCAAGGTAAATAATTCTTTGTAAAAAGGCTCAATATTGTCTCTCATTCATGCATGATGGAAAGTTCCAAAGGTGGTCATTTAGACCATGTTTTTGACTCTCATCCAAGATGGGATTTCACAAACACTCATAGGAAAAAACACATTTGAAACTTCTGCCAATCTACCAATTTTTTTATGTTAGTGTCCAGCAAATCGAGTCACACCAGCACTAAAAAGCAGCCGAAAGAAGCCAAAAAGATCGACCTCCAGGTGAAGTCCCGGGCCATGCACACGCACCTCTCTCAGGAGCGGCCTCACTCTCTGGCTGACCTGAAGATGTACAAGGACACCAAGATCCTTGTGGCCAAGTTTCTGGAGCACTCAAGCTGCTCTCTACCTCCTGAAGTCCAGCAGGTCGTCAACAACATCAAATGTGTCATCAAATCAGACGAGAAACACATGGAGGAGGCCATTTACAGTGCCAACGTCATAGACCAGGTATAATATCCCGATTAGATGCACTGCTGTTAAATGAAATACTGTAGTGGGATCAATAAAGACTGTCTAACAGTACATTTATATGAATAAATAGGCCATTTCAAATCCCTTTTTACTGTTTAAAGTAGTCCTTCAATCACTCTGTGCTCTGGATGAGAGCCCAAACATTGTATCTTGAGAAAGTAGTTGACAATGTAAGCTATGTAAGAATAAGAAAATGAAACGTTGAGGTTAAAGTGCCACCACGTTTCTCCCATACCAGTACTACTAGTGCTACTACTTTGTTCCATTGGCTGTCTTCCAGAGTAGGGAATTAAATGTATCTATTTCCATGGAGAATGTTCTTCTTTAAGCCAACAGTATTCTTTTTCTTTTGGACTCAAGACATGTACAGAGTATTATTTAACCCTTTTTGCAACATGTTAGAAGAGTATTATTTTTACTTCTCAACAAATATTCTGACTACTATCGCTACTACCACTACTACTTCTACTACTTCTACTACTACTAACTGTTGTTACCACCTGCTAAACTGACTGCTGGGGTATCTAACTTTTTTTTTCTGTTACAAAAATAATACATTGTCTGTCCCAACAGAAATCTTGTAAAATTTGGTATTTACAAGACTCTAACAAGATAAGACCCTAACCCTAACCCTGAGAGCTGATTGGCCTCTCGTTTCCAAAAAAGCTGACAGAGGTCAAAACTACATGCATGTGAAAAGCAGTTATAGAACTGTTTACATTGAATCTATAACACAATATAGTTACATTTATTGTGATTCCAAAGCTTTCATTTCTGTCCATTGTAAATATATTGAAAAAAGATTGACCTTCAAAAACACAATTATATTATCGCTTTTTGTCTGCGTAGATGATGACTCAGCGAATCACTGGCAGTCCCAGAAAACACACGTACGAGGACCTGCACCTCCAGAGCTGCGGGGCCCTGAGCTCGTCCCCATCCCCATCCCTGAATCGGCCCCATCAGCCACACACAACCAGCGCATCCACCAACCCTCCGGACTCCCCCAGCTCAGAACAGGCTGTTTTGAGCAGAGAGACTATTCTTTGACCCTAATGAGAGCACTGACAGGTCATTTCAGGGCAGAGAAAGCTTCATGTCCGAGCGGTGACTTGCGGCTGCGCCTGGAGATTAAGTGCATAGTGGGATTGCAGCCGGTTTGCCCAAAATGGACTCCATGTGTCTTTGATAGTGCCCAGAGAGACTGTGCCAAGTTATCAGCAGAAATGGTAGCAAACTCGACACTGAGCCTGCCTGTCTGTAGTGACTAATTTTCTCATCAACAGGAATGTTTCTCCCTCAGGGGACGTTTTCTACTGAATTTCATCTATAAAGAGTTATACACTTCTGCTATGTTGGATGTTGGAGTGCCAGAAAATGATTAATGTTGCTCTTT
The DNA here is from genome assembly GCA_964034765.1 of Knipowitschia caucasica. Taxonomy (NCBI): domain Eukaryota; kingdom Metazoa; phylum Chordata; class Actinopteri; order Gobiiformes; family Gobiidae; genus Knipowitschia; species Knipowitschia caucasica. Next base: position 17,160,183 of record OZ035828.1, on the reverse strand, counting down.
TCCTTTGAAGACACAAAGGGAATTTGTTATTTTGTATTAAACTGTGAACTGACCAGCCTGGGCATATAAGCCATTATTTTTCAGGCGTTGTGGAGCTGTTTCTGATGGTGAGGTGGTGTGTAATTTGTAGTGCCACTGGTTCAAGAACATTGCAGATGTGGAGTATTTAACTTACCTCATTGTGTTAAAATTCTTATCAGTGTTAAAATAAACTATGGATTTGTATGTGGTGTTTGGCTCTTAATTTGACTTGATTTAATGTGAATTATAATGTGACTTGGATGACTTTAGATTAATCATGAGCTTTACATACAATATCACAACAGCCATTTAAGCTTCAGTATAAAAGACTTGAAAACATGACCATAGGCTGTAAAAAAAACAGGACACATGATTTAAACTATTTTGTGTCTTTTAACAAAACAAATGAGAAATTGATGACGAAAATGTGTGTATTCTTCATTGCAAATGTTAAACAAACATGTGTAAAAAATAAAGGTTAAAGGTGAAATAAATGTTTTATTTTGACACAGACCGGAAGCATTCTCTCGTATCGCTGTGTTGAGCTTTACAGGAAAACAAGACCTGGAATGAGATTTGGAGAAGCTGCGTCTGTCTGTCTCTATGAAGAGCCCTCATTCGTGTAGGCCTCGCTGTTATGTGTCTGATGTCTTTCATGTAAATACGCCTTAAAGCTGGTCTTTGACGGTGTCGTTGGAGCCTTGTTAGCAGTGCACAGGTGTTAGCCGTGTTAGCTCCGCGCTGCTTCTGTGTCTGTAGATGCTAGCCCCGCTCCTCTGGTCTGTCTGTGAGCTGTGCTTATGTTGTGTTCTGTACTGACTGTAAACTGTCCGCTGTGAGCTGAGAAGAGCTGTCTGTGTCCCTGCTCCGTCCACGTCTGTGCTGAGCTCTGCCAGCTGGACAGGCCACGTCCCCCGGGCGGGTCGGCTCCACATTGGACCATTGAGCTGCGGAGATCAGAGATGTGTAGTTTGCGGAAGCAGGACTCACTGGAGATCAAAGATGTGAGGAGTGTT